>CAWZYM010000341.1:765000-767500 GCA_963966185.1 Rhabditoides inermis | reverse complement strand
GTACATCGAGGTGGAGAGCGCCAAGAAGTAAAATATCGATCGATTATCGATTGATTGGATCCGGACCGTCTAAAACCCGCTGTTGCTGCCGACTCACTGATTAAATGATACGCACTTTGATAGCTAATAAATGTGTGTGGTTTTTTGCGATGTGGTTTTCGTTAATTGGGAATTCGACATGATGTGACCTCAGATTGCGCAATGTTGCAAGGAGAGCGTAGGATATCAATCGACTCTCTCTCTCTCTCTCTCTCTCGCAAGAAGCAAGGTGGCGAGCAAAGAATAGCGAGCGAGCAAAGAATCGGACATCAACATCGACTTCAAGAACTGGTGCGGACAAGCGCAAGAGTGGACATATTGGCAATCATCGACATCGATGTTTGAAGGTTGAAAATCGAATATCGTTACTCACCAGATTTGGAAGCATCCCGATGTTGGTGTGATTGAGGAAGATCGAACCTCTGCCGCTCGTCTGAAGTGACGTCATTCACTCTCTCCCTCTTCCTTCCTCCCTCCTTCTCCCTCCCTCTCCCGCATTATCTCTTCCTCCACTCTCTCTCTCTCTTTTCTCTCTCTCTCTCTCCCTCTCTCCCTCTCTCCATACCTTGAACGTGATGTTCTTTCCCTTTCCCGCGTGGAAGAACATGTTACCGTCGACCATGATGAGACGCGATCTGCAAGGTACCGTAACCCGGAAGTACTATACCGTAATCTGCAAGCTACCGTACCTCGGCTCCTCGGTATCGTAGATCTCGATGTCTGCGTAGTCGAAATCGTCTCCGTTGACGAGGGGTAGTAGTAAGAGACTGCTGAGCAGCAGCCATGGAACTGCCGCCATGGTCGAGCTGGAGTACGGTACTTTGAAATTTTGAGTACGGTACTTTGAAAATTGGGTACGATATTTCGAATGAGATATCGTTGAACATTTGCGGAAGGAACGAGGTGCAATTTGCTATTGGGCCATGTGTGAGTCGGATGACAGTAATTAGAGTTATGGGAAAGATGAAACAAACAACAACAAATGCGGTTGAGTGAGACAATGAGATGAGAGTGATGGTCACTCCTGACTCCACCCCCCTGCTACCTGTCCTCGCGTGTATCTGATGACTGTTATAAACAACACCTCGCCCGTATCTCTCTCTCTTCTCTCTCTCTCTCTTCTCTCTCTCTTCTCTCTCTCTCTCTCTCTCTCTCTCTGTCTCTGTCTCTCTCTGTCTCTCTGTCTCTCTCTCTCTTCTCTATCTCTATCTCTCTCTCTATCTCTCTCTCTCTCTCTCTCTCTTCACGCAACTACCAGGCTATCCGGTTACTGTAGCGAAACAGTAATCGATACGCGACGACCTCATCTAAGGGGCACCTGTGGGTTCAATGCGGATATTGAGTGAGCTTTTTTTGGTGTTTCGCATGGGACATGAGTAAAGAAACATTGTAATTTTTAATCTAATATGAAAAAAAAACATTGAAATCTGAGACATTAAAAATGTTTGTTTTATTGAAGGTGGGATCTCTAAAGGCAAGATCTTACTCGATTAGCGATTTAATATTTTTTTAAGCACAGAATGATACACAAAGTTTTGTATTTCCGGCAAACTCTTCAGTTGAAATCGCTCCGCACCATTCTCGCGTCATGACGGTCTGTGCACCGGTAGCACGCAAGCACGCCATTCAAAGTCTTCTCCACGTCACAAAGGCGGTGGCGAATATTTTATGAGAGTTGCATCATGTTTTATAGGTATCACTGATCGCTGTTTGCGCGCGATCGGTGCAAAGAGAGCCATGAGCCATGGCGCGCATATGGTGCGGCGATATTTGAACTGGAGAAATGGCGGGAACTTCATGCCGAACTGTTTCATGTTTGATGCTCTAATCATGTTATCATGTTATTTCATGTTTATCTCGGAAGTTGTTTGCCACATGTGCGTGAATTATAGGGTATCCCCCATTTTCAAGGTACGGCAATTCTCGGCGGTCGGTCAGACAGACGAGAAATGACGAGGAATTTATGCATAAACAGGGTCATTACGAGGTTTTCGTGGAAAAAAACTCCGTTCAAATTTAGAATTTGAAGAAAAGCCCATGACAATATCTTTGTATGTGTCTTTCGGACGTGGCGTGCATGTTTGGTGAAATTTGGTTCAGTTGGAACCAAGTTCTTAAAGTTTCTAGTTTTCCCGTTAAAAGGCGGTTGTTTCGACCACGTCATTATTTTTCAGCCGGTTGAATCCGAGGTCCTTCTAGTAGAGAACAATATAGGGTTTAGATTACGACGGCGTCAGCAGATGAAGGTTGGGTTAAGTGGCGTCGGACGTCTTGAATTCCGTTCTTGAGTCCGTAGATCGTGCTGTGACGCCTTCTAGCTGCCATGAGAGTGAATTGCCACACCACAGAGGCTGGGTGAATTTCGCAAGAATCGTTGACTCTGAGGGGGATCGAACCAGCGACCGTGAGACGCTCTATCCACTGAGACGCGCCCCCGGTATTCAATTGGGGGGATTATTCA
>CAWZYM010000341.1:715000-762500 GCA_963966185.1 Rhabditoides inermis | reverse complement strand
GGCTGCTGTATCTGTGCCTCCGGTTCGAAGCCAGCCTCCCTCTTTCCGTAGTAGCCATATCCGTATCCGTACGACGGATAGCCGTAGTAGTTGCCTGCACATCATCGGGGTTACTGTAGCGCGCGAATACAAACACTCACCGTAGCCATAGTAGTTACCGTAGAGCGAGTTTCCGTATCCTCCGTAGTAGGACAGGTAGTAGCTGGAGTACCCGAGCTGTGAGAAGTACGGTGATACAGTAGATGAAGATTATACTGCACTTACATAGTAGGCGTCAGAGACGGCTAGAACGAATACGAGAACGGCAAAGAGGAGAGGGCTGAAATAGAAAGGTGTTATGTATACTTTTGAACATTCGGCGCCAAAACCTCGACCATCATAGGTTCTTGTGAGTATTTTTTTTTTTATTTTTTTTTCGTTTTGTACGTGTCATAATCATGTTTGCAAGTCCAAATAAACATTTGAATTTGAATTTGAAATGTATAAACATTCGAAAAAAAAATACAAACTCACAGGTTAGCCTTGCACTCTTGCACATGTCGGTCGTTGCTTGATCGAATGATGCCACTCACACTCTATGCCCCTCATTTATCCCGATTTTCTCGTTTGCTTATTTAGCTCTGGTTTGCTGGAAAAAAACAGTAGAACTTTGAAGCTGCGCCGAGCTATTTCAACATTGTAAAAACAGTTGAAAGATACCGAGTGGGTGTGTGAAAAAGCGTTGAAACATGGCAAACACGATAGAGAGGGGGGGGGGAGATGGAGGGATAGAGAGAGAGAGAGAGAGAGAGCGAAAGAGGGAGAGAGAGAGAGAGAGAGAGAGAAAGAGAGAGACGCACTGTTTGTGTCTCCCGCCTGATCCGCCGCAAGTCAAAACGGTACTTTTCGATGTCGGGTTACCTATGCATTCTTGGCGAAGAAAACTATACACTCCCAAGTGTTACCTGATTCGTAAAAGTTTTGTAATCCTTGATTTTGCAAAATAATTGTCGATGCATTTATGATAAAAACGTTCCAAGTGACATCACTGTGCATAGCAAAAGGGTTTTCAAATTTAACAGTTAGAATCAACATAATCATGGATCAACTCAGATCCGGGTGGTGGGAGTAGCTAGAGGAGTGCTTACAAACCGGGGCTGCATTCGAGTCTGTCACTTTTCAAGAAGAGAATCAGAGTGGATCTGCGTTTGTTGTATGTTGAATGTTGTTTCCATTTCAACAAAACAAAGTAGTAAGTGTGGATACTTCATAAAATCAGTGCGTCAACCAAGTAAACATAAAACATGTAAATCAAGAACTCTTCAAGGTGCGAATTTTATATATAAAATCCGATTTTCTTCACTTAGGAGCATTATTTTATTCAACTATAATCATAAGTGAGTCAGAGTCTGTGTTATATAGAACGATAAACAGTACAGAAATTGCTTGCAGCATGTTTACCGTGGCCATTCAATAGTTGGCGGCTTTTTTGCACACAACGGAGATATCGTAGTCGCACGGAAAGGGACTGTACCAGGTGCCACTACTCGTCTCTATATCCACACTCAGACACTCTTGTCCACCCGTGGCTGCTGGCAGATGGTCCGTATAGACTGGACTGCCATCCGTGTTCATCCATCCGCTTCCATTGGTGTAGGTACCAGACCATGAATACAAACCGTACGAATAACCTAAAATGTGTTCCTGTTAAGGGAGCGTAAGTACACATTCTGAGAATTACGTTTTAACTACGACTTCCTAGTGATATAAGCATGTGATATAAGCAAAAAGACCTGTTATGTTTTGTATGTTGCGCACCGCGTAGACAGAAACCGTACGATTCCGCATTGTGTAACTCCCCGCTACCAAATAGTATCAAACTATGTTTTCTATCATTTCAATCTACTTTATAATGTGTTTGACAAACAAAACGATACAAATAATTAACAACATAACCGTTATATTGAACAAAGTTGAACCGTTATATTGAACATATTGAACCGTTATATTGAACAATGGAAGTCAGCGACGCTAGCTCGAGGATTGGATCACTATTGGCACTATGTGGAGTGGATATCGTTCCTTGCGGTCAGTTTGTTACTGGAGTCGCCGCGCATTTGGATTATCGATGAATATCGATCGATCATCAACATCTACGTCAAAATTGGTTCAATGGTATGGTCCGCAAGACGAATGCCCTCTATGGATGGGAATGCAAGAGCCCGATAAGTGAACCTGCATCTTCCATTCGGCGCAAAAACCTCGACCATCATAGGTTCTTATGAGTGATTTCGTTTCGTACGTGTCATACTCATGTTTGCGATTCCGAATAAACATTTGATTTTGAACAAAGTTCACAGTATCGTAAATACGATTTGCGAATCTGAGAAATCGGCAGAATTGTACGATTCGTATACGATTTTGAAAAATCGATATTGCATCTTAATACATTACGTTTCTGCGATTACGATTTACGATTACGATTCGCGAAAAGTCTGCCGAGACTCTACAGTACTCGTCATAGCGTTCAGCTAAAGCCTATGCTTACTGTGTTTTCCATTTTCGGAAAGACCCAGACAGTTCCTAGACAGTCCAAATTCGGCCTTTTTAACCGGTGACCGGTCTCAATCTCAAAGTTATCGATAATAAACTACTAAAGAAAAATTGACTAGTTGGCTTTAGTGGACTATGTAAATGAGACAGCTAACTTTTTTAAATATTTTTTGTGCTTCATCTATTGTCGAGTTTTGAGTATTTGGGGAGTTCCTATCAACATCTGAGTACTGCTTGAGTGTGAAATGAATGAAAACTGCTGATATGTTGGCAAAACACGTTTGTACGCGCTTTACATTTACATGATTGATGATTCTCTATGACATTGGACACCCTGTGACAAAAGGGTCACAAAAAGTAATACATTATATACCTCCTACAATGAAAGCGAGTTCCATCCAGGAGTGAACGGACGCCAGATGTGCACCAAGAGAAACACATGCAGCTTCCGCTCTGTTAAAAGGTTGATCATCAGAGCTCTGAAAACATAAAAAAATTTATCATTCGTTAAACTTATTTAATTGTCACACTGTGTGACCACACATACAATTTCATTCAGAGGGATAGTTGGGGGCATTGTGCACTACAAAAAAGGAAGATAATCATTTTCCGCACGAGACCCCACACACACACCAGGCAGTCGGTGAAAATGATCTTGTGAAAATGATCTTGCAACCTACACTTTCGTGAAAGCGTGGTCATTTTTCGTTTCGCTTAGAGAGGTACAAAATCATAGTCACCGGTTGCCCGGTGTTGGGTCCCGTACAGAAAATACGTAACTTCATTATGTAGTCAAATGCATAAAGCCCCAAACTATCACCCTGACTTAAACTATATTTAGTATGAATCATATTCTGGATAACGAACTTACATAGTAGTAACAGCTGTTGGTTGCCTCGAAAAACTTCCAGTTTTCGTCGCATTTAGGCTGAAAATAGGCTCATTTGAACTCAACTCGAGACGCTCTCGAGACGAGACCAACTCGAGACGAGACCAACCTTCGGCGCAGCGGCAGTCATGCACACAAAGGGTTTGGAAACCTGAAACTATGTTGATCACTCGTTCGTAGCACATGGAAACTCGCATTGCACGGAGCAGCCTCCCACCGACCACCATTCACTTGCATGGATCCGCACTCGCTACTCGCTGGCTCTCCTGAAACAGCGTGTGAGTTTCTCCCATGTTGTGAAGAGGCTCACCAGGCGCCCACTTGCTGTATGTGAGGGGAGATAAATCCATCCACATCCACTGATCAAAGTTGCCGTAGAATGAAGCGCCAATCCAAAAATCGGCTTTTCCAGCGAAGGCATAAGAAGCCACGCCTGTGTTGGAAACATATTCAGCAAACACGCAACATTTTCTTTACCGTCAATGAGAGTATTCTCGAAGGCGCTGCCGATGGAGACGAGATCTCCACTCATCGAATGACAGTTCCTCTCAGCATCCAGGAAGGAAAGCGGGTCGGAGATGAACTAAACAACGAGTGGGGTTAGGTTGTGGAGCAGACAACTCACGTGATAGCAGAGGTTCATTTGCTCCTCGTAGGTGGTGCCCTGAGGGCATGGATCGGCAAGTGAGAGCGCCAATAGGGACAGGACCCATAGCAGCAACATTGGGCTTGCTCTGGAAATGAGAGAGTGAATGGGAAACGTTGAAAACTCTCGATTTTTATGAACACGTGAAACACAATAATGTGAAAAGAGATGGTAACAAGATACAACAAAACGAATCTCACAAGTGGAGCTGCTGTCTACTAGAAGCAGCGTGGGACGCCTTTTATAGCGCTTTGTGATTGAGGAAGTTATCAGAACTGTCGCTTATCTCTTGGTTGCATCGTTTCCACACACCCTACCACACCCACTCTTTTTGTGATGATGCTTATTTTCTTATCACACCACTCCTTCGATATTTGATCCAAAAAGGTGGAGTGCTTCAGAAAGAATATCAATGTAAGTTGCGAATTGTCATTCAAAACATAAACGTAGCACGGTAGCACTCTTCAACACAACATATGAATTGCTGCAGACATGTTCATAGTTCTACTAGAAAATGTAACACAAGCAAGACCTAATGGTTTAGTACGCTTGGTCTTTGAGGAGTTGCTTTGAGGAGAAGGCGTGGTGTGCTTGATCGACTTAAAGGAGGAAGTTGGAAACCACTCACCTCTGATAGCGTGGTTCAAAGCTATCAAGACTGCTTATCTTTCGGATGAATCGTGGCCAAACATCTTCACCAATCGATTATCAGCGTGGTTTCGAGGGATTATGGGACAACTTAAACCGTGCCACTCCCTGTGATAAAAATAATTTCCGTCTCACACCATCTTTTGGTTATTCGATCTCAATAAATGGATTGAGGCGGGATCAAGGTTTGCTCAATAATGCGAGTTGTCACTGAAAAAAATAAACGTATGCAGCACTCATGAAACACAAGCAAGGTCTAACGAGATTGTACGCTTGAACTTTGAAGGAGATGTCGAGTGGTCAGTCGCTCGCTACTCTTTTGTCTCCAGTCCGGGGATAGAGAGCATTTGGAGACTTGAGAGTAATGACAGAGAGTAGAGACATATGCTCATCAGTAACAAAATTAAGCTATGCTCTTTCTTTCTTTTTCTTAAGGTAAAACTGCGAACGGCTTTTTTTCTCGAATGACTCATATACTGCACCACGAACTATAACTATTTAGGCTATTACTATTGATTCACTCTAGAGTGGTTGTTTTGATATAAAAAAATACTTTTTAATATCGATTTACTTCTTTGAAAGTGTATAAGTTTTGAAATCGAATGGTGTGAAATGTCAGTTCACGGAAGCGGAGCGTTATAAAGGAAATTTTAGTTTTTGCTATTGTGTTTATTTGTGAACTACTCTCTCTGCTGTGTCGATTTCTCATTGTTTTGGTGTTGATTTGTTTTTGTTTTTCGTATTTTTTTCATTCTACATCGTTACAGGATAAACTGTGGTGTGGCAATCCACTCTCATGGTAGCCAGAAGGCGTCACAGCACCATCTACGGACTCAAGAACGGAATTTAAGACGTCCGACGCCATCCAACCCAACTTCCTCTGCTGACGTTGTCCAACAACCCCATCTTGTTCTCGACTAGGAGGACCCCGGATTCAACCAGCTAAACAAACAAAAAAACTTGACACATTGGTGAAAACGCAACAGAAGCTGAGATGGCGGCCCCTCTCGAGAATTCTGGGTTTGGTTTATTGTAAACAAACTACTGTATTTTGTTTATCATTCATTTCCAAAATTCATGAACAGCTGTTTCATGTATACTATTCATGTTGATTACGTCATAAATACTGTAAATAGAGGTTCAGTTGCTCATCGTGGGTGGTGCCCTGAGGGCATGGATCGGCGAGTGAGAGCGCCGATAGGGACAGGACCCACGCCAGCAACATGATCCCTTCTCTGGAAAAATGCGAGTGAACGAGCAAAATGGAAATTTACTTTCGTCTGATAGTGCTTCGACAACGTGTTGTTATCGAAAAGGTCGCGTATCTCTTGGTTGAATCGTGGCAACTTATCTTTGCCGACCGCGGATCAGCGAAACTTCGACAGTTTATGGGCTTTATGAAACGTCACGCTTTATGAGACGTCTTAAAGGAACACATCACTCTAAATTTCAGACATAAACACGTGAACTACGACTGCCACATGAATGAATAGTAAAATACAACAACTTTTCATAAATAAACTACTAAACGAACGCAAGAAAACTTCGCGGCTCGTTTTCTACATGTTCCAATCATTTTTAGAATGTAATTCAGTTATGAAAAGTTATTATGTTTTGATATAATTTCACGTGGCATTCTTGATTTATACATGCGATTTAGAGTGGTGTGCCACTCTCGAGAAGACCCTCAATGGATGATCGACCCAGCAAGACTTACAGACAAAACCTATCGATGCTTGCTATCACCTGTCACATCTGTCTTTGATTCTGGAAGTGAAAACTTTGATACTTTGATACTGTGATTCTTGCTTTATACATGCAATCCTTGAAGGGGTGGTTTATCACACTATCTCGTGAACATTTGATCAAAAGGCGAAGGGGTGGTTTGCTGGATAGCGGAATCGAGGTGTGCTATCAAGATTGCGAGTTGTCGCTGTAAAACATAAAGGTAGCACGCTTGAAGCCGGAAGATGCCGGTGATTTCTTCTTTCCGGTATTCAAATTGAAGAGATTGTGTGCGTCTTGATCTCTCTGCGATACAATAAAATTCCGTATCACACTATCTCGTGAACATTTGATCAAAAGGCGAAGGGGTGGTTTGCTGGATAGCGTAATCGAGGTGTGCTATCAAGATTGCGAGTTGTCGCTGTAAAACATAAAGGTAGCACGCTTGAAGCCGGAAGATGCCGGTGATTTCTTCTTTCCGGTATTCAAATTGAAGGGATTGTGTGTTTCTTGATCTCCCTGCGATAAAATCAAATTCCGTATCACACTATCTCGTGAACATTTGATCAAAAGGCGAAGGGGTGGTTTGCTGGATAGCGGAATCGAGGTGTGCTATCAAGATTGCGAGTTGTCGCTGTAAAACATAAAGGTAGCACGCTTGAAGCCGGAAGATGCCGGTGATTTCTTCTTTCCGGTATTCAAATTGAAGGGATTGTGTGTTTCTTGATCTCCCTGCGATAAAATCAAATTCCGTATCACACTATCTCGTGAACATTTGATCAAAAGGCGAAGGGGTGGTTTGCTGGATAGCGGAATCGAGGTGTGCTATCAAGATTGCGAGTTGTCGCTGTAAAACATAAAGGTAGCACGCTTGAAGCCGGAAGATGCCGGTGATTTCTTCTTTCCGGTATTCAAATTGAAGGGATTGTGTGCGTCTTGATCTCTCTGCGATACAATAAAATTCCGTATCACACTATCTCGTGAACATTTGATCAAAAGGCGAAGGGGTGGTTTGCTGGATAGCGGAATCGAGGTGTGCTATCAAGATTGCGAGTTGTCGCTGTAAAACATAAAGGTAGCACGCTTGAAGCCGGAAGATGCCGGTGATTTCTTCTTTCCGGTATTCAAATTGAAGGGATTGTGTGCGTCTTGATCTCTCTGCGATACAATAAAATTCCGTATCACACTATCTCGTGAACATTTGATCAAAAGGCGAAGGGGTGGTTTGCTGGATAGCGGAATCGAGGTGTGCTATCAAGATTGCGAGTTGTCGCTGTAAAACATAAAGGTAGCACGCTTGAAGCCGGAAGATGCCGGTGATTTCTTCTTTCCGGTATTCAAATTGAAGGGATTGTGTGTTTCTTGATCTCCCTGCGATAAAATCAAATTCCGTATCACACTATCTCGTGAACATTTGATCAAAAGGCGAAGGGGTGGTTTGCTGGATAGCGGAATCGAGGTGTGCTATCAAGATTGCGAGTTGTCGCTGTAAAACATAAAGGTAGCACGCTTGAAGCCGGAAGATGCCGGTGATTTCTTCTTTCCGGTATTCAAATTGAAGGGATTGTGTGCGTCTTGATCTCTCTGCGATACAATAAAATTCCGTATCACACTATCTCGTGAACATTTGATCAAAAGGCGAAGGGGTGGTTTGCTGGATAGCGGAATCGAGGTGTGCTATCAAGATTGCGAGTTGTCGCTGTAAAACATAAAGGTAGCACGCTTGAAGCCGGAAGATGCCGGTGATTTCTTCTTTCCGGTATTCAAATTGAAGGGATTGTGTGTTTCTTGATCTCCCTGCGATAAAATCAAATTCCGTATCACACTATCTCGTGAACATTTGATCAAAAGGCGAAGGGGTGGTTTGCTGGATAGCGGAATCGAGGTGTGCTATCAAGATTGCGAGTTGTCGCTGTAAAACATAAAGGTAGCACGCTTGAAGCCGGAAGATGCCGGTGATTTCTTCTTTCCGGTATTCAAATTGAAGGGATTGTGTGCGTCTTGATCTCTCTGCGATACAATAAAATTCCGTATCACACTATCTCGTGAACATTTGATCAAAAGGCGAAGGGGTGGTTTGCTGGATAGCGGAATCGAGGTGTGCTATCAAGATTGCGAGTTGTCGCTGTAAAACATAAAGGTAGCACGCTTGAAGCCGGAAGATGCCGGTGATTTCTTCTTTCCGGTATTCAAATTGAAGGGATTGTGTGCGTCTTGATCTCTCTGCGATACAATAAAATTCCGTATCACACTATCTCGTGAACATTTGATCAAAAGGCGAAGGGGTGGTTTGCTGGATAGCGGAATCGAGGTGTGCTATCAAGATTGCGAGTTGTCGCTGTAAAACATAAAGGTAGCACGCTTGAAGCCGGAAGATGCCGGTGATTTCTTCTTTCCGGTATTCAAATTGAAGGGATTGTGTGCGTCTTGATCTCTCTGCGATACAATAAAATTCCGTATCACACTATCTCGTGAACATTTGATCAAAAGGCGAAGGGGTGGTTTGCTGGATAGCGGAATCGAGGTGTGCTATCAAGATTGCGAGTTGTCGCTGTAAAACATAAAGGTAGCACGCTTGAAGCCGGAAGATGCCGGTGATTTCTTCTTTCCGGTATTCAAATTGAAGGGATTGTGTGCGTCTTGATCTCTCTGCGATACAATAAAATTCCGTATCACACTATCTCGTGAACATTTGATCAAAAGGCGAAGGGGTGGTTTGCTGGATAGCGGAATCGAGGTGTGCTATCAAGATTGCGAGTTGTCGCTGTAAAACATAAAGGTAGCACGCTTGAAGCCGGAAGATGCCGGTGATTTCTTCTTTCCGGTATTCAAATTGAAGGGATTGTGTGCGTCTTGATCTCTCTGCGATACAATAAAATTCCGTATCACACTATCTCGTGAACATTTGATCAAAAGGCGAAGGGGTGGTTTGCTGGATAGCGGAATCGAGGTGTGCTATCAAGATTGCGAGTTGTCGCTGTAAAACATAAAGGTAGCACGCTTGAAGCCGGAAGATGCCGGTGATTTCTTCTTTCCGGTATTCAAATTGAAGGGATTGTGTGCGTCTTGATCTCTCTGCGATACAATAAAATTCCGTATCACACTATCTCGTGAACATTTGATCAAAAGGCGAAGGGGTGGTTTGCTGGATAGCGGAATCGAGGTGTGCTATCAAGATTGCGAGTTGTCGCTGTAAAACATAAAGGTAGCACGCTTGAAGCCGGAAGATGCCGGTGATTTCTTCTTTCCGGTATTCAAATTGAAGGGATTGTGTGCGTCTTGATCTCTCTGCGATACAATAAAATTCCGTATCACACTATCTCGTGAACATTTGATCAAAAGGCGAAGGGGTGGTTTGCTGGATAGCGGAATCGAGGTGTGCTATCAAGATTGCGAGTTGTCGCTGTAAAACATAAAGGTAGCACGCTTGAAGCCGGAAGATGCCGGTGATTTCTTCTTTCCGGTATTCAAATTGAAGGGATTGTGTGCGTCTTGATCTCTCTGCGATACAATAAAATTCCGTATCACACTATCTCGTGAACATTTGATCAAAAGGCGAAGGGGTGGTTTGCTGGATAGCGGAATCGAGGTGTGCTATCAAGATTGCGAGTTGTCGCTGTAAAACATAAAGGTAGCACGCTTGAAGCCGGAAGATGCCGGTGATTTCTTCTTTCCGGTATTCAAATTGAAGGGATTGTGTGCGTCTTGATCTCTCTGCGATACAATAAAATTCCGTATCACACTATCTCGTGAACATTTGATCAAAAGGCGAAGGGGTGGTTTGCTGGATAGCGGAATCGAGGTGTGCTATCAAGATTGCGAGTTGTCGCTGTAAAACATAAAGGTAGCACGCTTGAAGCCGGAAGATGCCGGTGATTTCTTCTTTCCGGTATTCAAATTGAAGGGATTGTGTGCGTCTTGATCTCTCTGCGATACAATAAAATTCCGTATCACACTATCTCGTGAACATTTGATCAAAAGGCGAAGGGGTGGTTTGCTGGATAGCGGAATCGAGGTGTGCTATCAAGATTGCGAGTTGTCGCTGTAAAACATAAAGGTAGCACGCTTGAAGCCGGAAGATGCCGGTGATTTCTTCTTTCCGGTATTCAAATTGAAGGGATTGTGTGCGTCTTGATCTCTCTGCGATACAATAAAATTCCGTATCACACTATCTCGTGAACATTTGATCAAAAGGCGAAGGGGTGGTTTGCTGGATAGCGGAATCGAGGTGTGCTATCAAGATTGCGAGTTGTCGCTGTAAAACATAAAGGTAGCACGCTTGAAGCCGGAAGATGCCGGTGATTTCTTCTTTCCGGTATTCAAATTGAAGGGATTGTGTGCGTCTTGATCTCTCTGCGATACAATAAAATTCCGTATCACACTATCTCGTGAACATTTGATCAAAAGGCGAAGGGGTGGTTTGCTGGATAGCGGAATCGAGGTGTGCTATCAAGATTGCGAGTTGTCGCTGTAAAACATAAAGGTAGCACGCTTGAAGCCGGAAGATGCCGGTGATTTCTTCTTTCCGGTATTCAAATTGAAGGGATTGTGTGCGTCTTGATCTCTCTGCGATACAATAAAATTCCGTATCACACTATCTCGTGAACATTTGATCAAAAGGCGAAGGGGTGGTTTGCTGGATAGCGGAATCGAGGTGTGCTATCAAGATTGCAAGTTGTCGCTGTAAAACATAAAGGTAGCACGCTTGAAGCCGGAAGATGCCGGTGATTTCTTCTTTCCGGTATTCAAATTGAAGGGATTGTGTGCGTCTTGATCTCTCTGCGATACAATAAAATTCCGTATCACACTATCTCGTGAACATTTGATCAAAAGGCGAAGGGGTGGTTTGCTGGATAGCGGAATCGAGGTGTGCTATCAAGATTGCGAGTTGTCGCTGTAAAACATAAAGGTAGCACGCTTGAAGCCGGAAGATGCCGGTGATTTCTTCTTTCCGGTATTCAAATTGAAGGGATTGTGTGCGTCTTGATCTCTCTGCGATACAATAAAATTCCGTATCACACTATCTCGTGAACATTTGATCAAAAGGCGAAGGGGTGGTTTGCTGGATAGCGGAATCGAGGTGTGCTATCAAGATTGCGAGTTGTCGCTGTAAAACATAAAGGTAGCACGCTTGAAGCCGGAAGATGCCGGTGATTTCTTCTTTCCGGTATTCAAATTGAAGGGATTGTGTGCGTCTTGATCTCTCTGCGATACAATAAAATTCCGTATCACACTATCTCGTGAACATTTGATCAAAAGGCGAAGGGGTGGTTTGCTGGATAGCGGAATCGAGGTGTGCTATCAAGATTGCGAGTTGTCGCTGTAAAACATAAAGGTAGCACGCTTGAAGCCGGAAGATGCCGGTGATTTCTTCTTTCCGGTATTCAAATTGAAGGGATTGTGTGCGTCTTGATCTCTCTGCGATACAATAAAATTCCGTATCACACTATCTCGTGAACATTTGATCAAAAGGCGAAGGGGTGGTTTGCTGGATAGCGGAATCGAGGTGTGCTATCAAGATTGCGAGTTGTCGCTGTAAAACATAAAGGTAGCACGCTTGAAGCCGGAAGATGCCGGTGATTTCTTCTTTCCGGTATTCAAATTGAAGGGATTGTGTGCGTCTTGATCTCTCTGCGATACAATAAAATTCCGTATCACACTATCTCGTGAACATTTGATCAAAAGGCGAAGGGGTGGTTTGCTGGATAGCGGAATCGAGGTGTGCTATCAAGATTGCAAGTTGTCGCTGTAAAACATAAAGGTAGCACGCTTGAAGCCGGAAGATGCCGGTGATTTCTTCTTTCCGGTATTCAAATTGAAGGGATTGTGTGCGTCTTGATCTCTCTGCGATACAATAAAATTCCGTATCACACTATCTCGTGAACATTTGATCAAAAGGCGAAGGGGTGGTTTGCTGGATAGCGGAATCGAGGTGTGCTATCAAGATTGCGAGTTGTCGCTGTAAAACATAAAGGTAGCACGCTTGAAGCCGGAAGATGCCGGTGATTTCTTCTTTCCGGTATTCAAATTGAAGGGATTGTGTGCGTCTTGATCTCTCTGCGATACAATAAAATTCCGTATCACACTATCTCGTGAACATTTGATCAAAAGGCGAAGGGGTGGTTTGCTGGATAGCGGAATCGAGGTGTGCTATCAAGATTGCGAGTTGTCGCTGTAAAACATAAAGGTAGCACGCTTGAAGCCGGAAGATGCCGGTGATTTCTTCTTTCCGGTATTCAAATTGAAGGGATTGTGTGCGTCTTGATCTCTCTGCGATACAATAAAATTCCGTATCACACTATCTCGTGAACATTTGATCAAAAGGCGAAGGGGTGGTTTGCTGGATAGCGGAATCGAGGTGTGCTATCAAGATTGCGAGTTGTCGCTGTAAAACATAAAGGTAGCACGCTTGAAGCCGGAAGATGCCGGTGATTTCTTCTTTCCGGTATTCAAATTGAAGGGATTGTGTGCGTCTTGATCTCTCTGCGATACAATAAAATTCCGTATCACACTATCTCGTGAACATTTGATCAAAAGGCGAAGGGGTGGTTTGCTGGATAGCGGAATCGAGGTGTGCTATCAAGATTGCGAGTTGTCGCTGTAAAACATAAAGGTAGCACGCTTGAAGCCGGAAGATGCCGGTGATTTCTTCTTTCCGGTATTCAAATTGAAGGGATTGTGTGCGTCTTGATCTCTCTGCGATACAATAAAATTCCGTATCACACTATCTCGTGAACATTTGATCAAAAGGCGAAGGGGTGGTTTGCTGGATAGCGGAATCGAGGTGTGCTATCAAGATTGCGAGTTGTCGCTGAAAACATAAAGGTAGCACGCTTGAAGCCGGAAGATGCCGGTGATTTCTTCTTTCCGGTATTCAAATTGAAGGGATTGTGTGCGTCTTGATCTCTCTGCGATACAATAAAATTCCGTATCACACTATCTCGTGAACATTTGATCAAAAGGCGAAGGGGTGGTTTGCTGGATAGCGGAATCGAGGTGTGCTATCAAGATTGCGAGTTGTCGCTGTAAAACATAAAGGTAGCACGCTTGAAGCCGGAAGATGCCGGTGATTTCTTCTTTCCGGTATTCAAATTGAAGGGATTGTGTGCGTCTTGATCTCTCTGCGATACAATAAAATTCCGTATCACACTATCTCGTGAACATTTGATCAAAAGGCGAAGGGGTGGTTTGCTGGATAGCGGAATCGAGGTGTGCTATCAAGATTGCGAGTTGTCGCTGTAAAACATAAAGGTAGCACGCTTGAAGCCGGAAGATGCCGGTGATTTCTTCTTTCCGGTATTCAAATTGAAGGGATTGTGTGCGTCTTGATCTCTCTGCGATACAATAAAATTCCGTATCACACTATCTCGTGAACATTTGATCAAAAGGCGAAGGGGTGGTTTGCTGGATAGCGGAATCGAGGTGTGCTATCAAGATTGCGAGTTGTCGCTGTAAAACATAAAGGTAGCACGCTTGAAGCCGGAAGATGCCGGTGATTTCTTCTTTCCGGTATTCAAATTGAAGGGATTGTGTGCGTCTTGATCTCTCTGCGATACAATAAAATTCCGTATCACACTATCTCGTGAACATTTGATCAAAAGGCGAAGGGGTGGTTTGCTGGATAGCGGAATCGAGGTGTGCTATCAAGATTGCGAGTTGTCGCTGTAAAACATAAAGGTAGCACGCTTGAAGCCGGAAGATGCCGGTGATTTCTTCTTTCCGGTATTCAAATTGAAGGGATTGTGTGCGTCTTGATCTCTCTGCGATACAATAAAATTCCGTATCACACTATCTCGTGAACATTTGATCAAAAGGCGAAGGGGTGGTTTGCTGGATAGCGGA
Organism: Rhabditoides inermis; assembly: GCA_963966185.1. Classification (NCBI taxonomy): domain Eukaryota; kingdom Metazoa; phylum Nematoda; class Chromadorea; order Rhabditida; family Rhabditidae; genus Rhabditoides; species Rhabditoides inermis. The sequence continues at coordinate 748,218 of CAWZYM010000341.1, read as the reverse complement.
ATCGAGGTGTGCTATCAAGATTGCGAGTTGTCGCTGTAAAACATAAAGGTAGCACGCTTGAAGCCGGAAGATGCCGGTGATTTCTTCTTTCCGGTATTCAAATTGAAGGGATTGTGTGCGTCTTGATCTCTCTGCGATACAATAAAATTCCGTATCACACTATCTCGTGAACATTTGATCAAAAGGCGAAGGGGTGGTTTGCTGGATAGCGGAATCGAGGTGTGCTATCAAGATTGCGAGTTGTCGCTGTAAAACATAAAGGTAGCACGCTTGAAGCCGGAAGATGCCGGTGATTTCTTCTTTCCGGTATTCAAATTGAAGGGATTGTGTGCGTCTTGATCTCTCTGCGATACAATAAAATTCCGTATCACACTATCTCGTGAACATTTGATCAAAAGGCGAAGGGGTGGTTTGCTGGATAGCGGAATCGAGGTGTGCTATCAAGATTGCGAGTTGTCGCTGTAAAACATAAAGGTAGCACGCTTGAAGCCGGAAGATGCCGGTGATTTCTTCTTTCCGGTATTCAAATTGAAGGGATTGTGTGCGTCTTGATCTCTCTGCGATACAATAAAATTCCGTATCACACTATCTCGTGAACATTTGATCAAAAGGCGAAGGGGTGGTTTGCTGGATAGCGGAATCGAGGTGTGCTATCAAGATTGCGAGTTGTCGCTGTAAAACATAAAGGTAGCCCACTTGAAGCCGGAAGATGCCGGTGATTTCTTCTTTCCGGTATTCAAATTGAAGGGATTGTGTGCGTCTTGATCTCTCTGCGATACAATAAAATTCCGTATCACACTATCTCGTGAACATTTGATCAAAAGGCGAAGGGGTGGTTTGCTGGATAGCGGAATCGAGGTGTGCTATCAAGATTGCGAGTTGTCGCTGAAAACATAAAGGTAGCACGCTTGAAGCCGGAAGATGCAGGTGATTTTCAAGGTGTGCTATCAAGATTGCGAGTTGTCGCTGTAAAACATAAAGGTAGCATGCTTGAAGCCGGAAGATGCCGGTGATTTCTTCTTCCCGGTATTCAAATTGAAGTGATTGTGTGCTTCTGAAGAGCGCTTCACTCTTCCTACGGGTATCTCACATTGATCACAATAAAACACGATAAAACCTTTATGCTGAAGACTTCAACATCACACACTCACAAAAATCACATCAATCAACAATCAAATGACTCGTAAAATACTTGCATACAAGACGTAAAGAGTGGGCGTAAGTATGTAGTGTGTAGTGACCCGGACGTCCGGAATCCCGGACGTCCATGGACGTCCATGGACAGGGATCACCTAACTCGATCTGTACTGTATGAAGTGTGTAGTGCTAACATCAGTGGGAACACTGCGTGCGATTCGCCACCTCTCTCTGTGTAAAAGTCGCCAGCATTGTAGCTCGCGCAAAGTGCTCTGGCGACTTTCAAAGTAGCCAGCACATACTCGCGCGCGAAATGTAGCCGGCTACAATGTGAAAAGTCGCCAGCTACAAACTCGCCAGCAAAGTCGCTCGCGTATTTCGTTGTTAGCGTGTGACGACAATTCGCCAGGCGCGGCGCGGGCTACTTTTTTTCAATTGTAGCCAGCGCCTCTTGGCTGGCGACTTTTGAAATGTAGCTCGGCTACACTACTCGCCACATGGAATAGCAAAAGTGTGGGCCCGAGTGCCCCCGGTGTGGGCCCGAGTGGGCCCGCGCCCCGTATTCGATCATTTCGAAATATTTTCTCATGAAAATTTGTATACATAATGAGAAAAGCATTCCGCATCAATCTGCGTTTACAGAATTTTGAAATTTTGATTTTGATTTTTTTCGGGCTCACACCCTGTGGGACCGGCGGTCCCACTGAGTGTCCCCGGTGTGGGACCGTGTGGGCCCGACGGGCTCACTCTGTGCCCCCGGTGTGGGACCGTGTGGGCCCGAACACTATATCTTCTTATTTTACTATTTTCATCAAAAACAAACATTACTAACGTAATCCCCATAGTGTATTTAGGCTGGAAACATGTTTTGAGCGAAAAATGAAACATGTTTCACTCATCATGGCATCATGAGTTGACGTCACTTTGCCGTTTCGACAGGTCACACTTTTCCGGTTTTGATAAGAATAACTGCTTCCTATTTTTATTATTTTGTTTGTGAGCTACATTTGGAGACATAATTTCTTATTTGAATTTCATATATGATTGGTCCCCCGATAAAACGAAGCCCGTTTAGTGCATCCAGTCCCTCCTATTGCCATCCAATCGCATATGGCTACTCTGCCTTGAGCGGTTACAGTCTGCTGCGCGACTGCTGGTGTCACTAGGTCAACTTCTGAAAAGACACTCGAAATGTCAGAATGCACTTTTGATAAAACACTGATATTATAATCGATTGTGTCTCGTTTTCCGAATCAGGAATATACCATGTTTCATATGGTTCCGATGAAGTTCACTATATTCCGTTCACTACCCACGCCATCATACAGTACTCACGTGACGCGCATATATGGATTCCACGAGTGAGCGTGGGTAGTGAGAGAGAGAGAGAGAGAGAGAGAGAGAGAGAGAGAGAGAGCGTGGCGTCCGATCAAAATGGGAACTGCACCACTGAACTTCCCATCTTTCACTCCTTATTGTGATAATATTGTGTCAGCATTTTGTTTTCATGATTTTCACAACGTTGTCACACATGAGTCTTTAGCGAGAACCCGGTGCGAGAGAGGAAGGGGCGGGGCATAGAGGAGTCGCGTCTCTCTGGCTGTGCCCTGCCACAGGCGGGAGAGACTGCGACGCGATAACATGTCTGACTTCCACCCTTCAAATTCATGAAATCATTCCGACAAGCATCGCCACGCTGCCGATGATTTTTGGCAGGTTGCTCATGAAGGCTAGAAATGACATTGCAAAACGGGGGGTTTCGATAGTGTTCGTGTAAACAATCTCTCCCTCGACAGCCCCTCCGAGAATGCTGGAAATCTCGTCTGCACCACTGTAGTGCAGAATGCCGTCTAGCTGAATTGCCGTTCTTTTTCCTTCGCAGCGCATCGTGCAGGAGAATTTGGCTTCCGGCCTGTCCGTCTTGAAACGGACTGTGTTCACCGTACCACTGGGTGCACACGTGAGTGTGTCTGTCCACTCATTGTTACACACCAGCTGAGCGGAGGTGGCTCTGTCGCTGTCAGACGCGCATGTCAGACTGGCGGACGCTCCACTGGCACATGAGTAGCAACCAGCAATGTGGCTGTACGACACTAGAGAGCACTTAGAGACAAAGTGATCTACTCCCGTCTTCAAATCTTTTTCCAGGTTTAGCTGCAAGTGGATGTTATTGTGCAACGTTTTGAACACTGGCAGGTTGTCATCTTTTGAGGGCAATATCTCGAAATGCCGTCCAATAAGTGGCAGCCGGTTGTCTTCTGCTTCTACTAGGTCTGAGTAGTCTACTGGCTTGTCACACTCGCACACTGCGACGTCTTCTGCTGGGCTGCACCTGCACGTCTCTCGATACGCGCACTTGCCTTGATGATCACAAATCAGAAGCGGGGGTGGCAGGTTGGTTCGAATTAGAGCCAGCTTGTTCTGGAATGCGACAAACGACTTTGTCATGTAGCGAATCGGCTCGGTTGTCGCATCGATAAGCGTCAGGTTGCTTTTCTCTAATCGGATCGTTCCTCCGTTGTCGATGACGATTTGACGTTTCGTCTTGTTTCCAGCTCTGGAGATTTCGACTGTCAACACCGCCTGTCTGTCATAGTTCTCGCATTCGAATAGTTGCACTCGATTCGGAATCGTAGGCACGACGAAGTTTCTCACGAATAAACATCCAGGCGTGGGCAGCAGGCAGCCGCACTGTAGGAAGCCGCAGCTTTCCATGCACAGAGATGCTCCGGCGTGCCCTGCCGCCATGGTGAGCTCGGGGATGACAGTGCTAGTGTTGACTGCTGCGCATTTCTGTGCAGTGCAGAGGGAATTGCCTGCGCATCGCTTGACGCTCGCGTTGTGCAGAGACACGTTCTTTGTGTACATAATCGCTCCCGGCACGCACTTGTGTGATAGGTATTCCAATTTGAAAGACAACTTCTCCGTCTCTGATCCCTCTCCTCCCACGTGCAGACAAATCTCCCGCACTGTCGGCGTGAACATCAGTTCCACAGTCTTCTTGATAACACACTTGTTCCATGAGCACTGCTCCTCGCTGTGCGAGATGGGCACGCTCACATCACACGCGCTCGCCGCTGACATAATCGCGAATACGGTGGCTATGAGTAGTGCGCGTCTCGCAGGTGTTCTCGTTCGAGTCAGCCACTCTCCCATTTCGAGTTCTGCTGCGCGGTCGGGATCTCTCCTCACTGACCCGAGGACCCTCCGGCCAAACGAGGTCCCGCCCCTTCCTGTCAATGCGCTTATCTGATCATTTTCTCGCCTCTTCTCGCACCATTTACGGTGCGGGCAGCAGACGCACCAGTATGCGGCCGACATGATAAGACCAATGATTGTGGAGATGTATATCACAAATAGTCGAACTCCGCAGTGGGGATTAATCAGCACGTGGGCGAGGCACGTTGTACATGCCGCTGTCTTACAGTAATCTTTCGGCGGGCATGTGGTGGATACGATCTGAATCCGGGATTCCTCCGTCCGTCTCCATTTCACAGCGTGCTCGACAGTCAGTATGCTCACTGGAATCACCACCTCCGTGGCGTTTCCTGATTGCAGACCATGCAGACAGTAGTGCTCGCTGCAGACATCATATGTTCCAGCCGGATTCTTATCGTATAGAGTCACACCGGTTTCTGTACACACAATCACTGTGTCGTTTCCGGAGGGAATCACGTGTGATTCGTCTGTCTCCCATGCATCATGCGACTCGATGAAATCAGCGTGCGAGTCTGGGAGATCTGCGACCCTGTTCGAATCTCGCCAGTGAATCCCGTCTTCGCGCATTGATCGATCATAAATCTGTTGGCCTCTCATCAGTCCGGCCATGAATGCTCTCTGGCTCCTCAGGTCCCCATCCATCCAGTCATCGAACGTTGAGTTCGCGACAGGCTCAGGCGGATTGGTGGTGGTGGGAGGGGAACGCGTAGGTGAAGCAAGAGTAGTAGCTGGGCTCATAATAGTCGTTTTTGGACTAGATGCCAGTCTGGGTGTGTATGCAGTGGGTGTGAATGGGGGGGCGGTGGTTGTTGTAAACGCGCGAGTCGACACGAGGAGCGGAAGAGACTGTCTCGGTGGCTGTGTAGTCTCCCATTTCCGAACTTCTGCGTTGTAATCTCGGATCGCGTTACAGGGGAGGAACAATGCCAGCAGTGACATCATTGTAACCAGCGTTGCGGCCTTGTTGCATCGCGTCGGCGTTCGCTTCTGCTTCAGTTTCGGCTCCGGTCTCTCGATTTCAATAGGCACAAGGTGTTGGATTGCCCTAGACAAGACGTGTCCGTTGGCTGTGCGCACGTGCACAGTTCGCACCTGGCCGTCCCTTCCCTCCTTCAACCCCGTGACCAGAGCTGTCGGCCATTCGCGGCGCGACTTGTTCTCATCCCTGATCAGTACCATATCACCGATGCGCGGTCTTTTTGTCGCAGATTTCGACGCTCTTTTCAGAGCCGTCTCCGTGTATGTCGCGTTGTTCTCCATGTACTCCCGAGTGAACACACTCCAGAATTTCTTCACGTGCTTCACTACATGATTGTAACTTTCTACAGTAGACTCGTACTCTCTCTCCACGTTTTTCTTCAGAAGTTCTTCTGGACTGTGTGTCACTATGTTGGGAGTGACCAGATCGAGTGGGCAGATCGTGCGCGCGCCTCCCTCGCTCTCCACTTGTGTGAGCGGGCGGGAGTTGACCACCCTGCCGGCCTCGGCGAGCAGGGTCATGTATTCCATCAGCGTCGGGGTCTCGCGGTGGAGGGTCTTTTTGATTGAGCCTTTCACCTCTCCAATCAACCTCTCCCACGCTCCGCCTTGGAAGGGAGCGCGTGGCGTGTTGAACGACCACTTGATTCCCCGCCAGCTGGTGCTGCTGACCCTGTAGGACGTGTCCGTCCGCACTTCTCCTTTCAGCAGTTTTGCTGCCAGAACAAAGTTCCTTCCATTGTCGCTCAGGATCGAACAGGGCGGACCGTTCCGTGCAATGTGACGTGAGAGCGCCAGTATCAATTCCTCGGCGGACTGATCACAGACTGCTTCCAAGTGCACCAGCCTGGAGACGAGGCATGTGAAAATGACCCCGTACATCTTGCGCGGCTGACCATTCTTGTCCGGCCGCACCCAGTGAGGCCCGAACAGATTGACTCCGACGTGTGTGTACGGGTGCGATGCCTGGACTCTCTCCGCTGGAAGGGGTCCCCTCTCCGCTTCTGGGAAGGGGGCGTTGTTGTAACGCTGGCAACGTACGCATCTGCGGAGCGTCAGTTTCACCGTGTACGATCCTTTCTCGATAAAGTATGTCTTATTCATCTCGGCGAGTACTGTCTGTAAGCCTGCATGCATTTTCTCCGAGTGGCAGTTGTTGATCAGTGTCCACGTCACCCTTTCGTCTCTTTTGAGAATCACTCTTTCCACTGACTCATCCGGGAGGTCTGCGTTCTGCAGCCGCGTCACAACTCGGTAGAGTAAATCAGATCCTCTCTTGATATTCCATCGCTTCTTCTCTCTCACCTGTTGGATGTATTCAGGAGACTGAGAGAGTCTGATCAGCAGGTTCTGGGCTGCTTTCCAGCGAGCAGCCGGATCGTCTTCGGCCGCGACTTCAGGAAGTGCGGCTGCCAGTCTCGTCTGCTTTTCTTTGCAGATCCTGTCGTAGACTTTCATTCGAATGAACTTGAGTACAATAGCGGCACGAGAGACTAGCTTGGACAGCTTGTTTGTGCGCTCTGTTCGCAACACGTCTCCCTCGCACTCCGCCGCTGCCGTGTTCACCCGAACCTCGAGATCGGCGGGTTCGACGTCTTCTCCAGTGTCTGTCACGTTGAACACTAGTTTGCTCTCTGGCCAGTCGGACGGGTCCTTCTTCAACCAGTGGGGGCCGGAGAACCACTCGCTCGCCGCGAGATCGTCTGCAGTGTTCACGCGAGTCGCTGCATCCACTATGTTCTCCTCCGAGGCGACGTGTCGAAACACCACCTCGATACCTTGGTCTCGAAACCATCTCACAGTTTTCCTGATCTCACGCACTCTGTTTCTCGCGAACAGGTTGGCGTCCAGACCGCCGTTCTTCACTTGGCTCAGTGAGATGAGCGAATCGTTCATGATGTACACCTTGGTTATTTTCTGTGCCATTTCCTCTTTGAACGTCTTTGCCAGCTTGGCACAGAGCAGAAGCGACATCATCTCTCCTTTTGGAACGGACAGTTTTGACTTGTCCGAATTGATTCGCTGCTTGCACATCTGCAGGTCGACTTCGACTCCGTCCGCGGTCTGCGTGCGCGTGTAAGCTGCGGCTGCGTAGACCCTCTCCGAGGCGTCTCCGAACACCACCAGCTCCACCGACTCATGACCGGCTGCGCCTGTCTTGCGCGGGATACTCATCTTCGCTTTTTCCACTTCTTCCATGAATTTTTTCATGCGGACGTTCAGCGAGTCACTCAGAGGAGTCTTCCACTCGCTCGTCTCCTGCGTTGCATCTTGCAGAATCAGTTTTCCCTCGGTGTAAAGCGGGGCAAACCAATTACAGGGGTCGAAGATCGAAGCCAGATAAGAGAGCGTGGAAGTACGAGTGAGTGGGAAAGGGCTCTTTTTGGGTTCGCTCACTGCCAGAGTGTCCTTGCTGATATCGAATATCAGACCGAGCATCTTCGGTACGGGGGTGGGGTCTCTATCCTCTTCCGACACCAGGGTGGGCAGGTCGGGGTCAGTTCCGGTGAACTTTCTCAAGTGCATCCCCATTCCCTGAAACCACCTCTTTGTCTTCTCACAGATCTCGCTCGTCTGGCGTATGTCGTCATACGGTAGCACGACGTCGTCGACGTACAAGTTCCGCTGCACCTGCTTCTTGAGCGGGTCGGAATCGATGTCCAATCCGAGCATGTGTTCGATTGACATGTTCAGAAGCGCACTCGAGCATGCCATTCCGAAGGGGGTGACGGTGAATCGATACTCGACAATGTTGTTACTTGTCGGTGGCTTGTTGTGGTTTCGCACAAACAGGAATCTCGTGCAGTCACGGTGCTCGGCGGCCAGGCCCACCTGCAGGAAAGCGCGAGCCACATCTGCCATCAGCACGTGATTTGCGTTCCGTGCTCGGATCAGAATGGAGTGAATATCGGGCAGTACGATCGGTCCGACGTGCACTGCGTCGTTCACACTCAGCGTGTCTCGCATGTGTGAGGAGAAATCAAACACCACTCTCTTCTTGGTGGTCAGAGACTCCTTCTTCTCCACTACCTGGAATGGGCTGCGGTACACAAATCCACTCGACTTGGCTGGTGCGAGCTCGATGTATCCCTCCCGCAGGTGCTCGTCTATCGTGTCGCAGATGGCCTTCCATCTCTCAGGGTTGCTCAGCCCTCGATTGTATTCACTGATCAGGCGCTTCAGCGCGACTGGGTAGTTGTCACCGACGTCGCCGGGCATGATGCCTTGCTAGAATGGAATCTGCACCTCAATTTTGCCGTCCGGCTTCATGATAACTGTCTTCTTGAAATGGCGTTGTATTTTGTCATTCTCCGACTCGCCAACTGCGGGATCTGTCACTCCGAAATTTTGCAGTTCATATAGTTTCTCGATGTTTCCATCCACAGTGTTTGCTCGCACCATGTTCACCGAAACAAAGTTGATCGAGCTTTCGCTCTTTCCGACAACCATCAGTCCGAATACCGTGGAAATCACCATCGCGCCAGATGGCAGAGCGACTCTGCTTGCTGGGTCGACCACTTGCCAGAAGACGTCCGCGCCGAGCAGGATGCCCGGCTGGCGCGTCTCCTCTCCGATCTTCTCCACACCCATCTTCTTGAGTGCGTTCAAGTCTTTTCTGTTCATGCGTGCGCTGTGGACGGGTTTTGTGATCCCTTTCTTCGTGTACAGTTTGCAATGCATTTTCTCGCCGGTTGGCAGCAGGAACGTTGTTTCCCGCAGTGAAGATTTCTCTTTCACCGTCCCTCCACCAAACACTTGCAGGTGCAACGTTGTCTCATCCAGTGGCTGCAGTTTTAGTTCGTCTGCGAGCGTCTCGTCAATGAATGACCTCTCTGCGCCACTGTCCAGAAGGACTGGCACCAGGACGCTCTCTCCTGTGCGCGAGAGCACGTGCGCCTGCACCACCATGAGTCTGCCTGCGCTCACGCTCACTTGATTGACTGAGAATTTCTTCCACGGGCTCTTTTTCTTGCCTTTCCTAAATTCACCATCGCTGTATTTGGTGTACTTTTTTTCTCCTTTGTCGCACAGAGATGAGTGATGGGCTCGCTGGCATGACTTGCAGTTGGAGGATTTACACTGTTTGGCCACGTGCGAGTCGCTCAAGCAGTTCAGACACAGTCTCAGCTCGAACGCTCTTGCCCTCCTTTCGTCGGGCGTCTTGTACTTCACGCACTCTCCGGATGCATGATTTTTGAGTGCCCAGTATTTGCATGATTTGATGTATGTGCCGCGCGCTTCTCGCTTCTCCCGGGAGTCAGTTGTGGCGAATACGACTGACTCGGTCTCTCGCTCACCCTTATTCTCCGTCCTCTCGAATGTCTTTTCCTCGAGACGGTAAATAACTCGTTCTATCGCGTTCAGCAGTGCCTCGACATCATCTCGATCGAATAGATCTTCCAACATCTCCAGTTTATCCCATACAATCTCGGGAAACTTTCTTTTGATTGTGATATAGAGATGAGGAGTCTGTGTTGTGGTCAGCTCCGACAGGGCTGACACGAGAGCCGTCAGTTCGTCATGAACTGAGCGCAGATCCGCAGGTTTTTTTAGACCGTGCAGGTTTCATCGAGTTGATCTGATCATGGATGACCTGGATCTGCCGCTCTGGGCGCGCGTACGTCTTGCGTAGATGCTCGACTGCATCTGCATATCTTTCCCCTGAAGGTGGGAACCGACGGATTGCTGAGAGCGCGGGGCCAGCGAGGGAATTGGTGAGTGCGGTCATTTTCACCACGTTCTCTGCCGTTCGCTTGTGCACGAGTTCGCTAAAGATTGACCAAAAGCGATTCCACTCCGCATAGTCCCCCGCAAATGTGGGGATCTCGAGTTTGTTCGACTTTGCGAGAACGACCGCTAAGTCGATCTGGCGCGCGTTGCCGCCTGCGAGATCAGTCCGCCTGGGGGGCCTCTCGGGGGGACTCGTTCGAGCCGCCGAGGCCGGCGAGGCCTCGGTCTGTGCGCGCGCATTAGCAGGCGTCGCTGCCAGCTGCTGTCTCGCTGCGGTTCTCGCGGCAGCTGACTTGCGGACTACTGTCACGGGGACCGGTGTGCGCTGTTCGGGGTCATCCGATTCACCATCTCCCGACTCCTCACTTAGGTCGGTCAGAAGAGACTCTTCGAGAACGATTTCCCGCAGGAACTCAGGTTTGAGTACGGGTGTGAGAGGATCGGCGCTCCGAACTCGGTTGAGTTAGCTGATGTTTTATATATGACAAAAGGTTTGACCGGCGCTCCGAACTTCGAAAAGTGAGCTGGTCAGATCGGCGCTCCGAAACTCAAGTGAGTGAGCTGATCTTATATATATGGCGAAAGGCTTTGACCGGCGCTCCGAACTTCGAAAAGTGAGCTGGTCAGATCGGCGCTCCGAAACTCAAGTGAGTGAGCTGATCTTATATATCTTGCGAAAAGTTTGACCGGCGCTCCGAACTTCGAAAAGTGAGCTGGTCAGATCGGCGCTCCGAAACTCAAATGAGTGAGCTGATCTTTTATACTTTTATTTGAGCTACTGTCAGCGAGGCGACACGCTATCTCGCTGATGCACTCTCACTCCCTTTGCTCGCTCGAGTGCTAATCTCTCTCTCTTCCAGTGCCGGCAGCACGAGGGGCGGGAACGGCCGGCCGGACTCACCGCCGACCTACCACTGATCTACCGCGGCCGCTGATTGGCTGAGAGAAGATTCGAGAGCGCGCCGGCCGCCTATATAAGCGGACAGCGCGACTGTTCCAGGCTTCAGTATGAGCGCGGCCGATCAAGCCCTCTGAGAGCAATGGTCTCTGACCACTGGCTTGTTATCGCCGCCCCACGTTAACCATTCCCCTTTCCACTACCGCGTGGTATTCATAAACATGTTCGTGCACTTGTGTCCTTTCATGTGATTGATATTACGGTAGTACGTGGTGACGCGGTTCACTAGTTAGTGTTCTCTCCTTGGTCGTGTGTCTTTCCCTCAGTCGGTCAACCTCTCGGTAGGGATTCCACTGCGAGCCTCTCGGCTCGTGTGAGTATCTAACAAGGGGATTATGGGCCATGTCTCTCTAGGCATCTCTTGTGACATCCAAAACCTCTCATTGGCAGCAGTCGAGTGGCGTTTAATTCGCGATTCGTATGGTAGTGGTAGTAGCTGTAGTAGTGGGTTATTCGTTTGTGCTCTAATCTGATTTCAGCGTCATGAACTGATTCCGGTATAGAGTAATAACCATACCGGACGCGCCCCTTCTCGTGTAAAGTACACACACTTGGAGGGACGGTTGCCGATCCACCGCCGATCGATTGAGATGGTCACAACCAGGGAGGCCGTTCGCCAGATCCAGGTATAGTTTGTCTATCCTCCTCTCTGTCTAGCAAGCTTGCTTGCGACCTGGCTTGTTATCGCCGCCCAATGCAAAACCTTTCTCTCTTCTCTCCGTTACAAGTGAAATGGAGTGAGTACGCGCGTGCATGACGGTACAAGTCCGAGGTCAAGAGACAAGGAGGAAGACATTATCTGGTGAGTTGAGGCGAGTTTTTAGCTACGTTGCAGAGGCGCGCGGAGTGTAGAAGAGATGATCGATCTCTCTGTCTCCTCCCCAGGCCGCTCATACAAAAGAGGCCAAAGTACACGTGGGTGATACGATACAGTAGAGTGTGTAGTGTGATACCACCTCTATGTGTAGTTTCGTCGCTCAGTGTTACTTGTTGTTTCGAGTATTGTTGTTATCACGCGCGTTATCAGTAGCAGTGCTTATCAGTTGTAGACAGCGCGCGCGTTCTAATTGTTCGGTTCCCCGATCACACACTCTCTCTCTTCCCCGCTTTTCAGTGATCGCGGGCGGCAAGAGAGGGCCGATCGATACGAGGGGGAGGCATGTGTGTGCCACATGCCCCGCCCACCCCAGCCCGGCCGCCACTGCGAGTGGAACTGTGACGAGGGTGCCGTTTTCGCCGCTATTTCCGTCTATCTGCACGTGCCGCGGATTCCAACTTTCTCATCGTCATTCTACACGGAGTGAACGTGTGAGTGGGGTGCATTGTTGTTTGTTGTTTACGGCGCATTTGCTGCGTTCGTAGCTTCCTATTATTTTGCAACAATTGCGTCATATTTTCGTTTCGGAAATCGGGAATATCGATGATTATCGATTGATATCGATTGATATCGATTGATATCAACTTTTCCGAGCAATCTTTAGCAATCACTTAGTTTCATTCAATGTGTATCACTGCGCTATTCCGCTGTAGCGATGAGGCGTAGTGGCTGGCATTTATTTTGGACTTTTTGAGTAGCTATTTGATTGGATGGGCCACCGGTGATGAGTGCGTGTTCGCGTAGCGCCAACGAAAAACCGTCTGCGGGCGGAAAGCCGCGGCGAGCCGGTTCACCACCTCCCGGATGGTGAACGTCTTTTGGTATTAGTTAGCATTGAGGGTCTAGACATCAACTGTTAATTAGTATCAATTGTTCTTTTGTATTGCTTCTTGTTGAGCGCATTGACCACGCGCTCACTTGAATGGGGTTTTGCTGAAATTGAGAAAATCCAGCTGGTCGGATTTTCCCTTTGGTGGATTATTCGCGCGTATTTTTGTTGACGTCCCCGGATGGTTTCGCGCGGGTCCACGTGTACCAAGGCGAGATAACCTGCCCGTGATGGCCGGAGCGCCCGTAGGGATGGGATGCAAAACGATCCCTGCCCCTCCGTTAAACCAAACTAGCCTTCCCACGCGAGGTCCATTCGGTTAGCATTGAGGGTTGAAGTTGCTTCTATGGTAAGCATCAGACGCTAATCATGAGCCCGCCTATCACGTTAAGAATATTAGTAGGTGGTGGCGCACTATAGTGGTGGTATGTTAGACAGTAGTGGAACTAGTCGGAGCTTCTATGGTAAGCGGTCGGTTAGATATTGCCTGCTCTGCGATACGTCGCGGACATACGGGGACCATGCTGGGTTGATGTATGCATTGCTATAGGAAAGGGTGTTGGACGGTAGAACATGGGTTAGGACTTCGCACAGGGGAGTAGCAACGTGGTCTAACTGTCCCTCATCAGGGTTTTTACTTTGTATTAAATTATCTGTCTGTCTTTCTCTCTCTCTTTTTCTGATTATTCATATTCATATTGTCGGTGTTCGCGTGTTTTCTCGAATGTTCGCTCGCGTTCTTTTGTCATCATTTCGCGGCTCGCGCGCGCTTCCTTGAACTTCAACCCTTCTATTTGCAGGGGCCTTTTTTTTTCTAGAGCGGCGCTTCTCTCTCGCCGGGTAAGTTTGGAATAAGGTAAGTTTGTCTCGGTCTCTTGTTGGTCTAGTGAGCTTGCTCACGCCCCTGGCTTGTTATCGCCGCTCCACGTTAACCAAACTTCCTCCTTTATTTCATCTTATTCACTCTTGTGATGCGCGGGATATACGGATTTTAATGGACGAGTTGCAGTTATGCCACGAAATCTATTACTCCGAGGCGCTCGACTTTTGACGAAGGGCCGAGCACGAGCGAAAGATCTTACTTTCAGGATCGGCGCGTTGCACAACAACACTGGCGGCGCCTTCGACCAGCTCTCCAAGCGAGCTGACTGCGAGATTCGTTCTCCCCGGCGGCACCAAGAGGCAATAGCTGAAACAGGTGAACGATCATGCGCGATACGATACAGGGTCAGTACTTCAACGACGCGATTGCGGAGGTGAACGAGATCAAGAAGACGGAAGACGATGTTGTGGTGATGATGCGCGAGATGCCGATGACAACTTTGGCGAGCTTCGATGGGTCGAATCCCATGAGATTTCTAATCGTGTGTACCCGTCTACCAGATGAAGGCTGCGCGGATATGAAGGACGCGGAGCTGAAACAGATGCGACAACGTGCCCGCCGCCTGAGACAAGTTCAAGCGCAGCAGCGACGATCTGTACGACAAGATGCTCAGCCACGTCTACTGCGAACGTTCTAGTCGTCGACGCGGGGCGCCAGACGGTCCGCCAAATGGCTCGCCAGCGCAATCAGCCCGCTCATCGACATGTTCGCACTCGTTAAGGTGATTCCTGCAACGGCCGAAGCCCACTCGTGGGGACATCAAGGTCTGCTCTGGTCGTCATCAACAACGGAGGTAACGTCATCGTGGGTATGATGGGTCTCTTCCTGGTTGCTTCTTCGATTACTGCGTGCTATGGATGTGTGACTTTGGCTGCTTTTAGATACTTTCACCGCGAGAGGAGCGAGCCGCACGTGCTTTCCACCCTGCAGACGAACATCACGGAGCAGTTCGGAGATGTAAACTCTGCACCTACTGAGTTCACTACGAACTCGCTCGACGAGTCAGAGTACGACGACTACGTGTTTATCGACTATGTGATGGACAGCAGCGGACAGATGAGCGACGACATGCTTCTCTCTATTCTCTGCCCCGCCCTCTCCGATGCTGGAGTGATTCCGGACGAAGTGGAAGAGCATCCGCGTTTCAACGACAAGGAGGACTATCTGCCATGGTCGCGGCCGTGTTCGAGGACTCGGTAGACGAGGCCATATAGAAGAAGGAGGACGACGAGTTCTTGATGCAGCAGGTGAGTGACTATAATATCACTTTGAAGATGAGGACGCGTTCACGCTTCCGAAGCTGCCCCTTCTCTCATACGAGGAGGAGGAGTACGAGAAGACGGAGGATGACGTGGTTCCTTCTCTCGATGAGAACGGCGACTACAAGGAGGTCGCGTAGACACCCGCAACCGATGAGAGCAGCGACGAGAACTACAAGGAGGCTGCAGAAGCTCCGTCTGATGATGACGTCATGGTCGAGCTGTCAGGTTCCGTGTGAGGTGAACGAGTGCCGCATGTTGGTACTGTTCGACACCGGCGCCAACATCAACGTGTGCCACTCATCAGTGGCGCCTATCATCGGTGTGTTTCAGATGGACTGGCCGACGACACAAGCTCAAGGCGAATGTCAAGGTCAGCTTCCACGAAAGGATGACGGTGGACGTACAGCTCAACGGAATGAGCTACCCCACTGTGCTCATCTCCCACTACATGGCCGAGCCGAGGGACGACGCCGGATTCCAGCTCATTATCGGAAATGAGTTTCTCCGCAAGCTATCTCGCTGGCCCATCGACTACGACCACAGAAGATTCGAGATGGAGGGACGCAGCGTGCCCATCGTCACTATGATCGAGGTTCCGAGTCAGAAGGTGGAGAAGGATAAGTTATTGCGACGCGCACTCAAATGCAGAGTTGAGTCATTTATTGATTGCAGCGTGCGGACGGGACAGATGAAGGTGACGGAGTGGTGTACGGACGGACTCGGATTCGTCAAGCACCAGCTCACCATGGAGTCGACGTTGTTGCCCATGGACGGAGGAGAGGTGCTCATCGCCAACTGCCCAACGCGGACGCGGTCGTCTACAAGGGACAGCACACTGCCGATGTGGTGACCTGTTTCCGAGCGTGTGATGACGTCGTCCAGGTGTGGTTTTACTGGTGAGTTTGTCTCTTCCTCCTCTCTGTCTAGTGAGCTTGCTCGCGACCCTGGCTTGTCATCGCCGCCCAACGCAAACAACTTTCTATTCTTGTCTTACGAATATCGCGGTCTTGTCTTTTCAGAAGTGAGATTGAGATGCAGACCGTGCCGGACGAGCCACCGCTCGATATGCTGAACACTTTGCTCCAATTATGAGTATCATCGCAGAGAAGCAGAAGGAGAAGATGGCAGATTTATTTGAGCATTTTCAGTGACGTCATGTCAACATCATCATACGATCTCGGTTCGTATGAGGCAGATTTGATTGATATCGGTCTGTTTTCCGACGCGGAAAACGAACTACATGGTTCGTTTCTTGATGAAGTTCCGATGAAACACCTCAAAGAGGTGAACTAGCATCTTCAGATTTCTGATAGATGCGGGGAGGATTGTGCCTACAAGGCAAACCAAGTTTATGTACAACCTCGTTTGCGCGCAGAAGAGAGACGGCAGCCTCCGTCTCTACACCGTCTTCCGGAATCTCAACAAGATGACGACGCCGCTGCACACGGACGGAGAAGAGGCGCTGATCACAAACCGCCAACGCCGACGTGGCCTGTCTCCACACTGACGATGCAGCCGACGCCGCTGCACACGGACGGAGAAGAGGCGCTGATCACAAACCGCCAACGCTGACGTGGCATGTCTCCACACGGACGATACAGCCGACGCCGCTGCACACGGACGGAGAAGAGGCGCTGATCACAAACCGCCAACGCCAACGTGGCCTGTCTCCACACTGACGATGCAGCAGCCGACGCCGCTGCACACGGACGGAGAAGAGGTGCTGACAACAAACCACCAACGCTGACGTGGCCTACTAGAGTGATGCGGTCAGTTGAGGAGATGGAGGTGAAGGAGTCCCCGAACAGCCACAAGTTGATGCTGCCGTGGCAGGGACAGTATCACGTCATCGATGTGGAACATCCCTACCTCAAGATCGTCAGTTGTACTGCTATCGACTTCGTTCCGAAGCGAGTGCACAAGGATCAGGTGAAGAAGTGTTTCAGCTGGACGGACCCATCTGGAGCACTCGCCGCGCACTTCAAGAGGACGAGGCGCACCTGCACGCCGCCGGAGCCGAACACACTGACGTTCCCGGACGCCAACCTGCGCCGCTGATCCGAACCTGGATAGGGAAAAGGATTCAACGGAGAAGAAGTTCGTCCGCAGCGGAATCCAATGCGCGGACACTACAACCAGCGCACTCGCAAAGGCCGTCGTCGGAGAGAAGACGCTTCTGCCATGAATACTGCGGATTCGGACGCGTGAGTTGGGTAGAGGGCCAATTTGACACTTTTCAGCGCGTGCCGATGCTACGAGTAGTTTGTAGTTTGTACTGTTCACTTTACGTGTATTTACGGTTTTGTATAAGTATTCTTTTGTAGTTATCGAGTTTTAGTGTGCGCTGACAGCCGCAGCACATGCGTGCGCGAATAAGTTTGAGTAGTGTAGAGTGCGATTTACGTGAAAGGCTTGTTACCGCCGCCCCCAGTTCACGTGAATCTTCTTACTATTCTCATACTTTCTGACCAGTGGCGACGTGGCACTATGATCGATTCCTCTTTACTACGCGGTAAGTTATTTCCAGTTTTGCTATGTTGTTGGATGTATTTAAACACTTTGTTCAGGTGTACAACTGCGCTTCCGACGATGTGTCCGTTCTGTCTCGACGAGATCGAGTTATGCGCGGTCGAACTCAACTGTCGTCCAGTTCGAGCCGAACACCGGACGACCCTGCCGCGGCATGGTCAAGTCGAGCCGAGCAAGTGGCAGGACATCTGTCGGGACGCGTGAAGTGTGGTCTGTTCTTTTACATGGTTTTACTTTGTTCAGTAGTTTGTTACTCTAATAGGTCGTAAGACACTTGTAGATTTGTAATCCTTTCAGGAATTAGTCGTAGTCCTTTTATGTAGGTGGCATCGTGCGGTGTCGATGCATTTGTTTAGGGGGGAGGTGTCAGCGAGGCGACACGCTATCTCGCTGATGCACTCTCACTCCCTTTGCTCGCTCGAGTGCTAATCTCTCTCTCTTCCAGTGCCGGCAGCACGAGGGGCGGGAACGGCCGGCCGGACTCACCGCCGACCTACCACTGATCTACCGCGGCCGCTGATTGGCTGAGAGAAGATTCGAGAGCGCGCCGGCCGCCTATATAAGCGGACAGCGCGACTGTTCCAGGCTTCAGTATGAGCGCGGCCGATCAAGCCCTCTGAGAGCAATGGTCTCTGACCACTGGCTTGTTATCGCCGCCCCACGTTAACCATTCCCCTTTCCACTACCGCGTGGTATTCATAAACATGTTCGTGCACTTGTGTCCTTTCATGTGATTGATATTACGGTAGTACGTGGTGACGCGGTTCACTAGTTAGTGTTCTCTCCTTGGTCGTGTGTCTTTCCCTCAGTCGGTCAACCTCTCGGTAGGGATTCCACTGCGAGCCTCTCGGCTCGTGTGAGTATCTAACAAGGGGATTATGGGCCATGTCTCTCTAGGCATCTCTTGTGACATCCAAAACCTCTCATTCTACGGTGATTCTACTCGAAATAAGTGTGTCCAAGAGTCAAATTCAGTCTGTCTACAGAATGACTCAGGAGTATATCGAACTCCTCTCCACTATCCGTGGTGAAACGGTAGTGGGATTTTTCGCAGGGTACGATTGCAAACGGCTTCACAGACTCCTATTTGCTGCCGGTGTTAGAAGTCGCTCCGCTGATCACGTGGAAGCTTCTTCGAGTTGGGCAGTTGACTAAGAGCTGTTGACGGTCGGTGGCTGCGTGTTACAATGACTGTTGCTCTGTCTTCTAGCTTCACCGCCTATCCTGCTATCGTAAATCACACTTGGTGCTCTCGACCCGCGGTCGTAAAGGCACCTCCCCTGCCAAACGCGCTGTCCGGAGCGCAGCTGCCCAGTGCAGCTGTAATCCTTCGAGCGACGCGTGCCGCCAGAGTGTACTAAGTGACAGCACAACTCTGGGATACAGTAACCCGCGCGCATAAAATTACCATAAATGCGCAGACCATGAATGCGGGTGGTAGTAGTCTAGTGTCGGTAGCTTACCTGCGACGACGCCTCTCGGTCGTCCGGTGACTTGGCGTGCCACTCGCCGACGTCATCTACCTGTGGGATACGGCTCGGACCGGCCTGATCCGGCCCTCACCTACCCCGACCCCTAGCCGTGCGTTCTGCTCAGTGCACGGTGTGTCTGTGCTGTGCCAGACGGGTCAGAATTGTGATGTTAGACTAGCTAGTTTAGTTGCACACTTCCCCTATGTGCTCCATTTCTCGTGTCCTCATACGTGTTCACTGTGCATAGACAAGCAGTGCTTATGTTGTGAGTGTGCGTGACACTCCCTCCCTGGGGTCTGACCACTACCGAGTGGTTTTACCCTGCCGGCGTTGCGGCGGCAGTGCGAGATTGGTGAACAAGTCGGCCGCTCGACACGTGCCTGTGCATGTAAGCATGCGAGTGAGTGTGGTGATTTCAAATTCAAACGGTGCTGCGATTCAAGAATTTTAGGTGCGCGAGAGTGATGGGACAATCGAGCCGCGATAAAATGAAATCAGAACAAACACGGGTGACGTCAAAGAAACCGCAAAAAATGTGAACGCAACAAGGAGAATCACCCGTCGGTGAAACGAGAATTAGACATACTACAACTGTATCAAATCAATATTAGGATAAAGCGATCGCTCAATATCCAATAACGACACACGCGCTGAAGAGGAAAGGTTAAGAAACGCTAAAGAGCGACGAATGAAGTGCAGAATGCTCATCGGGAGCAACGCGGAAAGAGCGGCCAGAATGGAATTTAGCCGTTGCACCATGTGCGGGGCCCTATCCGTTCTTTGCGGGGGCGGGCGACCGCGCCCGATCGCGGTTTCCGATACCGCGACACTGGTGGATAGGTGGATGGAAGGCAGTGTGCACGGATCGTGTTGATTTGGTGATACCATTGTTGGTCAAGGATGCAATTGTGTCGGAACTGCTTTTTATTCATACAAAAAAACATTTAAAAAAAGTTATCACACTCAAAAAATAAGAAAAGTGTTCGTTTACTTGTTACACATCTCAGTGTGGACAAAGTGGGTAAGTGCGCGTACGGTGGTGGGGTGCATGTCGGAGAACTCGAGAAACACGTCCGTGCAAGCGCCCTTGTCCTCGCTATCGACTGGAAAGAGGGATTAGATGGCTAGTCATCCCTCATCTCTACTCACCATGTCCCTCGAACTGCTTGACTATGTTGACGACCTTGACACGAGCACGGAGGCTCAGCTTGGCTACGGTGTTTCGGAGCCACAGTAGCTGGTCGTCGCTGGGGGTGGGCGAAGGAGTGAAGGACACCACGTCGATGTCCGAGTCGTCGGAATCGGAAGGAGTCTCGACGCTGTACTCGATGGAGCAATCCGTATCGGAGTCGGAGTAGTAAGAGTCGTAGTAGGAGGAGAGAGAAGATGGAGAAGAGGACAGGGAGGAATCGTCAGTGTAGTCGGAATCGTCAGTAGAGGACGAAGAGGGGGCAGGGGAGTAGGACATTCTGGAAAGGATGGATATATATGGATGGAGTATAGAACAAGGAAGTAGTTGAATGGACAATGAGATGATGAGATGGGCTGGTGTTTTATACTACTAGGTGAATGACCTACTTGTTTGATATTCATTAATTGTTTGCCGCAAGCAAGCGAGCATGAAAGAAAGAAGCATGGGAATGCGAGCTCAATTATTGGACCTAATGTCCCGAGAAATGGCCTGCTCTGAATGACCGCGGGCGTGTAGAAGGGTATTGAATGAAGCTAAACAGTATCATCTCTGTCGATTATTCGATTTTCGTATCGAGTTGATGATACTGAACGAGTGAAACGTATCGTTTATTTTTGTGTTTGAATATATGAAGAAGGATAAATCAAAGAAGTGAGGTGTCTGATGAGAGACGAATAGATGGGTAGTTCTCCACCAATATATTCTCCACCAATATATACCCATTCATAAAGAAAACGCGAATTGGATCAAGTGGTTTCGACTCCTAGCATCTTACCACTTGAGCCTTCCATCAACCCGCAGTCTCATCCGGAGTCTCTATCCCCTATCCCCTATAGTCTCTATACGAACAAATGTATTTCTATCTCCCGCTTTTGCAGACGCCGCCGTCAGTTTACCATAGCTGTGAAGCCGGTGCTGGTGCACATGCTGAGCCACGTGCAGACTGGGGTCGTCAGCGACGAGGTGGGCGGGGTCTCTCCCTCTCTCTCTCCTTCTCTCTCTCCCTCTTTCCCTCTCTCCTTATCTCCCTCCCTCTCCCTAACCCTCCTCTCTCCCTCTTCCTCTCTCTCCTTCTCTCTCTCTCTCTCTCTCCCTCTTCCTCTCTCTCTCTCTCTCTCTCTCTCTCTCTCTCTCTCTCTCTCTCTCTCTCTCTCTCTCTCTCTCTCTAGAGTGGTTTTCACTTCTTTCATTCGATATGTTTCAAAGGATCTCTTTATATAGGAATGAGTGGGCAATGTAATCAACTTGAGAGATTGTCCACGGTCCACCCCTCCATTCCAGCTGTGCTCTCGCGCGTTGCGCCCCACCTCCCCGTGTCCGCTGGATGGGCATCGATGCACGTCGACCACGGTGGCCGTGCGACATCTACTCGACGACCACGAACACATGCTCATGCTGGGGTGAGAGGGAGAAAGAGAGAAGGGGGGGAGAGAACACATGCTCATGCTGGGGTGAGAGAGGGGAGAGAGAGAAGGGGGAGGGAGAGAGAGAGAGAACACATGCTCATGCTGGGGTGAGAGGGAGAGAGAGAGAAGGGGGAGAGAGAGGGGGAGAGAGAGAGAACACATGCTCATGCTAGGGTGAGAGAGGGGAGAGAGAGAGAGCCAGACAGACAGACAGAATCCGCCCTTTGTAGTTTGTTCGACGTGTGTCTGAAGGAGATGGGTTGTCTGGACGTATTCGAGGAGATGCTCGACGTCGTCTTCGGCGCCGAGGCCTGGCAGGTCAAGGAGGTGGGTCGGGAGTCGGGATAGAAGACTACTAGAGTGATTGTTAGAGTGATTGCACATTGTTCATGTGTCTCTGTGTTATGTTCGATGTGCAACGTATTGTATCCAGCTTGTTTCCAGGTGCTCGGCTTCAACCAGTACTCTCAGTTGACTGTCGACCCCCTGCCCGAGTATCTGCTCATGAAGAATCGCGGTGAGCCTATTCGATACATGTGTGTCGGTCTCTATCATTGTTCTGTATGTCTGTCCGTCTGTCCCCTACACGCCCCGGGATTCTCATATTGTGCCTCCCCCTATGCGTGTGTCTGTCAGTCTGCCCCATCCCCTATGCGTGTGTCTGTCCGCCTGCCCCATCCCCTATGCGTGTGTCTGTCAGTCTGTCCCATCCCCTATGCGTGTGTCTGTCAGTCTGTCCCATCCCCTATGCGTGTGTCTGTCAGTCTGTCCCATCCCCTATGCGTGTGTCTGTCAGTCTGTCCCATCCCCTATGCGTGTGTCTGTCAGTCTGTCCCCCACCATCGATATCACCAGCTCATCGCGCTGTGGGGGTGAACGGGCGTCCACGGCCCGTGCTAGCGAGAGGGTGTGTGTAGAAGGGGCACGAGAGGGGGCGGGGCGTCGATGGGCGGAGCGTCCGTCGGCGTGGTGGCGCGCGATGGCCGCGGCGACGACACGGTCGTCTGATCCGAAGTGCGCACGTCTTCTGGTGTCGAGCCGCGAGTCGCGCGTCCCCCGCTCTCTCTCTCTCTCTCTCTCTGTGCCCTCTCCCTCTCGGCAGGTTCAACCATGCTAGATGGGGTGTGGACTAGTGAGCAAAGCGCGGCCCGGCCAAGAGAGATATCACTGTGTTCTGTGTTCTGTGTGTTGTGTTTGATTGCACTCCTAGATCCGACGCACTTTGTATGATGGGGGAAGCAGATTGGAGGTGAGACGGGGAGTGTAAACGATATGGTGGCAGATGTCGGATCGTTGTGTATGTTGCTTGGATGGAGTGATTGCTTGGATTTCAGTGGACCGTCTGGGCCACCGAGGCGACTGCCAGATGAAGCTGGACAAGAGGGCCATGTCTTGTCTGTGCCCCGATCGGATGCTCCCAGCCAAGCCCACGAGGAAGCGCCATATGAGGGAGTGAGTGGGGCAGAGAGTGGGGATGGAAAGGAAGGATAGAAAGGATGTATTGGTGTGGTGACACGAGGGAACGTAGAAAGTGTGTTAGATAGTATAGAATGAGCACCAAAGATTTCCAGCCGATGCTGTGTTGCATACATAGAGACATATGAGAAGTGACTCAAACTTTCCGTACGTAGGGAAAAATCCCGAGCGGAGTTGTGAACCGCTATCATTATTATATCACGACCCAACTCCCAGACCTACCTATCTCACCACACAGGTAACAAATAATTCTGTAACTATGCATGAATTTATGTTATTTTATTACTAAAAGGTTGGTACTATCAAACGTACAAAAATCAAATTTTAGAATAGAGAGAAGTAGCTGACAAAGTTGCTTGAGATTCTTTGAGTCCAGAGTGAATCACTTTGAGAAGTTAGATTTTTATTTGGTCCCTCACATTTCTTTTTTTACTGCTTTGAAAGAGCGTAAATTACTATATTTGGGAAAAAATATCAAACGTACGAAAATTAAATTTTAAACCGGTGCACCACCCATGTCATCATGATTTTTTTGAATTTAATGCGCTCTCCGCTTGTTACCGGTCCATAACTCCGCTCGGGTCTTTTCCATTTCGTACGTAATGGTCAAAACATTATTTCGTAACTTCGAGATCATTTAATCTTCGGTACGTAAGTCATCATCAGGAAATTAACTTCTCAAAGCGCCGGGATGTATGCTGTGTTGTGCAGTTCGGAGTTTTGAGTATGCAAGGAAAACCAGAATCCATTAGAGCAGTTAATGAACTCAGATGTTGTAAAGGGGCTAAAACGTAACATGTTGAGGCTGGTTATTTTGTAGCTGTTCATTAAAACATCAGATTCTGCCTTTGAAATTGACAATGACTGACGATAATGATTTCTAGCCCCGCCCTGGACGAGCTTCCTCCGGAGTCGTTCCGCTTCTACGAGGAGTTTCTGGAGACGCAGCGGGCGGCGACTCCGGCCAGGGACGACGAGAGGGAGACGACAGGCGTCCGCCCCGCCAAGGAACCCTACTTCCCCCCGCTGCCCAGGGAGGGCGGCACGCAGGTACCATACGATCCTATTTCAATCCTCCTCACTTTTATTAGAGTAACAATCACATGTATTTGGTCATGAAATGAGTTTGGAACGGTATGCAAATGGTAACAATGGTTTTGGAATAGTTGCGAAACGTGTGATATGATGTGTGTGTTTAGGTGAAGTCGGAGCCGGTGGAGCAGGCTCGGGAGCAGGCTTCTCCCCCTCCCACTCCCTCCACTGCTCCTGCAGCGGACCCGTCTGTGACGGCTGCAGTGAGCAAGCGAGTGGTGAATGTGGAGGTGACGGTGAGGAGTGGACGGAGGAGGCCGACTGAGACGACGGAGACCCCCGAGCCGTCTGCCCCTGCCACTCCCGCCATCCACACAGCCAGGGTAAAGACAGAACCGGTCAGTGGGCTCTCTCTCTCTCTCCCTCTCTCTCTCCCTTCCTCTCTCTCCCTTCCTCTCTCTCCCTACGTTGATTACGTGAACGTGAACGTGTGGTTTCAGGGCACTCCGCAGTCGCCGGAAGAACAGGCAACGACTAGTGCGGAGGCTGCGGCAGAGACGCAGACAGCAACCCCCGTCAGAGGAGGCAAGGTGGAGGCGGTTGAGAGGTGGGTGGAGAGAGAGAGGGGGAGAGAGAGAGAGGGGGGGGGGGAGAGAGAGTGTATCCTTCAGACTGGAGCCCGAGTCGGATCTCGCGTTGGAGAGCAACTCTCGCGCGCTTCCGATCGCCAATGTTGTTTCGGAGAAGCGCGGTCCGACGACCCGCCAGAAGCAGAAGAAGAGGAAGCACCTGCACAAGCTGGCGGCCGGACTCGCCAAGAAACTCAAGAAGTGAAGGGGTACGGTAACTTGAAGCCTGGGAGTACTGTAGTGGGATTAGTACGATACCATTGATACACGATAATGATATTTGATAATGAATGCGCTGATTGTCATGCTAGGTGTTTTGTGTTTTGTCGAGTAGTTTTTTCTCCTTGTTTTTTTTTTTGTTGTCCACTCACGTATTCACTACTAGATTCTCTCGCCTCTGTTACTTTATGATGAATAGATTTATCTAGGCTGTTTCTAGCACTGATCTTCTATTGAATATGTGTGTTCTTTATGAAACTTTTTGATGATCACTATTATGACTATTCCATTGCTACTATGAATTGTTATGTAAGTGTTTTGTGTGTTATTATTAATAACAGCGTATATGATATGGTAAAACTTTCGTTTAACGATTTTATCAAACATGCCATATTATTACACAGTTTGAGGTAGCGTACAGAGGTTTTTAGAGGAGTATGAAGAGTAAAAAGAAGAGTGAGTGTAAATAGAGAACTTGTTTTAACGTGAGCATGCTTGTCAACAAGGGTTCAAGGAGTGTTCTGCGAACAAATCACTCGCGGTTAAACAGCTTCTTAATAAACCCGGCGACGATGCCGATCCAAGTCGGAATCGAGAGCGCCTTGAGAACCGCCGGGCGGTGTTCCTCACAGAAAACGAAGACCAGTGCCAGGAAGGCCATCACCACCAGACCAGTCAGGAACCTGAACAATAATTAAACCTATGATTCTTATTATACCACAAACAATGACACATTTTTATCGACGATATGTTATGAATGTTTGGTACAATATAGTTTTGCAAATTCATAAAACAATCGATTTTCGAGCCGCCTCGCACTCCCTTCACTCTTGCGCTCTCTAATGGCGGCGACTGATTCGCCCACCCACTTTGTACCGATGAGCACATTGATTTGATGCTCAGATATTCCGAAACAGAAAGCGGCAAATCACCCACCATGCGAGTTTCTTGACAACTGCCGCGAACGCATAGATGGACGCTGAAAGAGGACAAGTGGGGAAAACTCACTTCGAATACAGACAGTACGCACAGTAGATCGCACTTACCTAAATGTAAGCTTTGCGAATAGAGATCAAAGTATGTAGAAACTCATGTAGATATGTATGATCATAGAGGATTGGATGTGACTCTACCCCTCACTCCCACACTCCACCCCCACGCGATGCCATAGGTCATCTGTATGCTCGTCTGTCACTCCATAGCTGTACACTCTATGTCTCATTCTCTCTGCAACCCGCGCTCTTTCGCAATATAATGCCATATGTGGTAGTCCGCTGCGTGTTTCGAGGGATAGGAACGTCCGAAGAGTACTTGAGATATATGAGGTCATTATTAAAGATTGCTTTCTCGACATTATATAAAATCGATTCTGAAATGAATAGCGGAGGGGATGTTATTATGAGATATAACAAAATAAACAAATCATCAATCAACTCGTTTAGTGTCGATGACCCTGTCTGGAGTGCCCACCTGCCTCCGATTTCCTGGACAGCTGAACGCTGATCTTCGCAAGCTTGCTGTGAACATGGTGCCCTTCCGCCGTCTTAACTTCTTCATGCCTGGATTCGCCCCTCTGTCTGTCAAGGAAGCTTCCGCCTACAACGCGCTCACCGTCGCCGAGCTCACCCAGCAGGTGCGTTGTTCATTTCGATTATATTTGTATGGTATTGATTTGTTTTGTTTAGATGCTCGATGCCAATAACATGATGGCTGCCTGCGATCCCCGTCTCGGACGCTACCTCACCGTCGCCACCATGTTCCGCGGACGCATGAGCATGCGCGAGGTCGATGATCAGATGATGTCGGTCCAGAACAAGAACTCGTCGAATGGATCACCAACAACGTCAAGACCGCCGTGTGCGACATCCCTCCCCGTGGACTCAAGATGTCGGCTACCTTCATCGGAAACTCGACCGCCATCCTGGAGCTGTTCAAGCGCATCTCCGAGCAGTTCGCTGGTGAGTATCATTGCCTTGTTCACTTTGAATGGTTGAATATTGATTGTTTGCAGCCATGTTCCGCCGCAAGGCTTTCCTCCACTGGTACACTGGAGAGGGCATGGACGAGATGGAGTTCACCGAGGCCGAGTCGAACATGAACGACCTGGTGTCGGAGTACCAGCAGTACCAGGACGCGACCGCCGACGAGGAGGAAGAGCTGGACGGTGACACCGGAGAGTAAACGCAGCTTGATCATAGCATCCACAACTAAGATCACAATATATTGAAAACACTTGTTTTGGTTTTATCGCGAGCTTGTACGATTGTTTTACTGCACATAAAGTGTGTTTGATCTCGTTTGGGTGTTCTGTCTATTGTGTTGAGGGATTGCGGATGAATGCGGATGGGGGATCGTAAGCATGTGGTCCTCATGACCTATTTTGTAACAGTGTTCGCAATGTGGGTCCTCGTGTTGTGGTCGTTCATGGCGTCTGTGGGCGCTGCTCCTCGGGTGAAGAGGGAGTGCATGTACCTCGTTGAACAAAGTGCGACTGAGGCTAGCTGCTACCAGGTGCGTTCTACTTGTCTACTCATTAGAATTAGATACCAATATATACGATGGTGAAGCTCCGGGTGTCCCTTTTATTCCATTATAATCCACAATAGTAATTCCGCGGGCTAGGAAGACAGCGCTCTCATGAGCTATTCCCCTATAATGATGAAAATGATATGATGCGCGGGAGCACGTGTGATGACTTGCTAGTAAGGTGAGAGTATCGTGAGCCAAGTTCTACCCGTCTCGTCTACTGGTTTTATTGACTCAGAAGTAGAGAATGGTTGTTGTTGCTGATGGATCGCCACGGTCAATGAAGCAAACAAAACGCTTTCCACAACAATCGCGATCAGAACACGGGAATACGTTTCTCGCGTCAATTTTAATCCCAATTCCTCTAGCAGACAAATAATCGCTATACGTTTCTCGCGCCGCGTGAATGAACGTTCGCTATCACACAATAATCGAAATAGCTGTTGTTGGGATAGCCAGCATTCATGTTTCTAAACTTTCCTCATGTTCCTCATGAGCATCATTCACATCACTCGAACGATCTCTGTCTCTGTCTCTGTCTCTGTCTCTGTCTCTGTCTCTGTCTCTGTCTCTGTCTCTGTCTCTGTCTCTGTCTCTGTCTCTGTCTCTGTCTCTGTCTCTGTCTCTGTCTCTGTCTCTGTCTCTGTCTCTGTCTCTGTCTCTGTCTCTGTCTCTGTCTCTGTCTCTGTCTCTGTCTCTGTCTCTGTCTCTGTCTCTGTCTCTGTCTCTGTCTCTGTCTCTGTCTCTGTCTCTGTCTCTGTCTCTGTCTCTGTCTCTGTCTCTGTCTCTGTCTCTGTCTCTGTCTCTGTCTCTGTCTCTGTCTCTGTCTCTGTCTCTGTCTCTGTCTCTGTCTCTGTCTCTGTCTCTGTCTCTGTCTCTGTCTCTGTCTCTGTCTCTGTCTCTGTCTCTGTCTCTGTCTCTGTCTCTGTCTCTGTCTCTGTCTCTGTCTCTGTCTCTGTCTCTGTCTCTGTCTCTGTCTCTGTCTCTGTCTCTGTCTCTGTCTCTGTCTCTGTCTCTGTCTCTGTCTCTGTCTCTGTCTCTGTCTCTGTCTCTGTCTCTGTCTCTGTCTCTGTCTCTGTCTCTGTCTCTGTCTCTGTCTCTGTCTCTGTCTCTGTCTCTGTCTCTGTCTCTGTCTCTGTCTCTGTCTCTGTCTCTGTCTCTGTCTCTGTCTCTGTCTCTGTCTCTGTCTCTGTCTCTGTCTCTGTCTCTGTCTCTGTCTCTGTCTCTGTCTCTGTCTCTGTCTCTGTCTCTGTCTCTGTCTCTGTCTCTGTCTCTGTCTCTGTCTCTGTCTCTGTCTCTGTCTCTGTCTCTGTCTCTGTCTCTGTCTCTGTCTCTGTCTCTGTCTCTGTCTCTGTCTCTGTCTCTGTCTCTGTCTCTGTCTCTGTCTCTGTCTCTGTCTCTGTCTCTGTCTCTGTCTCTGTCTCTGTCTCTGTCTCTGTCTCTGTCTCTGTCTCTGTCTCTGTCTCTGTCTCTGTCTCTGTCTCTGTCTCTGCCACTCGGGCAGCCACTACTCGCCTCGTCTCTGCAGCCCCATCCAAAAACAGCAAGATAAGTGAGAAAAAATACTGTCATTTCGTCTCGTGATAATATTGTTTTACCACTGACAATCATTGAATTGTAATTGATTTGCACACTGTGTTTCTTAGATAATTCGAATCTAATCTAAAACAGGTACATGTTATTTGAGATGTCTGTGTTTCGTATAGTTACGTTTAATGAAGTGTGCCCTCATCCAGTTTATATTTGCAAACAACTGTACCATGAGAGAGTAATTAAACTATGCATGATGTGCCAAAAATAAATATATGGAGAGGATGGAGAGGAACGATCAGGAGCGTAGGGATTATTCGTCCAGTCTGCCCTCTATCATTCCTTCCGGATTTTGTCCATTATTCTGCCACGCGCCTCCTTCCGATCGCCAGTCTCGCCCCGCTAGTCGAGTATGAATGGTCCGGATGCGGGGCTGCGACAAGTGTGGGTGGAGGAGGTGAGTCGACTGGCATCCAGTATGTCCCTTCCCCGGACAGCCACTCGCCTCGCCTCTCCTGCCCCACCCAACAAGAGAAGGGAGAAGAGCGAGTAAGGGTTCGCCATGATGTTGTGATCACTCAGGTTCAATCTATCGAATACACATTTTTGCCCACATTGATGGTTTGTTTCACATATAGGTGGCCCTAAAGAGGGCCGTTGGGTTGGTTGTGAAGCACTACTCCAATCTACTTGGAGGAAGTGTACTTGGTGACGGCCTTGGTGCCCTCAGAGACGGCGTGCTTGGCAAGCTCTCCAGGAAGGATAAGACGGACCGCGGTCTGGATTTCGCGGGAGGAGATGGTGGACCTCTTGTTGTAGTGGGCCAGACGGGAGGCCTCGGCGGCGATGCGCTCGAACACGTCGTTGACGAACGAGTTCATGATCGACATGGCCTTGGAGGAGACTCCGGTGTCGGGGTGGACCTGCTTCAGCACACGGTAGATGTAGACAGAGTAAGACTCCTTGCGGCTCTTTCTTTTCTTCTTGTCTCCGGTGCGGGTGGTCTTCTGCGACTTGGCGGCCTTCTTGGCTCCCTTGGCGGACGGCTTGGGCGGCATGGTAACTGGGACAGACGGTGTAACCGAGTGGTACTCCTTCTCTCGCCTCCCCTATCTTATACCCCGTCGGTGGAGGGCGGGGTTTCGTCGCTCCGCCCTCTTTGGATCGCGCGCGCGATTCACCGAGTGTCGCGTTCTGTGGTGAGTGACCCGAGCCGCATCTTCTCACCCCTCTCTCTCACCCCCTGCTGTCACTCTTGAAACAATCATCGGCATATCGATCGATCGAATGACGACGGCACAATGACCTATGTAGTGAGGAGAGACACACTTATCCGTACCTGCATGAGAGATATGAAGCATA
Source organism: Rhabditoides inermis (assembly GCA_963966185.1). Taxonomy (NCBI): domain Eukaryota; kingdom Metazoa; phylum Nematoda; class Chromadorea; order Rhabditida; family Rhabditidae; genus Rhabditoides; species Rhabditoides inermis. Next base: position 717,971 of record CAWZYM010000341.1, on the reverse strand, counting down.
GAAGCGAAAATATATCACTACACATCTACAACACAGTACTGTCACTCGCACACTCTCTACAAACAACACTATCACCACGCAATCATCAATACTAATATCACTATATATATTTCACATATAGGTGGCCCTAAAGAGGGCCGTTGGGTTCTATGTGAGTGGGTTCACGAAGGCAATTACGCCCGCTCGCCACGGATGCGGCGAGCCAGCTGGATGTCCTTGGGCATGATGGTGACGCGCTTGGCATGGATGGCGCACAGGTTGGTGTCCTCGAAGAGTCCAACGAGGTAAGCCTCGGAGGCCTCCTGGAGGGCCATCACAGCCGACGACTGGAAGCGCAGGTCCGTCTTGAAGTCCTGGGCGATCTCACGCACAAGGCGCTGGAAAGGCAGCTTGCGGATGAGGAGCTCAGTCGACTTCTGGTAACGGCGGATCTCGCGGAGAGCGACGGTTCCCGGGCGGTAACGGTGGGGCTTCTTGACTCCTCCGGTGGCGGGGGCCGACTTGCGGGCCGCCTTGGTGGCGAGCTGCTTGCGAGGAGCCTTTCCTCCGGTCGACTTGCGGGCGGTCTGCTTGGTACGGGCCATTGCTGGTATCGAGTGAACGATGCTGACTGAACCGGGCCCACCCCTTTTATACGGCTCGGGGTCTGATCGGTGGGGGGCGGGGCCTAACCGCGCGTTCCCGCCATCCTCTCACCACTCATCCAACGTCCATCACATACGACAACACAGACATCTTCTCATCAAATACAACTATGATCACATACAAAACATGTATTGTATTCTAGTTGAAGCAATATTTTAGTCGAAAACACCCTTCGAACACGACTTGCACGTGACTGTACGCTTATAGCATGAGGACAATGAATGAGAATAAAATTCTAGCTCCTTATATCCCATTGACATATTCTGCACTTTCAAGCCACCACATACAATTGTTCGCATCACAAAACAATTCATAAACACGGAAATTAGAATACCTTTATTCAAACAGTGCAAGAGATCAATGAAAGAGAATAGCCATTCGGTAAGGATTCACTAGTGAGTTTGTTTCACAAATAGGTGGCCCTAAAGAGGGCCGTTGGGTTGGGTGTTGGTGTAGCGAGAGATCGCTTACTCCTTGTCACCGCTGGTCTTCTTGGGCAGAAGCACGGCCTGGATGTTGGGCAGCACTCCTCCCTGGGCGATGGTGACTCCGGAGAGCAGCTTGTTCAGCTCCTCGTCGTTGCGCACAGCGAGCTGGAGATGGCGGGGGTTGATCCTGGTCTTCTTGTTGTCGCGGGCGGCGTTTCCGGCGAGCTCGAGAACCTCAGCGGCCAGGTACTCAAGCACGGCGGCGAGGTACACGGGCGCTCCGGCTCCGACGCGCTGCGCGTAGTTGCCTCTGCGGAGCATACGGTGGAGACGTCCGACCGGGAACTGAAGTCCGGCGCGAGACGAACGCGACTTGGCCTTTCCTCCAGACTTGGCCTTGCCTCCCTTTCCACGTGCAGACATGATGAGCAGCGATGTACGAGAGAAAACTCGATGCCCGAGTGACCCGACAGCCACCCTTCATACCCAACCCGGGCGAGCTGACTATGCCCCGCCCACTTGGCGCGAAGCGAGAGACGCGCGACCTGCCTAGGCGAAGGCGAGAGAGGGCAGATGTGTCTTATCGATCGAATCGAGTTCATGCAGTGAGATTGTGGGATATTGATTACACTACCGTATAGTGGGTAGTAGAGACAGGACAAAAAAGTGGATTGGTCATTCAGTTACACAACACAATGAATTGAATTTGAATAATAGAATACTTTTACACTGAACAAGTAATTAATTTACCGAATATCGTAACTGTTGCAAACCAGAAAAAAATGTGAAAAACACCCATCCACCAAACAAATCTCAGTCAACCTGACACATATTCCTTCAGTCAAACGAGTCAAGAATAAAAGCACAAAGAATTATCACAAATAAGAGATCAGTTTAATAGAAAGATTCAATAGTTTGTTTCACATATAGGTAGCCCTAAAGAGGGCTGTTGGGTTGGTTGGTGGTCTCATTGAGATCGGACGACTTATCCGCCGAATCCGTAGAGGGTGCGGCCCTGGCGCTTGAGGGCGTAGACGACGTCCATGGCAGTGACGGTCTTCCTCTTGGCGTGCTCGCAGTAGGTGACGGCGTCACGGATCACGTTCTCGAGGAACACCTTGAGGACACCGCGGGTCTCCTCGTAGATGAGACCGGAGATACGCTTCACTCCTCCACGGCGAGCCAGACGGCGGATAGCGGGCTTGGTGATGCCCTGGATGTTGTCGCGCAGAACCTTGCGGTGACGCTTGGCGCCTCCCTTTCCGAGTCCCTTGCCTCCCTTGCCGCGTCCAGACATGGTAGTAGTAGCTCACGAATGAGATGATGACTGCTCCGCGGCGCCCGCATATATGCCACTCAACCCAGCTCCCGACCGACGAGGGACCCCTAAAAAGCGCGCCAAAACTCTCACTCGGCGTCGCTCTCTCACCAGGCGTCCGTCCTGCTTTGTTATCGAATCGTCTAGATCAAGACATTCGAATATTACAGAAGATACAGTACACTACTAAACAAAGCTTCTCCTTAATTTCCCAATTCTGTCATCACAAAACTACGACACACTGTACTGTTCAATCCAGCTCTTTGCAACGAGTTTCCGTTGCACATTATCAATTCACCTCGAAATTCCCAACCAACACTACAAAACATAATATCAGGAAATACATTGTTATGGATGCAAAAAAAAAACGAGATCGAATATGACTACTGACTCGACACAGCGAGATGAGTTTGATTTCACATATAGGTGGCTCTCTCTCTCTCTCTCCTCTATGACTGTCATTTGTATCAAGGTACGATGGTAGTGACTGAGAGTGGTGCTGGTTGCAGTGGTTGGTGCGCGTGTGAAGTGTGAGTGGGCTGTGTGTGCCGAGTGTGCGCAGTCTACCCGGCCGGCACGC
>CAWZYM010000341.1:702500-710000 GCA_963966185.1 Rhabditoides inermis | reverse complement strand
ATCTGCGATATATCGATTATCGTATCGCATTTGGTGGTTGTATGTTTTACGCGATTGGGTGTGACTGTGATTGCCCGGGATTGTGGATGTCTCACTGGTCCCCTCCAGTGTTCCCCTTTCCTCCTCTCATGGTCCGCTACGATTTGTATTGACTGCCCCCGCGAGAACGAGATCACCGGTCGAAAGACTGATACAGTTGTCCCCCCTCTGGTGTATGAGGTATATATAGTTGACCCCCCTCTGGTGTATGAGGTATATACAGTTGACCCCCCTCTGGTGTATGAGGTATATACAGTTGTCCCCCCTCTGGTGTATGAGGTATATACAGTTGTCCCCCCTCTGGTGTATGAGGAAAATACAGTTGTCCCCCCTCTGGTGTATGAGGAATATACTGATTTCCCCCCTCTGGTGTATGAGGAAACGAAATTCGATCCACCTCTGATAAAGGAGGCAAAAGGATATGATTGGATAACATTGACTGCGAGCCAATGGCTACAGTACATTTATCTATTCTGCAATGATCTGATTGTGAGACTAGTGGTTGGAGTGATTTACCCTCCACTGGTCCAAGTGATATCTGATATCAGCGTGATTTGCGCTGAGATTGATGAAATGGTATTTGAGAAAGACATATTCACGCCCGAACAGAACGACGTCGATTCTAAACGAGTCGGTGTGAATCGTGCTGGCTCGATTCTGTCTCTTATTCTAGCCTCTATTCTGTGGAGCCAGGAATGGATGCAGAAAAGCGAACGATTGACAAGAAGATTGAGGGTGAAAACCCGGAGGCATTTGCAAAAGATGCAGGAAATCCTGCACCAGATTCAGCATAGACCAGTTTACAGTGATCCACTTCTATTCTATGGTGGTGGCGATGAAATGATAACAGATGATACCGTATTCGATACGGTAACCAAAAGAGTGAGAATGCTCGCCCCACTCGCAGCCAAAGTGAAATGCGGTGGGTGCAATTGCGTACTGATGGGTGATGCGAGAGTGTATGCGATGGGACGACACTATCAAAAGAATGCGAAGAAAGCGTATCCCTGTCCATGGAGAGAACAAATGGACTTGGAGCCGGGAACAAAAATTAAAATGTACATGGAATTCGTGTGCAGAGTGTGCAATGAAGTGTTTGACACAGTTGGGAATGCAACTGTACATGCGAAGAAAACACATCCAGAAATGGAACGGTTTGAGATGAGTCAGGAAGAAATGAGAAAAGAAAAGATGGAGAAAAGACACGCTGCTTACGCAGAGAGAAGGAAACAGAGTTCACAGTGCGATGATGAGGCAGAGACTAGTCAGTCAGCTGATCCATCATCACAGACAGAATCGATTGCCCACTCGCAGTCAGTGAGTGGAGGCAACGGCCGAAAAAGAAAGAGAGTGGATTGCAGTGCACAGACGAAGAGAGTGCGCACTGAACCACTGGAAGTAATCGATAGATCGATGAATGAGGCAGAGACGCAGAGTGAACCAGGCAATGATGCTGCGGATCACTCAAGAGCCGATGTAGTAAGAGAGAACGAGAATGGAGAGGAAAGGCCGCATGCGAGCCGCGATACCGCTTTGATAAGAGAAAGCGAGGAGATGAGTGGAATAGAGTCCAGCCAGCTGTCAGCTGGTGTGACTGTGCGAGAAGAGAGATCGCAGTCTGATCTACCAACGTCCGAGGAGGCGAGTCAAGACGGACCGGTCGAACAATACCAATCAATGGAATCGATAACTGAAAGCGGAAATGAGCACGTAGATGCGAGTTCGTCAATGGAAGACGAGCCGGCGATGCAAGGAAATGATGAATTCGAAGAATATCGAGTGCAAAGTGAGCTGACCAGGTCGGCGATGGCCTGTCTCAATCACAGTGAGGGTACAAATTCGCGGATGAGCAATCAAGCAATCCATGCCTACCTCATATCGAGATACCGTAATACGAGCACATATGTGATGAACCCCGCTATCGTGCGTGGAGTGATATGGAAATACAAAGGAAGCGAGATCGCACTGTGTAACGCAATGCGAGACGCAAGGTACAGTAAAGTGGTGCTACCGTACCACTACAACAATCACTGGATGCTGGTTGTGGCTGATAAGTCTCACAGCACGACTACCGTATACGATCCTAGACAATGTAACTCGATCGATAATCGATCGATTGATAAACTGGAGCGCTTGTTTGGCAGCGAGATACAGTATGCCGAGCCTGCCACCTACAGTAGGCAAGAGAGAATGGAAATGAATTGTGGGCTGAGAATTGTGATGATTCTCGAACAATTAATCGATAATCGACCGCTTTTTCACTCGATTGGAGAGCTAGAACAGCTGAGAGTGAGAATGAGAACAACGATTCATAATGAGAGAACGAGTCAGATACCGAAACTCATGGATATTGACTTGTCCCACATGCAGGTGAACCCCATGCCACTTCCAGTGAAGGGGAGTTGGCTGGAGAAGCTAAATCAGACGACCTCGTTCGAACAGGTCGAGTATGTAGCTGATCAGTTCGTGAAATTTGCATACCTTAAGAGGAAAGAGAGACACGCGGAAGCGTGTAAACTGTTGGAGGATGAGTTGCCGTCATGCGAAGCTCTCGCTGATCGGACAATACAACCAAAACAAAACAAAAAGAGGCAAGGCTGCGCCCCTAGGAAGCAGAACGATTTGAGGATACTGTATAAGGAAAACAAAGCACATGCGGTGAAACGTATTCTCGGCGAAGAGTCGAAAGATTGCGAAATTGGAATCAACAAAGTGGAAAGTTATTTCCGAAAGACGACTACGGTCGCGCCATGTGATTATGATGCTGTGAGGCGGCTAGCCGCCAATCTACCCAAGTTGAACATCTCCGGCTCATTGTTGAGGCGGTTCGGACAAAACGAAGTGATGACTGTCTTGAAAAATAAGCCTAATACGGCGCCGGGACCGGATGGCACTATGTATAGTGACCTTATTCTGGCCGATCCTGAAGGACTGTTCATTACTGAATTGTTCAATCGATGCATGCGAGAACAGCGCATCCCGAAAAGCTGGAAAGAAACGAATACGTCTCTCATCTACAAGAAGGGAGACGAGATGGATATTGAAAACTGGCGACCGATCAGTCTTATGAATGTTCTGTACAAAGTGTACACGGGTCTCTTGACAAAGAGAATGTGCGCGATTAAAGGAATGATTAGTGATTGCCAGAAGGGCTTCACGAATAGAGAAGGTACATTGGAGAACATTGCTCTTCTCCGAACACCGATTCAGCATGTCAAAGCGATAAAAGGTGACATCTGTGTATCATGGCTCGACCTTGCCAATGCTTTTGGCAGCGTGCCACACATAGCGATACTCGAGGCCCTCAGGGCTCTTGGCTTTCCGCCCGAATTTCGACACATCATTGCGGACTTGTACGATGGAGCATCATTCCGCGTAAATACAAAGCACGATCAAACTAAAAGCATATCAATGAATGCAGGTGTGAAACAGGGTGACCCAATCTCACCTATCTTGTTCAATATTGTGCTGGAAATGATCATTCGAGCACATCTAAAGAGAGTGAAACCTATGGAAATCCTTGGACAGAGGTTTTCACTGCTGGCTTTTGCTGATGACATGGCTGTGATCACGAAGAATCATTCGGACATGCAATATCAGCTTGAGAGAATGGCAGCTGACGCAAACCAGATCAATCTGATATTCAAGCCACGCAAGTGCGGCACACTCACTATCCAAAAAGGGAGGGTGATTACGAAAGAAACAAAGATGTATGACCAGTGCATTACTGTACTCGGTGAATCAGACAGTTACAAGTATCTAGGTGTCAATGTCGGTTTTCGCGATATAATCGAACCGACTGAATCACTCGAGCACATGAAAATCGATATGAGGAAGCTGGCAGCAGCCAGAGGCTCGCTCAGTGGCGATCAGCTGAGAGACGCAATCAAGACATTTGTGATTTCGCGCCTATACTATTTTGCGATGAATGACAAGTTGGCAATGAGCAGCATTGATGAGCTGGAAAGGACGCTCGCAACAACTGTTGCCCACATACAGAATGTGAAGGGTGGAGTGCCGAAGCCGTACTTGTACTGCTCGAAAGGCTACCATATGCAACATCCGAAAGACATCATGTATACTGGTAATATAAACACGACAATGAAGCTGTTGTGGTCGGACGATGACTATATAAAGAATGTGTTTTGGAATCTTCTGGAATACATTTCAGTAACTTGGATTGGAGTGCAAGAGGCAATCACGCTTGATAAGAAAGAGATGTGTGCACGCTATTTGAATGATGAGCAGTTGGGATACCGTATCGGGTCATACGGTAGCCGGACAAATGTGATGCGCAACTGCCGAGAGGCGGTGCGACACTTCAGAAAGACAATGCACGTTTTCGATGTGAAATGTGTGAATGGTGAGCTGGTGGTTGAAATGCAAGCAACCCCAGCCAGCAAAAAATCGATAACCGATAGGAAGATGAAACATCTCCTCAAACGGAGAATCACGTGTGCGCTGGACGAGTGCAACATTGAGAGAATGAGTACCGAATATTCGATGATCGGAAACAATTTTGACATGTTTGTGCAAGACAATCGAAATGTGAAAATTCTGCGAGGCAAATTGCCGCAGGCAGTAACTGAGAGTGCGATTGAGTGGAGACACCGAGCATTGCTCGATAATCTTCCTCTGAAAGGATCGAGATTCAATTCGAAGAATGCAGAATCAGACAAGATGTGCTCTGTGTGCAACGAGAGAAAGATTGAGACGCTTGCTCACGTGCTCAATGGGTGTGAGGCTCATTTGAAAACGGGAGTGACGGACAGGCATAACAACATTCAAGACATAATAGTGGCTGCTGCGGAAAAGAGCGCAGTGAATCAAAATGCTTGGATTGAGACTGATACGCGCAATGCGATAGATGGAGGAAACCTCCGCCCTGACATTGTGCTAAAAAGAGAGAGTGAAAAAGAAGTGGTGATAGTGGATGTGCGTGTCTCTTTTGGAAAGGGAATCGAGTCATTCCACAACGCCGCTGCTGATAAGATCGATAAGTACACTGTTATTGCTGAAACATATAAAGGGCTGGGATACAAAGTGTCTCTTCACCCTTTCCTTGTCAGTTCTCTCGGTGACTATTGGAAAGAGAATGATAGTGCGATGAAAGCTCTTGGAATTCCAAAGACGGAGTGGAATGACTTGATTAGTCAGATCCAATGCGAGACTCTTGAGTTTTCAAAAGCTATATATTACTTGCATACATTGGGGGAGAGTTACAACCCAAAATATGGAAATACTAGACCAGAAAAGGCACTGAAGATGATTGCGAGATACAAAGAAAGATACGAGAGAACCCGACTACAGCGAGAAGTTGGGCAGTGAGATAAGCAATCTGGTCATGTCACAATACAACACTGATACTGTACTCGTGTAGGGCTGTCTCTCTCCCCGCGACAAGGGGACCAAGAGAGCTGTCCGATAGTGCGCGATACAGCCGGCCGCCGCCCCGCTCGCCCGACGCCTCGAGGATGCTGCGACCAAGCTTCTGCTGCTGAGGGACCAACGACGGACGCGGCCGGACCCAAGTCATTTGCCAACTACCCAAGATAAACTCCAAACTCCCCCAATGCCATACGATTTGAGATAAATCATTTCAATCATTTCTTTCTTTCTTTCTTTCTCTCTCTCTCTCTCTCTCTCTCTCTCTCCTCTATGACTGTCATTTGTATCAAGGTTCGATGGTAGTGACTGAGAGTGGTGCTGGTTGCAGTGGTTGGTGCGCGTGTAAAGTGTGAGTGGGCAGTGTGTGCCGAGTGTTCGCAATCTACCCGGCCGGCACGCAGCTCGCATTCGACGAAGAGAGCAGCGAAAGCGGCGTGTTGCGAGTCTAGCTCACTTGTCGTCACTCACTTGAACCAGTCTCTCTCTCTCTCTCTCTCTCTCTCTTTCTTTCTCTCTCTCTCTCTCTCTCTCTCTCTCTCCTCTATGACTGTCATTTGTCACAAGGTGCGATGGTAGTGACTGAGAGTGGTGCTGGTTGCAGTGGTTGGTGCGCGTGTGAAGTGTGAGTGGGCAGTGTGTGCCGAGTGTGCGCAGTCTACCCGGCCGGCACGCAGCTCGCATTCGACGAAGAGAGCAGCGAGAGCGGCGTGTTGCGAGTCTAGCTTACTTGTCGTCGCTCACTTGAACCAGTCTCTCTCTCTCTCTCTCTCTCTCTCTCTCTCTCTCTGTGACTGACATTTGTATCAAAGTACGATAATAGTGACTGAGAGTGGTGCTGGTTGCAGTGGTTGGTGCGCGTGTAAAGTGTGAGTGGGCAGTGTGTGCCGAGTGTTCGCAATCTACCCGGCCGGCACGCAGCTCGCATTCGACGAAGAAAGCACCGAGAGCGGCGTGTTGCGAGTCTAGCTCACTTGTCGTCGCTCACTTGAACCAGTCTTTCTCTCTCTCTCTCTCTCTCTCTCTCTCTCCTCTATGACTGCCATTTGTATCAAGTTACGATGGTAGTGACTGAGAGTGGTGCTGGTTGCATTGGTTGGTTCTTGTGTGAAGTGTGAGTGGGCAGTGTGTGCCGAGTGTGCGCAGTCTACCCGGCCGGCACGCAGCTCGCATTCGACGAAGAAAGCAGCGAGAGCGGCGTGTTGCGACCGGCACGCAGCTCGCATTCGACAAAGAGAGCAGCGAGAGCGGCGTGTTGCGAGTCTAGCTCACTTGTCGTCGCTCACTTGAACCAGTCTTTCTCTCTCTCTCTCTCTCTCTCTCTCTCTCTCTCTCTCTCTCTCTCTTTCCTCTATGACTGCCATTTGTATCAAGTTACGATGGTAGTGACTGAGAGTGGTGCTGGTTGCATTGGTTGGTTCTTGTGTGAAGTGTGAGTGGGCTGTGTGTGCCTAGTGTGCGCAGTCTACCCGGCCGGAACGCAGCTCGCATTCGACGAAGAGAGCAGCGAGAGCGGCGTGTTGCGAGTCGAGCTCACTTGTCGTCTCTCACTTGAACCAGTCTCTCTCTCTCTCTCTCTCTCTCCTCTATGACTGCCATTTGTATCAAGTTACGATGGTAGTGACTGAGAGTGGTGCTGGTTGCATTGGTTGGTTCTTGTGTGAAGTGTGAGTGGGCAGTGTGTGCCGAGTGTGCGCAGTCTACCCGGCCGGCACGCAGCTCGCATTCGACGAAGAGAGCAGCGAGAGCGGCGTGTTGCGAGTCTAGCTTACTTGTCGTCGCTCACTTGAACCAGTCTCTCTCTCTCTCTCTCTCTCTCTCTCTCTCTCTCTCTCTTTCTTTCTTTTCTCTCTCTCTCTCTCTCTCTCTCTCTCTCTCTCTCTCTGTGACTGACATTTGTATCAAAGTACGATAATAGTGACTGAGAGTGGTGCTGGTTGCAGTGGTTGGTGCGCGTGTAAAGTGTGAGTGGGCAGTGTGTGCCGAGTGTGCGCAGTCTACCCGGCCGGCACGCAGCTCGCATTCGACGAAGAGAGCAGCGAAAGCGGCGTGTTGCGAGTCTAGCTCACTTGTCGT
>CAWZYM010000341.1:647500-692500 GCA_963966185.1 Rhabditoides inermis | reverse complement strand
TGTTTCCGTCGTCGCCGGTCTCCGTCGCAGTTTCTTCGTCTGCTCGTTTCTTTTCATCATTAACACCAGATTATCCACAGCGCGGTCGGGTGGGAGGAGACGAGTCGACTGGCGTCTCCTCTGTCTTCTCCTATCCGAATATCCAGGCAGCCACTCGGGCAGCCACTACTCGCCTCGTTTCTGCAGCTTCATCCAACAACAGCAAGAGAAGTGAGAAAAAAGACTATGTAATTTTGTGATAATATGGTTTTACCACTGACAGTCCTTTAATTGTAATTGCTCACTGTATTTCTTAGATCATTTGAAATGAATCTAAAACATGTACATGTACATGTTATTTGAGATGTCTGTGTTTCGTAAGTTTCGTATAGTGTGCCCACATCCAGTTTATATTTGCAAACAACTGTACCATGAGATAGTAATTAAACTATGCATGATGTGCTGTAAAAAAAAACATTCCTGTAAAATTTTCGCGCCAAATGCATACGGTAACAACATCGGTGCGTATCAGCTTACAATCATGCGGATACGCAGCGAACATGTGCGATGCGGCGTAAAAATTCAGTGATCCGTTTAGCCTATTTCTGTGTTTTTCTCTGCTGAATCTCTGCCAGTTTTATTTTTGGTTCTTTGGTACGCAATACATATTCATTGCGCTAACCCCGACTAAATTTTGATCTGTATCCGTGAAGGTGAGTTATTGTACTTGTTAAGTTACTACTTATGTTCCCGTGTGTCGCCCCGTGTTGTACTGTTTTTCGAGTTGTTGATATGCAACGGTTCGAAATGCAGTCCTCTGCGGGGTCGATCTCTCAAGGAGAACATAATAACATAATTTATCTGAATTGACTTTTTTCAGTTCTAGACTATTGAATAGAAATAGTGATGACACCTGTCCGGGTGAGGTGATTAACCTTTAGATCACGTTCGAGACCGATGATAGGCATGGGCAAGATCATCGCACGTTCCGAGATGCGCGGGTTGTTGCCTCAAGATAGTGATCGATTGCGAGCCAATCGCCAGGAGCGCGGCTGCGTTCTCGGAAGAACAAGACTTCTTGGCTAGAACGCTTTCTGGCCTCATTTCCTGTCTGACGGGTTCAAGCGCGGATGTTCAAGACTAGGTGATTTGCAATAACAACATTATTTCTAGCACTATTTACGCTGCATAGCTCGGAGCCGGCTCTTTCGGCCTTTCTGAATGCAGATGTCTCTGCCTCTGGAACTGTCCACGGAGGCCAGAAAAGATCAATTCTTATTCACCCTTCTATTGGTGGGTGAAAGAGGTTCTAGTAAACTTTTAATTTACCTTTTTTGATGTCATTAACCTCGATGGTATCTGTCATAATACAAATTTTCTAGGAATATTAGAATGGCTGTAGTCGTTTGCGGATTGCACCGCTTTCTGCGATGAGCAGCTGATAAACCCTGAATACGCTCGAGTGATGGACTGAAAGGATGCTGGAGCTGCTCCAGGGAAACGTTCATGTGAGTGGGCCATTCCCTATTGTCATGTTCAAAATGTTCTTGTAAGCCGAGTGTTACCACTTTCTCATCATGAAATTGGATATGATGAAATTGTCGGTGACTTTCGGATAACAAGTAACATGGGGTAATCGTTTTGTTTCCGTGTCATCATATTTTTTTATAAAAAAGACAAAGATGTATATCAATCTTTGGAAAGATGTACTGATGTAAAAAAAAGCTAATGCGTTAAGCTCTTTTTTTTTTAAACAATAACGTTTCAGCTTCATAAGTGGTGTGGTATAGTCTTACTCAAGTGGCAGTGAGTATCCAATTTTAATTTCCCAAGTTTGAGGTAAATACCAGCGGTGAAAATGTCGTTGATTGTTTCCGCCGGCTTCTAGCCCATTCATCGTGTGATGAACACTAACATCAACGGTAACGTGAAGATCGCGTACACCCTCATCGTTATCAAGGCAGACGGCAGCCGTTTCGCCTTCGTCTGTTGGCGCAAAGGCGACACCACCATCGATGTCAACAGGCGCATCGGATAACTGACCGAGTGAGTATCCATGAATCATTATCACTGAATCATTATCACTCATGTTTTTTAAATCTAAATGCTCAGCCTCTCTAATTGAGCTCTCTCTAATTTGTTCTTCTTCCGCCCTTCGCCGTGAATGTGTAGTCTGTAGTAGTGTTCGTGTATACGGAGGATTCGGGATACGCCCGTCATAAGTATACGTATTACGAGAGCTCGCATCTCACGCCATTGCGCCATTCGAATTCGAACAACAAGAGGAGAGATAAACCTCTCTTTTTTTCTTTCTCTCTCTCTCTATCTCTCTCTCAATTCACTTCTAGACCCGTATCTGTATCGGCAGTGTTGTGGAGAGGGACGATCAGAAGTGTAGGGACCATTCATCCCGTTCGCCCTCCATCCCTCCCGCATCTTGTCTACTCTTCATCACGCGCCTGCTCCCGATCGCCATTCTCGGGTCGAGAATGGCGAGTCTACTGGTTATCTCCTCTGTCTCTCCGAATATCGAGGCCACCCAAGCCAGACAAAATGGTGGAAGAGACCAACGATTTTGGTGAATCACAAATGTCTAACTACTCTTCTTACAGAAGTGCCACTTTGGTGCGCGGTGCACTAGTGGTGATTGGTGTGTTCTCCCACGCGCCTCCTCCCGATAGCCAGTCTCGCACCTGTCAGTCGACTGTGTCTGGATGTGAGACGGTTGACGCGCGGTCGGGTGTGGGTGAGAGAAGTCGACTGGCATCCAGCCGGTCTTCGTCCAAATGGTATAAGAGTGGTATAAGGGGCGGGGCTAAGGAGAATAGCAGGCTGCCAAGGCATGGCAGTCTGCCATAGGGCAGGGGGGATCGTAAAAGGAGGGAGAGGAAGACGGATTTTCGTGATCACCCCTGTGAAGCTGCCAATTCCAGCCCGGGTGGCGATACTGAATTCGTTTAAAATGGTCCAATTTGAAAAAGGAAGACGTCATTTTACTCGTCTCGGAGAGAGAAAGACGATGCACATAAAATCAAAGCTGATTTCTCAATTACAAAAGAGCTGCATACGCCCAAGGTTACACTATTTCTTACAAAATATTGTAAGTTTACTGTTTTTAATTGTCTCATATGTTATTATGAGACCCTTTTAATGTTTTTTGATGACTCTGTGAAGTATTTTGACATGCATATCGCTACATTGTTTCCTCTAGCATCATGCGGTCAGACGCAGTCCAATTACTAATCAACAAGACTGCATGTTCCCCGGTACTGTAAATGGGTATGTCATTTGTAATGCCAGAAGCTGTTACTGCAGGCTATTGATGTGTTTGATACAGAATGGAATCGAGTGCAGTACATCTTCACTCACTACTATGTCATTTTCATACGCCATCCTTCCCACTCTCATCGACCATTTCCAAGTCGGGAAGAAGGTTAGCTATCACTGGTATTCCACTGTATTCCCCGGAAAGTCCTGTCAATATTCTCTGGCCAACAATGATAAAGATCTGAGTTGTGTGAAGTGCTATGCGATTTATCGCAACACCAGAATGAGGTAGGCGTACTGTACATGTTATTAGTTGCATTCATCTTTTTAAGAACGATAAGCGGAAGAAGATGAACCTTCCGCCGATTCTACCTCGACCCAAGTTTGCGTACCACCACATAAACAAGGAGCTAGGCTTCTGGCTCTTCTCTGACCCCGGACTACACGACGCCCCCGCCCTCGTTGACAAGCACATCTGCGGCTATCCCAACACTGGAGGACACGAGATGATCGCGGTACGTCCCTTCTGTTAAAGCCGCGTTCGATGCTCTGGACGACATCTACAGGAATCCGCTCACCAAGAACCTACCTCATTCACATAAAAGTACGTCACATTTGTTCATTTTATTGTTCAATGTTCACTTGCAGCATTCTCTCGAAAACCGGCTGGCCTATGACAGAAAGCTGATCGGTCGATCTGTCAGTGGCCACCGGCGACGTGAGAACAAGAGGCTGATGGCGAATTCCGATCCGAACATCCTGATCAACTCTGAGATGCAGCTGCTACCGGACGGGTCCAATGCCGTTCTCTTCCAATCCGAAGAAGTCCTCGTATTCATCTCTCCCACTATGGCTCCATTCCAGAAGTCGTCTACCAAGTAGATTTTTATCACTTTTGTACATATTTGTTTTTTTCAAACATGTTATGCACATATTGTTATAGTTTTATGTATATATTGTTATAGTTGAGATATTTTGGTCGCGTAAGAGTCTGTTTTTCGAAATCGTGAATAATTTTGCTTTTGAATGATATATCATATGTGACCATTCTGCAAAGTTTCATTTTTCATGAAACTAGAATTTCGCAATTTTAAAATGTGAAAATCAAGTATCTGGTGAGAACTGACTCTTAGGACGAGTCACACGTGCGGCTGTATAACTGACAGTCTGCTCGCGAGTCTCGGTCGTAAACGACTCTCTCCCTCCTAAGCCCCGCCCCCTCCACCCTAGGCCCCGCCCCCTTATTACAACCAGCGCGGCAGCGCTGGTTGGTTTGTGTTAACCCTAGTCGCGCGCTAGAATCGGCAAAAGGCGATTGAACGAAAGGTTCCTTAGAATCTTTACGAGAACAATGTGATGCTGATAAATGTTATCAGAATGTCAGAAAATGGTTAAGTTTCGATTTTGGTAACGCTAGCTGTTGTAGGAAGCGAGATACGCGCGCGCGCCCCCTGAGGGGCAGGCAATCCCCCGTGTACGGAACGTTTTCTCGGGGGGGGGGGTGGCGCGCACCGGCTGCCCCCAGCAGACAGGAGGTGCACTATCCGCACTGCCTGTGGTTTGCACTGATATCGTTTAGATCGCGGGCTCTGTCGTGCGCACAGTAGTGTTGTGGTTAGCGATTGCGCCCGTTGAGACACATGGCTCGAGTTCGGTTCCGGCTGGCGGCGAACCTTTTGTAATATATGATTTTACATAGAAATGACATTGGAATTGTAAATTTTCCCATCAGCATTACCTAAACTCTTTTTTGCAAGTTTTATACAATTTTGGACTCAACAAGGTGAGTGAACTGTTGGATTTCTTTAAAAAAAAATGTTTTGTGGTTCATGTTAATGTAGAAAGATTTATATGAAATCCAATAAAAGTACATTCATTATCTTTTAAAAGGACTTCCGTAAGAGAAGAGTTTGTGTTACTCAATGTAATGCAACAAAAGCTCATGCATTTTATCAATCGAAATAGTACACAAACCTGCTCCAATCCAATAGTTCAACAAGTTATATATAATCGATCGGATACCGAAATTTCCCGACATACAACATTTGCTCGCATTAGTTTTTATTGCAGAAAGAGCAGGTTTGTTTACTATTTCGATTGATAAAATGCATGAGCTTTTGTTGCATTACATTGAGTAACACAAACTCTTCTCTTACGGAAGTCCTTTTAAAAGATAATACCAATTGGAGTGTATCCCATCCAGCCTGTCTCCTATGCATGTTCCCTCCTATACGAATATCGAGCCGGGCAGCCACTCACCTCGCACCCAATAACAGCAAGATCAAGAGAAGAGTGGCGTGAGAGAAGGTACATGATCTCATTTCGTGTTATATCGTTCTATCCTTCAAGTAGAACCCAGATACATTTAGAATTGAGTGGAGGGCATCCCAATGAAGGAGTGACTGCCCTTTTTTGAAAGAAAGCGTGCGATTCAGCCTGTGTCCTCCACTTGTTCGTCATTTAGAAAACTGAGAGAGTAGCCTGAGTGAACGAGTTTGTGAGAGAGAAGGAGTAGACGAGTTTTTTCAGTAGCCATTGTCAAACTCTTCTCGTCAAAGTTGGCGCGATGTGTAGTACGAACGGCAATATGTGGTTATAGTTACAAGTTTACAGCTACACTGACATCGACAAGATCAATATTTAGAAGATGTTTGAGGACAATATATCAAACATTTCCAAACGCGACTTCAACTCGGGATGATTGGGTTGCATATTTGGATATGTACAGACCAGCCCCTCCGGGCTGCTCCGCAGCCCTCCGAGGCTTGACCGCAGGGCCAGTCTTCAAAAGACGAACTTGCTCTCTGATAACTCCGGCTTAGTCCTTGGCCCTGCGGGCCAGCCTCGGAGGACTGCGGGGCAGCCCGGAGAGGCTGGTGTAGATCAATGATTGATTTGTGATCTGGGGCGAGAAGCTGCCTTTTATAGCCCCTGCTATGCGTTTCTGGAAAGTTCCACGACTTTCTGAAGAGACGCCGACAGACAGTCAGAGAGGGCGCAGACAGTCAGAGAAAAATCTCTGTAGGGGTGAATCTCTAGCACGCTCACCTGATTTTCTTTTGTAGAAGCTTCTGGAAAGTTTCAAAAAGTTGATTACGACAAAATGCAACTCGAGAGTAACAGGAAAACAGTAAAAAAACGGCATAGAATATTGATTTTTCTTACTGTAGTGTACTGTAGGATTACTGTTGGATACCGTAACCCACTGCGACATGATCCTGAACCCTTGAGGTGTTCATTGGGAATTCTAACCCTTTGGCGCGACAGGAGAGTCTGGACATACACACAGTCTGGACATACACACACCACGTTAGCGCTTTATTAAGGAGTATGATGATCTCAATCACCTCTCACCAAGATCTCTCAAGCATGTAATAGTGTTAGTGACATTTGCCGCTATTCACACTATAGCGAAATGACTCATCGTTTTTATATTCGATCTTCTCGCTTCATGTCATGCGTTTGTTTTGTTTTTCGTTGTTTTTTTTTTAATTATTTACGAGTTGTCCACTTGCAATATGGAAAAATGTTTCGCACAAACAAGGCTTGTTAGCAGTGCGATATCGAAGCGTATCTAACTCGGAATAAAATGAGAAGCAACAGTTGCAGTCATTAGCGATACGAACAAATGTCTTTTCTCTAATAGATATGTTTGAGCCAGTTTCTGCACTTTCTGAATTGTGTAGATATGCAGCCATTGTAGTACCAACGCGTTTCCCGCGCGAATCGTGATTTGCCCATCCCTCACGCCTCGCCTCGCCTCGTCTTTGCGCAGCACACATAACAAAAACAAAAACGTGTTTACTCCTCGCTGTCAACGTTGACTTTGGTCAGCTTCTTAAAAAGTGCAAGGAACGTAGGTGACAAGAATGTAGACCTTGTGCACGGAGTCCTCGTCGTCTCTCTTGTCGTTGTTCTCGTCGTCGTACGGCGGAACAGACGGACACGGGTTCGGAAAGGAACCACTCTCTTAGACCAGATAGCCTGGCTGAGGCGGCTGAGGCGGGTGTCGATGCGGACATCCTGGGTTTTGATTTGCTCGTTGGCGAAAGCTCGGTGTCGAAAGCGCACCTCATGAAGAGCGCGGGAAGCGCGACTCTCGAATCCCACTCTGTGGATCTTTTGTGAAGGTTGATGGTGTACTCGCGGGTCCTGTTCATGGCCGACCGCGACTTGCGGTCCTGCTTTGCCGGCTTTGTCATTGTCATATTACCTCAAATTTGGGTAATGAAACATTCACTTTGCATCACGTAATAGAGACGAACACCTTTACTAGTGCCATATTGTTTTCTATGCGTTATTTTTCTATGCGTATATGGAACATGTTTTATTCACATCCACACATGACCGCGGCGTTCGGCTCACAAGCCCGAATAGCACGAACCATAAACAAGAACATTTTACGATTACTCTTTTAATGCCCGGTGATGGCGCGATGCGGTCTCCATTGTAATAACAATGATACGTGGGTCTTCTAAACCGTTCTTGATCTTTCCCTAGCACCATCGATCAAGCTGAGCAGCTGAGTGTTTTTTTTTCTTTCGACGGCCTTCTCTTTCTTTCGATAATGGGCATCTTTTTCCCACTTCTATCTCACAACTGACTATGTAGTTCATTGTCGTCCAGTAGAGTCGCGTTTATTTGAACTCTTGTATGATCAAATCAAGTGATCGAGTAAATATGATGAGAAAGAGTCAAATAGAGAGAGAGAAATTTCCGTATTTTGCTACAGTTGTTAATACTTGTGATTTCTATCACTATATCTCTTTTCTTCTCTACAGCTTTGCTCTTTCACTACATTCCTCATACCTCTACTATCACCTATCGCATTATCCGTCGATGAACGATGCACGTCCGTGTTTCACGCAATTTACAATCGAAATGATATTATTATAGTTTTTTATTCATAACAAATAGTTTCACAACATCTTGGAACATAACCATAATGATCATAGATATGAACTTATTTGATTAAAGAAAGGCATGGTCGTAGAAAAAGTTCCGCAGAGTGCGCTTTGGCTTACCACCCTCACTCGGCCCCCGCCGACGCGCTATCCATCGCCGTCATTAGAGACGATACAAAAATACGAAAATGCGACACGAACCTAAACCACCTCCACAATCCCAAAGCGAGACACTCTAGATGCAACAAGAGACATAGTCTATACATTTCCCGCCATTCAAACACATCTGCAGAATCGAACGTAGGCTACACGGACTGAAATCTGCGAATGCCGGCTATGTGTACACACTTCGAGCTCTACGCGTCCAGCCGTGTGTCCAGATAGTTTCCATTTTGGGATACCCCACACCTCTCCGCGGTTCCTTAGTTCATGTCAGCCACGTGCACAACCATATCTACATGCACAGAGGAAATGAGCCGGCGAGTTGCACCCCGGCGGCTAGTATACGAGACGACGCATTGCTTTTAACTGATTTCCTCTACTTAGCTTGAACTACTGCGAAAAATGTACAGCCCATGTGATCGAGAACTTACTTTTGACATTTGCGACAATGTACCACGTTTTCACAACTTCTGTTTTATTTGTGTGTGTGTGTGTGTGTGTGTGTGTTTGTATTGTAAATTTCTGTAGTTGTGCTTGAACGTAGCACAATGTTAGCTACCACCTGACGATGGACGCTGATATATCATACTCTCTGTTCTACGCGCAGTGACGTGTCTTGGTTGCATTCAAACATACCTTCACACACATCATTAAAAAAACTCTCACCCAACTTTCACCTCACGTTACTTACCTTCTTATCTACCTCAATACTTTCACCTCTCACCAACTAAGACACGACTCACGTGGAACAAAGAGTATGATATTTACATGTGTATGATATATACATGTGTATGATATATACATGTGTATGATATGTACATGTGTATGATATGCCTAGTGGTATGATTTGGATTTGGGATATGTATGACATATACAACAAATGTACATCGAGAGAACTTGATTCATTGTCACAAGTGTTTGTCAAAAGTAAGTTATCTACTGAGTTAAATGATTTAAATTATTGATTTTTTTTTATGATTTGAAGCTTTTATACATTTTTCGCGATAGACCAAACTAAGTAGAGAATAACAGCTGAATGCATTGCGTCATCTGTTATACTTGCCGCCGGCGTGCAATTCGCTGGATCACCTCCTCTATACATGTAGTACACGGATCTGCACGTGGCTAACATGAACTCAGCCACCACGAAGAGATGTGGGGTATCCCAAGATGGAAACTACCCAGAGACCTGGCTGAACTCGTATGACTTGATGTGTGCACATATAGCCAGCATTCGGCTTCAGTACGTGTAGCCTACGTTTAAATCCGTGCTTGAACTACGGCAAACGTACTTGCATACTAGCGCGCATCGCCTCAGGGTGCGAAAGGGCCTAGACCTAGACACGGAAGTGGGGGCCGAGAAAAAAGCGACGCGCCGCAGCTTACCCCGAGTCTCCCTCTCTCCGTCACGCCTCTCTCCGCCGCGAAGTCGATTGCGTCGCTGTCTAAAACATAAATCTCTCTCTCTCTCTCCCTCCCTCTCTCTTCCCCTCCCTATCTTACCTTTTCGTCGTCCTTTTTTGGCGTGGACGATCTCGAGGGGCTTGAGAGTGCCCCCCGAACCCAGATGTGGATCGGGAAACGCCCGGTTGCCCACATCCGGGCAGGTGCGCAAAGTTCACCCTAGCGCGTCCTGAAAGACACACGTCTTTTCCCATCTTCTTCCTCTACTTCTCCCATTCCTCTATCTCTCCTTTCTCCCTTCCCTCACCTTCGTTCGCCGCGCCATCGAGCAGAGGAGGTGCACGGAGGGTGCACCTCCCAATCGTCGCCTCTCTCTTTGCGTGCGTGCCATTAGAGGGACACATGTGGGCGAGGGAGAAGAGACTCCCCCGCCCGAGAGGCAACGACGAGTTGCCCGATCGAGCCTATCGATCTGTCAACTACCTGAAAGAAGCTACTGTCTATCATTCACTATCCCCCGTCTCTCTCTGTTTCTCGCCTTCTCCCACACTCACCAGAAGACATGGTGTAATGGTGTACGCGTGTCTCCTGTCGCCTCAACATTTGACGTAGCGGCGTGTCGCAACCGCCGCCACCTAGATCGAACTGTTTTCTCTAGTTTCTACCTCCCCTCTGCCCTCTGTCTCCCTCTCACTCACTTCTCAAACGCCTTGGCGAGTGACGTCTCGCGTTTTCACGCGGTATCCCTCTCTCTCCCACTGCAAAGAGTAGAGTGTGTGAGGAGAGGTCTAGTGAAGAGTCGATGGCGGGTCCGTGTCGTATCCGCACTGCTCGCTCACTTCTTCTGAAACATGCATTCCTTATACAATACGTTTCATAGTGCTTCAAAATCCTGACTGTGCCAGACCGTTGATATTATTTTCGCGATATCGCTCGCCTTTGTTGTCTTTTAGTCTTCATATGGTAACCGTGTGAAACGAATTTCTGTGTTTAACCTTTCCGTATTTCGATTGCGTTATCCTTTTCCCTTGTATGTTGTTTTGTTTAATTGTTTGTTTTTTAGTGGGAAGGATACACCGTCAGGCTGCAGGCGCATCCATCCAGGAGATGTGCTCGCTGCTCGGAGAGTGGCGGGTGAGTGGCGAAAACTGATGCGAGTCGAGAAGCGCAATTGCGATGGTGATTGCGATCGACGATAGAGTGAGTTTGCCTCTACCCGTTGGCAGCAGCCACCGTTGGCAGCAGCCAACGGGTAAGATGTTTCGTGTGGCAGTGTATTTGTATTATTATGCAGGTGGTCGACGTGCGTGTCGTCTCTGTGAAGAGTGGCGGGTGGGCGGGCGGCGCGGTCAGGCCGACGGCAAGTGCGCCGAGAGAGGATGGAGCGAGCAGGTATGCAAGAGACGGAAACTGCCGTGCGATCCGACGGCATGCCCACTTTTGCTTCCGCGGTCGATTCTATGACTTGGTGGTTTGGCACAGTCGTGTCATGCTGCCGCAGCCTCCACAACAGAACTCGCGAAGGATCCGACACTATCACAACCCTCTTCTTCATTGAAATTTGCGCCGAATTGCCAAAATCTGAATATCCACTGCGGCTGCCGCGGCCGGTTCTCTGAGCAGCAACGCCTTGCGGATATACAAGCCCGAAACCCCCGCTTCATTTGAGCCATGCACAAGCGCCACGTAGGCTATTGTTGTTGTGTTTCGCCTATGTTCAGCGATGTTTAAATAATTATGTACACATGTTTTTCGTTATAAAATGTTATTATTTAGTGCGAGCGATGGCGCTCGGCAATGCTGGCTGGTGAGGCGTGTGGGGGGAAGAATAGAGGAGAGCGTCGACAGCTGGGTTGCTGACCGGACCGAGGCGGGCAACATCAAGGAGCACCCTCACAACGTCAGGTTTGCATTCATGGCTACTCCTTCTTCCTGTCAGTCGAGTTGAGCCAATATTCCTTCCCTTCTCTTCTTTTCCCCTCTCTCTCTCTATCCCTTATCCCCATCTCTCTCTTTCTCTTTATCATTTAATCAATCAATCAATCAATCAAATGTCTCGTGGTCGTATTTGTGTTATTGTCAATATCGAATACGACAGCGACCAGAAAAGACACGTGATCACCCAACACGAACGTCGACTACAGTTCGCGGAATTTGAAAAGAAAGGCGAGAGAGGAGAGGCCGGAGGCGAGCGCTCCATACTCGCATCTTGCTTACTTTGAACAAAAAGGCTCCTTACCATATTCACATTACCAGTTGTAAACTTCCCTCTTTTTTGTTTCCGTATTCCGAGTTACTTATAAATTGCCGTGTTGTGATTACGCGGATTAATATAACTGTTATTTCAGTGAGAGTGGTTGCGGAGCGACGATGGAGAAGTTGGCGGAAGAGGCGCGCCGATCAAGATTCGAGAAGGCCGAAACACGCTGTGGCAGCGCTCTCGGGCCGGGGCAGAGCACTCACGCTCCCCCTCCCACACACCAGTCGCCGCAGGTAAATAGCGATTTCGTCATTCATATTCATTTCATGAGTAATCACTTCACTTGGTGTATTCAGTGTTCGCCGTCGTGATGTGAGTGATGACGGTCGATCCCCGGAGAGCGCGCTCCAACCACGAGTGAGCCAGGTAAAACGGACTATACGTGTCACCTTCTCTCTTTTGAATGGCTATATCGGCATATTTCAGTCGATCGATCTCTCGTTCGAGTCTGCGTGTCAGTCGGCCCGGCCCTCTGGTGCGGCCGTGCGGCCCGCCCGCTCTCAGCCGAGGGCGGGGCGAGTCGTCTGCGGGACTTCATCTCCCTGGCGCCACCTGCGACGCTGCCTCTCTTAAGATCGAAGATGAGCAATTCACGAGTTTCCTGTTACCGAATAGCAATAAAAAGGTTTTGAAAGAGTTCATGATGATTGTTCTAGGCATGGGACGTTGCACGCTGCCAAGTTGGTGACTGTGTCGCAGTGTCGTATCGAGTCGATGTGCCCGCAATCGGGTGGATGTGGAACGTAGTGAGTAGTGTGTCCATGTTTCACCCCCTCTCTCTATCCATCTCTCCTTGTATAGTATTGTCCGTGTCGCGTCGAGGTGCCCGGCATCGCAAGGTGGAGCGAGGATGGGTCGGCAGATCTGACAAGTGCACCCACAACCCGCTGCGATGGCTGCATGTATGTCGTGAGGTGAGTCAAGGAGAGAAGGATCGAGCCAGCGCCAAGTTGCGTTTCAGCTCCCGCCGGGTTCTCATGTGCACTTCGCTCGACATGTAGTTCGAGGAGAAGACGGGATCGTCGACAGCTCTTGCCACGGTCCGTTTCTCTCTTTCTTTCTCTCTCTCTCTCTCTCTCATCCTTTCCGGGTTGCAGTTGTGCGACGGTCATGCGAGGAGGAGGGCATTCTCGCTCATCTCGATCTCGTTCACTCAGGATGTGCGCCGTCTCTTCCAAGCAGCTCATTTCTCGCCCGTACTCGTCAAACCGTCTGCACACACCGTATGTGCGGCATTTTTTTGACGTTGTTGATGAACGTATTATCGCAGGAACGGGCTGTGTGGGACGCGCTGCCCTCTCCTGTGGCGCATGCGTCCGCCTCAGCGTCGGAGCCCACCCAGCTGTGCCGAGAACACTGCTTAACATTCCAACACTTCCTGGAGCTGTACATCGAGGAGGTGGTGGACATCGGAGTGCAAGAGGTAATGTCGTAATGTGTCGCATTCATCTATTACATTACGTTAATGATATGCACTTGTTTAACCCTTTCATTTTCATTGCAAAAATGCTGCAGGTGGACGGTGCGCGGTTCGTCGCTGACTGGAGTGTGAATGCGGATGCGGTCTGACGACCAACACTGGCAGAAAGTGCGCGAGGAGTGGAGGGAGAGCGGGCCTGTCGATCGCCTACAGTCCCGCTCAAAGCGGACGAAGCCAAAGCCGCCCTTCCGAGCAGGTTTGTGAAAAGATAGCGACTGCGATTTAGATGTCGATGTGTGTCGCCTCCTTCGCTCTGTTTGAAACACATGTTTCACATAGTAAAATGTTATTGTTTAGTGCGAGCGATGGCGGGTGCGGAGGAAACAGTGCTGGTGTGGCGAGTGGTGTGTGGAGGAAGAGGAGTGAAGGGAGTGGGAGAGCGTCGGCACCTCTTCCGTTTGCTGGTCGGACCGGCGGTGCGGACAAGGTCAAGGAGCACCCTCCCCACGACAGGTTTGTACACATACCAAATCCTTCTACCTGTCAGTCGAAACAAACTTGTATTTTTGTTCTGGATATTTACTATTTTGTATTTAAGTAGGAAGGCGGGAGCGGCGAGAGTGGAGAGAGGCGCTGATAGAGGCAAGCACCCGCCCGCCTGTCATGCGCCACACAGATCCTCGGAATCAGGCACTGTCTCTCCCTCACCACTACAGGCGAGTCACGAGATCTATTCTTTGATTTATATGTTCTTATTGTTTAGTCCGATTCGGCCGAGAGAGACGGACGCCGATCAATGGCAGAGCACTCGGGCAGTCGACGCTCGCTTGGAGGTGGGCGACATGTTCGCGGCGTCCTGATTTGTGTTGCCCAAGTCGATGATGACTGTTTGGCGGATGTTGCAGGCGGTTGGCGTGCGCGAGTGTACGGTTGGCGACGTGGGTGCGACGCCGGCACTGCTTCAGTGTGTGCGGAAGCGGAAAGAGGATCGAGCGTGGCAAGGCAGGTAAGCCACAGCGATTGCATGAATGATCAAGGAAAGGGGAACTAGCTGTTCTGCTATACATATGGAGACGACTTGTGTCCCTTGCAGTTCCGTCCTACTGCAGCTTTTTATCGTGCGGGGGAGATGAGCAGGGGTGGTGATCGCTAGTTTGTTCCAGTCGACGAGCAGTCTAACGAGCTGTCCGGTGATAGACAGGAGGGCAGATCCGCCGTGGGGGAGGAGAGAGAGTGAGAGGGGAGTGCATAGGGAGCGATCGCCCTCTCACCATCCACCACCGCCCCAGTCGAGTCGCATTTGCCGCTCGCCACAACTTCGAGGTTATTGAATTATTCACTACAAACTAAAATCTGATATATGCAAGAAATGACACGATAATTGGGCATTTACATAAAAATCACATTGTTCGTATATTATTCCGGCTTTCCGAATTTGTCGCTCAGAAAAGGGAACACACTATAGTTGTTTGTGATGTCTATTGATCGACCACTTTTCAGCGATCTTGCCGTACGCGCGTGTGTCTTCCTCTCCCGGTAGGAGCGAGTGGAGTGATATTGTACCGAGTGGAGCGGCCGAGTGGCAGGAGATGCTCACTCGACTCACCATCTTCTGGTGAGCAACGACCCCATATCAACTGCTTATCAACATCCAAAGATGGGCGAAAACCAATCAATAAGCCGCGACAAGCCGGTGTACAAGAGTACAACACTGAACATGTTGCATGTATGTTCACTGCCCCGATAAGCAGTGATCATATCCCCTCCCACCTTGTCCATTCCAGGTATGGCGGAGTGGCGCGTGTCGCTCCTATCGCTGTCCGCCACTCCACTGCAGTCTTCAACGCCGCATCTCCTGGTCGCCCTCTCCAGTCCTTGAGTCTCCAGAGAGGGCTGGGACACCTGAAATGTATGTAGTTGTCATCCATCACCCTTTCTAACTATGTCCTCTCTCCCCTCCTTCCTCTATCTATTCTCCTCCATTCTCTCTATAGTCCCTCTTCATCTCTCTCTCACTCCCTGTGGTAAATGCAGTCTCCACAGGAGACGTGAACGAGACGGAAAGGCAAGCACCGCCCTCTCGGGAGAGAGAGCGGGAGAGAGGAAAAATGGCAGTAGCGAAAAGACAGCGATATAGAGTGTGTGTCTATGTTTATGTTATGTTGCGTATAGTAAATCTCTCTCTCTCTCATATTGTGTACTGGTCTGATGGCGGTTCCTCTGCGATCTTCGTTGTCTCCTCAATCTTCGGCGATTCCTGTTTATTGTTATGTTTATGTTTGGCCGATGTGTGGGGAAGCGCGTAGATGAGGGATTGGACGGACCGGGACGGTACGTTCCTAGACGTAGGAATAGTATTGTTCTCGACATGATGCATCGACCTAGTGAAATGTGAAACAAAATCACATACTCGGTCTCCACTGAACCATAATCAGACTTGCCATCTGATCGGCTAGCTATACCTCTCTATGCATGTGTGTGTCTTTCGAGTGTGGAGTTGAATAGGAAGTTTGTCAGGAGGTGACGTGATCTATGCTTGGTTGCACTTCAGATGCGAGAATCACACCACCTGAGCACAAGTGGTACCCAGCAGTACTGTATTATAGTAGTTGTAGGGTACAACAACGTACAAAAGAGTCAAGGCGCCAAGACTCTAATACATACCCCATAAGTCTTAGTACGTACAGCACTTTCATTCACCCACTCGATTGAGAACATACATACAGTATCCTAGGAAGAGAGTGCCCCTTTTTTCAGAGGGCAAATAATGCGCCCGCAAAGGAAAAAACCTTTGGACCGCGCGCGCAGGCAATCTAATTACATAGCCATTATCCGTCCACCAGATGCACGCCTCACATGCGTAATGAGAAAACGCGAGGCAGAAGAGGCGCGCTACACTCAATGTGGCTTTCCGGGAAAATTTCATTTACCCGAGGCAATTAATGGGAAGCGACTCTCCGTATACAAGGCCCCGACCACCATTCCTCTTCATTCGCACTATAGCTACCCAGTGCGCGGTTTCCAGTGAACCCTACGTCTACTTACCTCCTTCACCAATCTCCCAGTCTCCCACCCATTCTTCATTGTTTCCTCTTGTTTTTCGCATTCTCACAGTACTCCCATAACAAAAAACAAAACAAAAATAAAATAAAAAAAATCCCCCTTCTCTCCGACTATTCCTTCTTCATACTTCACTCGGTAAGTACCTATCAATAGCTTATCAGTAGTGGCCATTATATAGAATACAGCGTGTCGCATTCCATTGTCATTCGAGTTCCCATTGCCAGTCGTAGTCCTTTCGAACACGACAAGCCCCGATAGATAATAGAAGAGTGCACTAACTATAGTCTAGTGGGCAGCAGCCACGAGTGAGCAGGAGGTCTGAGCACAGCGAGAGCTCCGCCGTAGTCTTTGGCGGACCGTGCTCACCTACCATGCACTCGCGCACTCGTAGAGAGAGTGACCCGATAAGTGGGAGAATGCAACATTCACTGTTGCAACGGTCGGCGTCAGAAACGCACATCACCCCTGAGGTGAAAAAACTGATCACAAAAATGAACGAAGCGTTCGACAAACAGGCATCCGTGACAAATAGAATAGTGAACAAATACACCAGCGGATTTCGTGCACAAACGCACAAGGTGTTTGGAATCACGTGCCTAAACAACAAGCAGCAAGAAATCCGGAAAGAAAACGGTTTCGCGATTTCCCGAATCTCTGAATTGAATAGTCTCATGTTTGAGATGCTCAATCACCCGCATCGCGAGCAGATGCCAGTGTCTGCATTCGGAGAAAGATACAAGACAGCACTGCAGCTATACAGTGGCTCGCAGAAACTGCTTGAACAGAGAATGGCGGACATCAGAAGAAATGTCCGCGCTCTAGACCCGCTCGCTGAAAGCGAATTCAGCAAGGAGCTAATGAGGTTTGACTGCGGAACAATTAACAGCGACCCAACAAGCCCTTTCCGCAATAGCTCTGCGAGCAGCCAACACTCCCTCTCACTCAGCCCCCCTAATAAGGTTCGAGGCTCGGAAGGGACAGGCAATAGAACGAACAGCGCCTCCAGCAAAAATGATACTGGGGAAACAGTAATGCAGCAGCTCACTTCCACCCCCAAGAGCGGACAGGGAGACACACGTACTCTCGTCGACCTGGACATGATACAATGCAGCCCAGTCTTTGACCTACGAGCAGACTGGTCAAAACAGTCAATGGTCCGCGATAGCCCAGTGTACGACGTGCCACAGCCAGTGAGTGAAGAGCATTCGCGCGAGAAAGTCACAAGCGCACTCGCGAATAGCTTTGGCTCCGGATTTTCGTCATTTAGCCAACACTCGCACCGCGGACCCGCACCTGTGGTTCCTGACTACCCACAAAACATTGAAAACGTGACTGCACATCGCACACCGCGAGTGCAAGAAGTTCAGGACACAGAAGAAGAAGTAGACCGTGCAAGCAACAGCTGCAAAGTGAAATCCGCTGTCACAAAAACAGTGACCAAAGAATCCTCGAAAACGGCAAGCAAGAAAGAGTCGAACAAAGCGAACAGCTCAGAGAAAGAAAAGAAGAGAGAAAAGGCCCCTAGTGGTAACAAGTCCTCCTCGTCTTCTCCCCCATCGTCTGACTCCTCTGACTCATCTTCCGACTCGTCCACCTCGTCTGACTCAGAGTGGGAGCGGAAAGATAACAAGAAGCAAAACAAAAAGAAGACAGAGAAAAAGAACAAGAAGAAAAATGGGGAAGACAAAGAGAGTGAAGAGGGTGATGAGGACGATGACAAGCAAAGCAGTGCAGGGAGGGAAAATCAGAAGGTTTTCAAAATAGACATTGACTCACTCACGTTTGCGAACACAATCGAGCTCCCAGAATTCAATGGTGACGTGCACCGTTGGATGGAGTTCTCAGATCTATTCGACGCGCTCGTGAGCAAGAGTGGGATGGCACCAGTGTTGCAACTAGCGCGCCTCAAGCAGGCGTGCACAGGGCCAGCAGGCGGTCTCCTTGACCAATTCGCACTGACTGGCGACAATCTCAAACCGGCGTTGCATCTCCTAAGAAAAACATACGGAAGACGCGAGCTGGTAGCAACCGCGCTGTGGGATGAATTGGATAGTATTCCGACAGCCAAAACCCATCACACTAGTCTACGCTGCACCTTCAACAAAGTGAAGGGAATACTCCTGCAACTGCAAAGAGCGTCCGAAACCAACACTCCTCGCCTCATCACTGTTATCATGCGCAAATTCCCCACACTCGTATGGAACAAAGTGATGAACAAGCAAAGCAAGTTCAAAGATAACGTGGACAAGTTCATCCGAGTGCTTGAGAAAGTGATACGAGAGATCGAAGACTCACAGAGAGCCTTGGAAATGGCGCAGGGCTATGTTGAAAGCAACACCTCTTCTACTCAAATGGTCGCAATGACAGAGAAGCCGCCAGACCCTCAGCGAGGTCGGCAAGGCCAGCAAGGCCAGCAAGGCCAGCAAGGTCGGCAAGTGCACAGCCAGCAGCGCTCCCAGTCTCGCCCGTCCTTTTCGGGAAGAAGTGGCGAGAACAATTTCCCCAGAAACAACTGGAATTCAAATCAGAGGGGAAGGGGCCGCGGCGCCTTCCGAGGGTCGCACTGGCAGTTCCGTAATCGATCGCAGTCGCAAAGACGACCATGGAACCGGGAAAAAAGTCAACAACGCCGTCCGTTTGAGAACGGGCGACAGGGGCAAGATGACAGAAATCGAACGAGCAAGTCACCCTATCCGAGAAAGAAGGTGCATTTCCAGAACAGAAGAGGAAGGGGAGGATTCAGAGGCGGCCATCGCAATTACCGCCCCGCTTCACGTGACCAGTCACCTGTAGTCACCCTGAAGGGCCCGCAATCCTCCACCTATGCACCGTACTATAGACAGAATAGCGTGATCGGAACAGGGGGATATCTCCTCATTCTGCCAATGACCACGAACGGTTCCAGAGCGATTGACGTCATGATTGACACTGGCGCGCAGAAAAGTTTCGTAGACGAAGATCTCGCAAACTCTCTGAAACTCCCAGTGATACAACCAAAGCACATCGTGCACGTGGAAGGGTTTGACGGCAAGGTAGTCCCAGTCGAAACAAGCCTTGTAGAGATTGAGTTGTATCACAATGATCAGCGCAGAGTCCTTCATGTACTGACCAAGAAGGGAATGCACACCGCCGCCAAAGGGCCATGCCTGTCTGCAGAAGACCGACGAACTCTCGAGCAGAGAGGCGTTCCGCCTCCAAAACGAAAATTCAATGCTCTACTCCTGATTGGAATGGACTTGAAAATGAGACTCATGGGGAATACTACGTACTCAGAACTGCCGTCAGGGCTTTGTCTTGTGGAAAGTGAGTTTGGAGCAGCCGTCTGCGGCACTCCACATGTCAACGCATATCAGATGCAATCGGCGAAGGTGGCCGCAGCTGAACAGAAACGACTGTGGGACGTCATAAACGTCGGGTTAGAAGAGCCCACAGAGATCGAACTGAACAGCAAGCTGATGCGGGACTTCGAAAGAACAGTGAGAATGAATGAAGAAGGCCGAGTCGAAGTTCAACTGCCGTTCAAAGAGGCTATACGTCAGCCATTTGACGACAACAAAGACGTCGCTCTCCAGCGATTTCTGAGTTTCATTGAGCAATGTAGGCGAAAACCGGCACTGTGGAAGGAGACTGAAACACAGATTCGTGAATTCGAGAAATCTGGAATCACGGCAAAAGCCCCTCGATACACGGAAGAAAAACAGTTTTACCTGCCTTTCCACACCGTCTACAAAGACTCGCACACGACGAAAGCGCGCATCGTTCACGACGCGTCGTCTCACAAACGCGGACAACCGTCACTGAACGACCTGTGCCACATCGGCCTAACGGACATTCCGGATTTGTGTGGAACACTCATCCGCTCGAGAGAGAGTCCGTTCCTGATGTCAGCAGACATTCAGCGTGCGTTTTTCGGAATCTCACTCAGCCCCAACTGTCGAAATCTAACAAGATTTGTGTTTCTCAAGGAAGGAACTGACATCACAAAGAGCATCACGTCTGACGATCTAGAATACTACATGTTCTGTCGCTTGCCCATGGGCCTCAACTGCAGCCCCTTCCTACTCACCCAGTCAATCAAGTGGTTCGTCAACAACCACTGCAAAGATGAGCAGCTGCGAGAAGCCGTGACGCACGGAATGTATGTTGACAATTTGTTCATCCCGCACAAGTCAGCGGATGAAACGCGTTCACTGTACTCACGCTGCAAGCGACTGTTCGAGGGAATGAACATGAACCTACGAGAGTTCTGTTCAAACGATGTCGATCTTGAAAAGGTGGTCCCAAGAGAAGATCAGGCAAAGGGAGGCAAGTGGCAGAAGGTTCTCGGAATCAAGTGGAAGACGGATTGTGACACCTACACCATCCGCCAGCCCGACCCTCCCCCGGAACGCTTGACCAAACGAAAGTGGTCCAGCTATGTCGGCAGTTTTTTCGATCCACTGGGACTGCTCAACCCTCTCATGACGGACGCCAAACTCATTTTGCAAGAGATGTGGCGTGCGAAAAAGGGATGGGATGAGACATGCGACAATCCGGAATGGATCGAGAGAACACGTGAAGTTCAAAGAAACATAGAATGCGCCGAAAAACACTTCCCTCGACAACTCGCAAATGTCTATGACAATGAGAAATTTCAACTGTGCGTGTTCAGTGATGCCAGCTCTCACAGCTACGGAGCCGTAGCATACCTGCGCTCGATCGGCCGAAGGTTCTTTCGAATCGGCCTGATTATGAGCAAGCACAAACTCGCACCTGAGGGCAAGGCAAACACGATACCGCACCTTGAACTGTGCGGCATCCTCGTCGCAGTCAAACTCACACAATTCATTCTGCAACACACATCGCTAAAAATTGAGCACATTCATTTTTTTAGCGACAGTGAGATCTCACTGCACTGGCTGAAGAGTGACAAAATCTGCAAGCAGATTTTTGTCTCCAACAGAGTGAAAGTCATCAAAGAAAGAATTCGTACCATCGAAGAACTCGGGATTCACTCGTCTCTCCACCACATCGCCGGTGAGCACAATCCGTCGGACCATCTCAGCCGAGTGCTCACGTATGATGACCTCATAAGCTCAAACTGGTTCGAAGGACCAGAATTTCTGAGAAAAAACGAGAGGACGTGGCCAGCACCCACCATATCATTCACGGTGGGCAAAGATCCGACCGAGGAAGAAATCAGCGAAGAGACACTACGTTCTCCGCTACGAATGTGTGTGGCAAAGGTGAGAGAAATTGCAGACCAGACACTCTCTGATTCACCACTCGTGAAACTGCAGTGGTCAAACAACTGGAACAAAATCAGAGGTACTGTAGCCGTGGTACTGCAGTTTCTGACGCTACTCACCCTCGGAAAGATCAAGAGACGACTGAACATACCCGAACTGTACTACGACCTATCCACCACTCGCGCTCAATACAAGGCGGCTGAAAAGCTGATCATTCGATTGCACCAGCGGTGCTATGCGATGGCAATAGACAAGATAAAATCAGCCCACACACTGTACACTGACATGTCTGGTGTGACCCTCCAGAAGTCCCGAATGCTCTACGCTGACTTTGACCCTCCCCTGCTACGCCCGGTGATCATACCAAAGACGAGACTGTGTGAAGTTTTAGTGCAAAAGACCCATGTGAAAATCAATCACAGTGGAACGAGCGCCACGTCCGCATCTTATGCGGAGCACTATTTCACACCGCGACTGCGCAGCACGGTGCGACACTTTCTCACCAGCTGTCTCCCGTGCCGCCGCAGCAACGGCAGACCGTACGCATCGCAAACCCTGCCGGCCCTCCCAGCCACCCGGGTGACAATTGCGATACCGTATACCAACGCGGCGGTTGACTTTGCCGGGCCATTCCAGATCACGAACGGCAGGAACGCGACCATGAAGGCATACATATGCCTGTTCACATGTCTCACCTCCCGCCTAATCCACCTTGAACCAATGTTCCAACTGACCACTTGTGCGTTCATAATGGCATTCCAACGCTTCTGCGCACGAAATCGTCTACCGCGCACAATGCTATCCGACAATGGAGCTCAATTCGTGCTAGCTAACGAAATCCTAAAAGGAAAGGCGTACTCGGAGGATCCACTTGCGTTTCTACAGAAAGAGCTGGGCAGACAGGGTTGTGAGTGGAGTTTCAACACTCCGCGAGCGAGCTGGTGCGGAGGTCCGTTCGAGCGCCTATTCTCGAACACAAAAAAGGCGCTCATTCACAGCCTCAAGCCGCTACCCGATCGTACTCAATTCACTACAGCACTGGCATTGTGTGAACGCATAGTGAATGAACGACCGCTGTACGCACACAGCGAAAATGACGAATTCCTGTTCGTGCGCCCTATCGATATTCTCGTTGCAGGCATTCCCACACCGCACTTCGATGAACTACGGATAGACCCGCCATATCACGATATTCAACTGACCATCAATTACATCAAAAAGCGCACGAAACAGTTCTGGCACAAGTTCACCACTTTGCACACCGCCACCGACCGAACCTACCAAGGTCACAATCGCCCCAAGCGACATTACACTACGGTAGAACCGGAAGTAGGGCAGCTTGTCATTGTCAAAGACGATAAGAAAAAGCGAACAGTGTGGTGTATGGGCAAGATCACCCAGCTGCGCTACAGTCGAGACAACAAGGTCAGGTCGGCCATGGTGAAAACACGGACCGGGGAGCTCTGCCGAGCAGTAGAGCACCTCATTCCTCTCGAAATGACGAGCATGCCAGTGAAGGCACGGAAACCTGCCCTCGAGCAAAATGGCCGCAGGGCCGGAAAGACGTGTGTCTCACTCATCAAAGTCATGCTCATTGCAATGTTCGCACTCTCCATGAACACTGTCACCGCGAGCCAAACGAGTGACAAACCAATGGCACATCTCGACGACCGTTTCCACTCCCTCCTTGTGAATGCTCATATGAACCACGATCAGAAACGTATAGAGCAGGTGCTGACAGCAATGAGACGCAACAACATTAGCATCCACCCGCTGCTGGATCACACAGAAAAGCTGGATAGAGTCACTCTGGAGAGAATAGCTCTGCTCCAACAGCGACTCAATGCAGCGATGATCAAAACGTTCGTTCAAAAGGCACTCACAAAGGCGGGCCCGCTTGTAAAAAGTGGCGGAAAGGACGTAGCCCACCAAATCGCATCTGACCTGATCATGACAGCTGTGCAAGACACGCAAATCAATGCACTGACAAAACTGTCATCAAGCGTACATAACCTTCTATCGAGAAACAGTGACAAACGCCCAAAGCTGAAACCAGCACCAAAGGTGGCTGATCCCAAAACGAAGGGTGGTTCGAAATCAACCTCGAAACCAATTATCGTGCCATTCATGCGAGACTTCGGTGCAGCTGTGGGAAACGGGGTCAAGGAAGAAGCGAAAAAGAAAGCGGTGGAAATAGTCAAGACAGTACTATTGGAACAGGGACAAAAGATGATGGAAGAGTTTCTGGCAGTTCATCCAGAAGAAAGAGCCAGAGCAGAGGAGTACGAGACCGAAATGCGAGAGAGCATAGAACAAATAGGTGACACTCACTTCGCACAGGCTCCTCGAATGTTGCATGCCATTCCGCAAACTCGTCTCCCCATCACTCCTGTGACCACCCCCGCCACTAGCACCACATCCACTCCCACCCGCACATCCACTCCCACCCGCACATCCACTCCCACCCCCACACCCACTCCCACCACTCGCTCTCCTGCCAGCACCGCTCCACCCAAATTTTCCGTGGAACAGGCGCCAGACGCGTACAAGTTGCTACAGGTCAATGAGCAACACCAAAACCAGATTATGAAACACGCACAGCAAAAGCTTCTGGAAACAAGGGCACTGGACGCCTCTATCGAGTGTGGAGGTGATGCAATTATCCTCATTGATAACTCGCCGCACGACGAATTCGACACGTCTAGTGCCTGCGCAGAGACCTACTGTGTCACTGATCTAGCCACAAACAAACGCATCGTCGTTCCCATTCCAGAAGAAATATCCCACAAGGTGCACGATGTCGTCTGGCGAAAATCCGAAAGCAACGTCGTCGTGACACTACACAAGAAGTGTCCGGCACACGACACGTGCAAAACGAAAGGAAAAGCGTGCGTGGTCTGCTGGCAGGACCTGATACACAACACGCACTGCGTGATGGGCAGATTCATTGCGATCACTTGCACAACAATTTCACTCATAGCTCTGACCCTTGTATTCTTCCTATGCGGATATTACAAGAGAGTGCATGAATGCTGTGTTGCGATCCGAAGGGACAGAAAAGACAGAAGGAAGGGACCGGAGCGGTCAGCACAGGAAGTGCTAGCACTTCTAGATCTAGACGCACCTTTCCCCCCTCCCCCCTCCTTCCCAGCACCTCCAGTCCCGCACGCCCAATTAGACTCGACACCCACACACGAGCCACTTCCCCTCCCCCCACCGCACCTGCGGACGAAACATGCAGTCACAAAAATGACGGGAAAGGGGTTAGTGACAACCATAGCTCTCATATGCCTAGCGCAAGTGGCTCTGGGGTGCGACCATAGCATCCCGATATCAACGGAATCTACGGTATGCAGCAACTCCAAGTGCCGGGCAACGAATACACTTCACATTTTTTCCAGTGCAACAAGCAAACACACGTGCATGCACATACAATATACGGACCGGCTGACAGAACTAGTAGAGGTTACAGTGGCAGATTTCAACTGGGAATGCATTTCCGATGAGCTCACGTATACACGAAATGCGTCCATTGTCACTGAGAGTGTCAAGTTCTGCAGCGGAAAGGGACCGTGCAAAGAATCAAAGTGTGAAGGAGTAGGCGAGAACGACATTCTGTCTGATTTTGATAAATGTAAGCGATACCCTGGCACAACCAGGTGTCAGAGCACTGGTGGTTTTCTCGCTTACGGATGTCTCTCTCCGATGCCCGGCTGCATAGCATCGCGATCGTGCGGAGTGCCCACCGATCAAAGAGTCTTCCGCATGTTCAAGTGCCCACAGTGGCGACCGCGTATCCAGGTACAGATATCTAAAACCATGACTAACGGAGTCAAGATGAACAACACAGTGTGGATCACTGTTGGAGAACTGACTAGACTACACTTCCCCAATAGCAACAGTTCGGTCAGAGTCCTATCAGCCACACCGCCGCAGGCTCCATCTCATCGATACATTCAGCATGGCTCCAGTATTGCAGTATTATCTGAACAACAGTATCACGATCTGGCACTGAAGTGTGACAACAGGGGAAAGTGTGCATTCGGGAACACATGCTCATGTACTCACTCACCCGCCAAAGCGCTTTGCAACTGTCGTGAGACAAATGTTGATACGGTTATTTCCAGCCCCACACAAACTCTTCCTATCATAGGAGAGCGACACACTCTGAAATTGAGCACTGATACCCTTCTACCACAGCTTGTTTCCACAACAGGAGAGGTGCACCTGGAACTGACTCTCAGCGAGACCGCCAGTATCAGAAGTGAAGTCGACAGTATAGCGTGCGAGGCGGACCATATCAGCCCGATCAGTGGTAGTTTCGGAACGGCCACGGCAGCCGAGTTCACTATACGATGCAAGTCGGACAAACCGACAACAGCCATGGTACGCTGTACAGACGCGTTTATATCTACACTCAGATGTAACAGAGCCGGTGTGGTCAACGCAATCAAAAAACGGTATTCGGAACAGTTTCCAGCCGAAACGTGTACTGTAATGTGCGGAGAGCAAACGATTGCGCTCGCCACAAAGGGAGAGCTCACTTATGTAGACTCAGGTGACCCCAAGTCACACACCGGAACAAACTCTGGAAGCGAAGATCCTGAAAAGGCGCTCACTAGAATCTGGAAATGGACGCAGTCCGCATTCCGGTGGTGGTACGTAATGCTATGCATTATCTGCCTGGTCATTGCTCTAGGATGGATGGCAATCGCATACGGGCCACAAATAGCGGCAGCATGTTTCCTGTGCCTCTCAAGGCGGGTCTGTAATTGAAAATGCCCCTATGGTCATAATACCCCTTATCCCGAGAGAGAGAGAGAGAAAGACAAAAGGGGACGCGCAAGACCGCGCGAGGGCACACATAATGAGAATATCGGATTACGGTGACGGAAGGCGCCAGCTGAGCCACAATCGTAAAACCGTAATTACCGAAATTGCATGCCCCAGTATAAACAATGCATAACAATGACAATGAAAAGAGGACCGGATGGTATCCCTCATTAGAAACTCAGCAGACGACCGAAACAGTTGGCGCAAACAATATAATGAGGAACGGATGAACTACCGTATCCCACACAATCAAAATCGATTCAACTGTCGAGAAGCGGATTTATAATGAGACCGAGAAAGAAGGGAGTTTAGCGTCATTGGTGTGAGTGGGTGGAGAAATGAGTGGAGTCGTTGGTGGGAGCCGGTGGACAGTGGGTTGAGGGGTTGGAGAGTCGGTGGAGAGATGGGTGGACGTGGTGGCGGACGTGCGGCGATCACTCACTTCCGTCCGGCATCTCGGCGTCCACCTACAAAGAAAACATAAGAACGTTCCACCGAGTATCGCAACACACCATCAAACCTGAAAAGGCCCTCAAGAGCGAACGCATAGGGCGCCGCGCCCGCTTCGCAGGCGGAGGAGGGTGGCGAGCCCCCTCCAAGATCTACAATCCCAGTCCCACCAGCTCCAAAACAACGCACATACCTGTGTGGCGTCTGCTGCCGAAACAGAAGCCGGTGCGGCGGCTCGGCGACGCTTCTCGGCCGCAGCCTTCATATCGCGCCTCTGACGCTGCAAGAATAATCATCAAACACTCACAGAACAAGCACCCCTACTCACATAACACAACGAGACATGATGGAGGGCTGAGGCAGCTGCCGCCAGACAAGGCGGATGCCGACAGAGGCCAACCACCCCGCCGAGTCCAAGACGTGGACAATGAATTGTTTGATGTTCGCCAAGGCAGAACAAACAAAGAGCGGACTGGATAATAAATTCGAACTGGGCTTCCCTGGACAACGAGGCGAATTCGGCACACTCGGCCAGTACATGAGTCGTCGCCTCGCAACGAGCACATGTGCCGGAAAAGAGAAAGCAACCATCAGCAATGATTAAAATGACTCACTCAGAGCAGCGAGGCCGTCCGAGGGCAGAGTCGAAGGATCGGCCGCGGCGACCGGCTGCTCCACGGGAGCGGGCGGCGCGGCGACGGCAGTAGGAGCGACGGGCATACCACGGTCCCCTAAATGACATAGGTACACCGGAGACCCGCTTAGACTCACCTCCTCCCCCGCGGCCTCCACGAAAGCCCCCGCGTCCACCACGAGACCCGCGGCCACGGCCCTTCCCCCTCCCGCGCACCGGGCCTCCCCCATAGCCATTGGGGGAGAACATCGGGAACGCTGGGGCAAAGTTGCCATGACCGTAGGCGCAGTCCTGAGTCTGAAACCCATTCCCTCCAGGGAATCCGGAGAATCCGTTGCCGTTGGTCGGGTACGTAGCGCCAAAGTTACCAGTATTCATAGCTCAGTCTGAGCAGTAGCAATAGCAGACTGAGGATAGGAGCCGAGCGGATGGTCCCGCCCCTCCAGCCCATGATGAGGTCACGGAACGGCGAGAGGGTATGAGAGACCAGACACAAAATTAATTACCCTACCCCTTCCGGTCAGTCAGGGCTGATAGTCAATACGAAGGCTCAACTCAGATATGCAACAAGGTTTATTCTGCAGTCAGAATAAACAACAGCTCAACAAGAGTCAATCGATCAGTGGATCAATAGCAGAAAGATGACAACGATCATCAGATAGAGACTGAGATAGGCGGCTCGGTCACAAACGACCGACAGGTCCCTAGAACATTAAAATTCCTATTTACAGACAAGTTCATTTACTACTCACTGCTCGTCGAAGATG
Source organism: Rhabditoides inermis (assembly GCA_963966185.1). NCBI lineage: Eukaryota > Metazoa > Nematoda > Chromadorea > Rhabditida > Rhabditidae > Rhabditoides > Rhabditoides inermis. The sequence continues at coordinate 664,129 of CAWZYM010000341.1, read as the reverse complement.
CAGCGATGGCTCGGACAGTCATCGATGTCGCACCACACCTTCTCTCCACTCGGCATTCTGTAAAGTGTTGTAATAATTATGCAGTCCCACCTATTAGATTCCGTCATTACTTACTCATATTACATAACAATCTAGTATAATGTACTACGCTATTATCGTATACATCGCGAACAACACACTGTCACAAATAGCATTAGAATAGCAAGAACAGTAAAACACCATCCTGGATGGCTGTTGCAAGTGTCAGTGTAAGCCTGGAGCACATGGAACCATAACCTTTCCCCATTCCTTATTCCTTTCACACCCATGTACACCACATGACTTTGACCACATGTGCTCCCCTCGATGACACACGCTTGTCCGCGCCTCTCCAATAACTCTCTTCAGAGACGCATGCCCCCCCTGCACACCATTCCTTTTTGGGCGGGGGAGTGTGGTAAATGCAGTCTCCACAGGAGACGTGAACGAGACGGAAAGGCAAGCACCGCCCTCTCGGGAGAGAGAGCGGGAGAGAGGAAAAATGGCAGTAGCGAAAAGACAGCGATATAGAGTGTGTGTCTATGTTTATGTTATGTTGCGTATAGTAAATCTCTCTCTCTCTCATATTGTGTACTGGTCTGATGGCGGTTCCTCTGCGATCTTCGTTGTCTCCTCAATCTTCGGCGATTCCTGTTTATTGTTATGTTTATGTTTGGCCGATGTGTGGGGAAGCGCGTAGATGAGGGATTGGACGGACCGGGACGGTACGTTCCTAGACGTAGGAATAATATTGTTCTCGACACTCCCCCTATCTCTCTCTCCTCTCTTCCCCCATCTTTCCCTCTCCTTTTCTCCCCTGTCTTTCCCTCTCCCCCTCCCCATCTCCTCTCCTCCTCCTCCTCCTCACTGACTCTCCCCCTCTCTCTTTCGCTCCCTCTCCCCCTCTCTCTCTCTCTCTCTCTCTCTCTCTCTCTCTCTCTCCACCTTTCCCGGTGCAGAGTACACGGAGTGGCGTTGTGGTCGCTCGAAAGCTCTCACTGCCACTCCTCGGGCAGCTGTCGATGCCGCCTCTCTCTCTTTCTCTGCCCGTAGCGCGCCCGTCCTAGTCGGGGGCAGCTCCTGCTCCCGCTGGTTTGTCACCGGGGAGAGCCCCGGTCAGCCAGCGTGCCATCGCCCACCGCAAAGAAGTTGTGCTAAACGAAGTAACGTTGATACTCGTAATCGTGTTATCTTTTATCCTGTTGTTTTGATGAGCCCATGTCGTATGTGCCTTCTCTCTCTCTCTCTCTCTCTCACCTTGCGAATGTGGGTGATGGTGGGGGTGGTGGAGTGGCCGAGTCGGTGGAGCGGCCGACTCCCGCCGCGCCGTCCACCCGTCCGGCCACTCCATTTGGTGAGGGGCAGGGTCGAGATGCGGCACTACTAACATTCGCGCCGCACCTCCCAACTTCCGCCCCTCTCCCGCACCACAGCGCTTGGGCGTCCGACCGTCTGAGTGGGTCGCCACAACTGTATGCGGGTGCCGATTGCGCGTGACTCGCGCAACCAACGCACGGAGCGGGCATCTGAAACGGCAATGGGTTAGTGTACTGCTCGGTTCGCATCTCGCACTCACTCGCTCGACTCGCGTGTCCTCGTTCACCGGTGTGTCGCAGTGCAGGCATCGTCCACCATTATCGTTTTTTTCTTGTTTTTTTTCTGGACGATCACCGCATCTCTCCCCCACGAGAGAAGAGCCAGGAGAGACAATGCTCCCCCGGCCTCACCCACGCACCTGCAAACATTCTCTCTCTTATCTTCATCTGCACCTCTCTCATCTCACTCTCTCTCTCACTCTCTCTCTCTCACTCTCTCTCACTCACTCCCCCCTCCTTCAAATAACGATAACTACATTGTTCATCTGCATCGTATTTGCCATGTTAAAGTATGTTGCATGTTAGTGTGTATCATATATATATGACATGCAACTGGTTTAGGGCGAGTACACGCCAATAAGTGTGTGGCTGTGGCGTAGCGGAGAGGCGGCAATAGTCCCGCCCATCACCCAGGATGAGGTGAGGTGATATGCACTTTCATTGCGCATTGTGTTGCCAAGTCTGTTTTGTTGTGATGTAATTGTATGGTGAGAAATGAGTACATAGTATGTCCTTGATCTCTGCGAGGGGCGGAGAAGATTTAAGAGCAGTTAGAAAGCAGGTGAGATTGGAGAGGGAAAGAGGAACAAGCCATTGTGCGGCATTGCGACCAAATTTGGAGGTTAGAAATTCCCGAAACCACAGCACCCGGTCGTTTATTCGGGACTGCGAGTCGAAGCGACCGATGGACCGATGTTTGAGATGCGAAAACGTTAAGAAATTGTGCAAATTGATGTTTAATCTCATTTGTATGTTTTCATTCCGCAACCACTCAAAATGAGTGAACAAATCACATGAAATAGTGTATATACACATATCATTTGTCCTCTCTTCTCGGCAGTGAGAGAAGTCAGCGCGCACATTCCACGGGTGAACAACACTCTCTCCCCCCTCTCTCCCCCCTCTCTCCCTCTCTCTTCCTCTCTCTCCCCCTCTCTCCCTCTCTCTCCTCCTCTCTCCCATCTCTCTCACTCACACCGAACGGTTTTGCTCCGCTGCGTGCGACTTCCGTAGTCGCTCTCAGCTGACGTGACCACTACAAGGATCACGTCCTCGTCGCCCCACGATTACTGAAAGAAGCTATCTTCATCCACGACTCTTCCCACCTAATCCTCCTTCCCCTCTCTCATTCCTCTGTTCCATTTCTCCTCTCTTCGCCTTCTCTCCTCCTCCTCCTCCTCCTCCTCCCCTCCCCCATTCACTCACCCGTGGTTCGAGAACTGAGTCTCTGGGGTGCGACCTGCCCCCTTCTGGGACGTAACAGGCCGCACTCCCCGCGTTCCCGCCGATCCGCCCGACTCTGCCGAGCCGGGAGTCGACGGCTCGAACGCCTTCCGGTGCAGAGGATGGGGGCGGAGCGAGGCGAGTCCCACTCTCCTCGCTCCAGTCATTCCCCCGCTTCCCCCACCGAGCTGCTCCGCACCCCGCGTCGGACGACCAACAAAACGGGCCGCTTGCGCGAGGCGTGCGATCAAAGGTATCGCACGCCTGCGCAACCGGCGACACGGAGCGGGCATCTGAAACGAGGCTCGGTTAGCCCACTGCCCCTTCACGTCCCATCTCGCACTCACTTGCTCCACTCGCGTGTCCTCGGCGTGTCGATGTGAGGAGCCGTCCACACAGTCAGAGACTGCGCTGGACAACCCTCGCTCCTCTCCCCCACGAGAGTGTGCGCCGGGCGGAGAACCCGCTCCCCCGACACCACGTGACACCTGAAAATCATCCATTCTCTCCCCCCTCTCTCCATCTCTCTCTCTCTCTCTCTCTCTCTCCATCTCTCTATTTGAAGTGTTTATTTCCACGGCAAGGGAGAAGTAAATAACGATAAAAGGCAAGCATGAAAAATATGTGGATAAACAAGGCTAACCCTAGGCTGACCAGTGCAAGTGGTCAGCTACTTATTGGGGGGCCCTCACGTTACATAAAAATCGTACAAAAATGATAGGTTACTAACATCAACATATTACTCGACAAAGATAAAATAAGTCTACAAAAAGTGGGGGAGTTGACCAAACATTAATACGTCACAATTCGACAGTAGTTTTCTCATATCGGAAATTGAATATACGTTATCAATGTTGAACGGAAGATTGTTCCACGGTTTAACTACCCGATTAAAGTAGAAATTTTCATCTTTATACTTATTTCTAGGAATCGCAATTTGTTTTTCGTGAGATCTAGTGTTGTATCTCGAGTGATGAATGGCTGGAATGTGGTTTTGATCTAAATGTAATTGGTTTGTAAGGACTTTGTATAAGGTTACTAAATCTCTCTCCTTCTCTCCCCTCTTCTCCTTGAATTATGTCAAGTTGCCAAACAGCAATCAATCTCTGTATCGTGTTGCACATAATGTTGCATGTTAAATATACTATTGTATGATATATCGTTTATGACATGCAAATTGTTTAGGGCGAGTGAGCGCCAAGCCGCCAAGAGAGCTGTGTGAGGCGTTGGCGTGGCGCCCGGAGAGACCCGCCTATCACTGTTCACAGATAAGAAGAGATGAGGTGATATTTACGTTCATTGTATTGCCTAGACTGTTTTGATCATAACATCATCTCTATTCCTTTATGCTACGAATGACGCCGCGTAAAATGAAAGCGCGGCAAATGTCGCGAAACCGGGAATCCCAAAATTAGCGCAAAATTAGCGCTTTTGGAGGTCAGGAATTCCCAAAACTACAGCGCCTTTGCGTTTATCCGGGACTTGCGAGATAATGCGATGATGGATTGCGATGATATTCGAGATTGTTGATATTGCTCAAATGGTTTATGATAATCTCACTTTTACGATTTCGCAACCATTCAAAAGGAGGGGGGCAAACTGCGATGGGAAGATGCTGTGTTTGAGACGTAGGTGAATCAAGATGACGTGCGCCGCGGAATAACGTTTGCACGAATCCCGAATGAACGGCCAAACAGACGTCTCGCAAGTCAGTAATTCCGAAAGTGAAATGGAAAAGGCGTGAAATGGCTCCTCTCACTTCGCGCATTCAAGAATACTGAATTAACGAATGACGCACCGCTTTGTGTTTCAAGTTTGATTCCTGTTGCTGCTTTTTGTTTTGCGAATCAACTCGAGCTAATCGCGACGCGAAACTGACGCGTTGAGTGCTTCGCCTAGGAGTGTGTGAACAAATTACATGGATATCATACTATGATTTCAGTGGTCTTCTCATCTCTCTTCCCAGCAGTGATAGGAATCAGCGCGCGCATACAAGTGTGTGTGTGTGTGGAGGGATGGATGCGCTCGACAATCATCCACGGGTAAACAACACCTCCTCATCTCCTCTCTCTCCTCCTTTTCTCTCTTACCCTCTCTTTTTCCCTCTCTTTTTCCCCTCTCTTTCCCCTCTCTTTCCCCTCTCTTTCCCTTTCTCTCACTCACACCAAACAGATTCGCTCCGTTGTGCGCGACTTCTGTAGTCGCTCCCAGCTGACGGTGACCTCTTGAAGGATCACGTCTTCGCCGCCCCACGTTTTTCTGAAAGGAGCTATCTTAATCTACGATTCTTTTCTCCTCCTCCTCCTCATACCCTTCTCCCCTTCCTCTGTTCCATTTATCCTCTCTTTTCTTTTTCTCCCGTTCCTTCCTCCACTCACCCGTAGTGCGCGAGCTGGGACGTGTGCAGTGTAGCCCGTCCCCCTCTTTTGTTTTTTTTTTGTTTTTTTTGGTGGGGGTTTTGACAGGCTACACGCCTACGTTCCCGCCGATCCACCCGACTCTGCCGAGCCGGGAGTCGGCGGCTCGAACGCCTCCCGGTAGAGGGACGAGGTGGCGGAGCGACTCGCTCCGCCGACTTCCCCGTCCCTCGCCGAGATGGTCCGCACCCCGCGACACGCGCGTACGGTACCGATTGCGCGAGGCGTGCGATCGATTGGATCGCACGCCTGCGCAACCAGCGACACGGAGCGGGCATCTGAAACGAGGCTCGGTTAGCCCACTGCCACTTCACGTCCCATCTCGCACTCACTTGCTCCACTCGCGTGTCCTCGGCGTGTCGATGCGAGGAGCCGTCCACACAGTCAGAGAGAGACTGCGCTGGACAACCCTCGCTCCTCTCCCCCACGAGAGTGTGCGCCGATCCAGAGCCCGGCTCTCTCGGCACCACGTGACACCTGAAAATCATCCGTTCTCACTCAGTCTCTCTCCCTCTCCCCCTCTCTCTATTTCCTATCTCCCTCTCTCTCACACACACACCAACCCACTCCCTCTCTCTCCTATATCCTCCCCTCTCTCTCCCACACACCAATCCACTCTCTCTCTCTCTCTCTCTCTCTTTCCTATCTCCCTCCCTCTCTCTCACACCCCCCCCCCTTTCTCTCTCTCTCTCTTATCTCCCTCCCTCTCTCACACACACCAACCCACTTCCTCTCTCTTTTTCTCCTATCTCCCTCCCTCTCTTTCACACTCACCAATCCACCCCCCCCCCCCTCTCTTTCGAATTGTTCCGAACTGCATTAATGTTCTGTATCGTGTTTCTTATAATTAACATGTTAAATTATGTCATTGTATATCAGATTTGACATGCATTTGTTCAGGGCGAGTGAGGGCCAAGTGAAATGGGGGAGGAGCGTCGTGCGTGGCGCCCGGAGGCGGCAATATGCGCGTCCATCACTGAGGTGAGGTAATATTCATTTGCATTGTGTTGCCTGCTGCGATTCTCTGTTGTGGCGTCTATAGATCATCGTATCATGTGATGATTGCAAATATCTCCCTTCCTCTCTCTCACCAACCCACTCTTTCCCTCCCTCCCTCTCCAACCCACTCTTTCCACACACCAACCCACTCTTTCCCTCCCTCCCTCTCTCTCTCCTATCTCCCTCCCTCTCTCTCACACACACCAACCCACTCCCTCTCTCTCTCCTATCTCCCTCCCTCTCTCTCTCACACACACACACACTAACCCACTCTTTCCCTCTCTCCCTCTCTCTCTCCTATCTCCCTCCCTCTTTCTCACACACACCAACCCACTCCCTCTCTCTCTTTCCTTTCTCCTTCTCTCTCTATCAAATACAACAATCCTCTCTCTCTCTCTCTCTCTCTCCCGAACTACATTAATGTTCTGTATCGTGTTTCTTTTAATTAACATGTTAAACTATATCATTGTATATCATATTTGACATGCAGTTGTTTAGGGCGAAAGCTGAGGAGGACTGTTGCGTGGCGCACGGAGGCGGCAAATAGAGGGAGCTCACCCATCACTGAGGTGAGGTTCACTATCATTGTGTTGTCTGCTTCAATGTTGGCGCATAGTGATGTTGCACTCTTTTGTACTATCTCGAGGGAATGAAATGCCAATTGACATTGTGCATTCAGGACAAGAGTGGATCGGAGATGGGACAGTGCGGAGTGCGGACGAAGCTGTCGGCAAAAGCAAGAAGGTCATCGATTGAATCGACATCCCTATTTTCTCTATTTTTCTTTGCTCTTGCTTTAATTCTGTCCACATCATATCGGGTTTTTATTTGTTTTCTCGGAATATAGGTGCTCGCGTAGATGGAATGTATGTTGCACTTATTCCCAAAAGCTTCGTTTTCCCCGTGGTTACTTCCGTTTACCCTTTTCCCCTGTGATCCCATTCTCTTGTGAGTCCTGTTCTCTTTCTCCCTCTTGGTCCCCCCTCTCTCTCTCCCCTTCCTCACGTGTTGCGGATTCGCTCCGTCGTGCACGGCTGCTGTAGCCGCTCCCGGGTGGCAGTGATCGCCTTGAAGGATCACTGCCCGAGTCGACCCACGATCTGAACAAAGAATGTTTATCTTGATACTGTTCTCCACCTCCCCCCTCCCCTCCTCCTCCTCCTTCTCCCCCTCTCCTCCTCCTCTCCCCCACTCTTTCTTTCTCCCGTTCCCCCTTTCCACTCACTCGTAGTCCAACTGCCGAGTCGCGTGGAGTGAGGCCTGTCCCCCTTATGGGCTGTAACAGGCCCCCTCCCGCATTCCCGTCGCCCCTCGCGGCTCTCCTCAGCCGGGGAGTCGACGGCTCGAATGCCTTCTGGTCGAGGAGGCGGGGTGGCGACGCGACTAGAGTGGCACTCTGGTCGCGCCGCCGACTGTCCCGCCCCCACCACACCAGGCGTTCCGTACTCCACGTCGGCCACTCACTCTGACACAGTGAGTGGCCGACGCGTGCAGGGATGCTGACGGGTCGCGGCGTGCGATGCTGGTCGCGATGCGATGCAGTCATCGCACGCCACGCAGTCAGCCAATCCAAACGGGGCGAGCTTCTGAAACGACAGTCGATGAGCCCACTGTTTCGCTCTCATCCTGTCTCGCACTCACTCGCTCGCTGGCCGTGTCGTTGTGGAAGCGACAGGCGGTCACGCAGCCAGAGAGAGGCTGCGCCGACCGAGCTGCACGCTCATCTCGCACTCGCTCCGCGAGGCACTGAATCGGGGACAGACTTGTCACCCGATCCACCACTCGACGCATCCGGACACCTGCAAACGACTCACATTCAAGCATTCTTCCTCCCCCTCTTCCCTTCTTCTCCTCACCTTTTCATCATCTCTGATCACGTCCGGATGTGTGTCTCCTTTTCTCTCAGTCTGCCTCCGCAGACAACACTTTGTTGCGTCCCGGGGGTGTGAAGTCCCCGGTCCGCACAACGCAGTCATCGTAGACGTCGATGACACTATAATCGAATATATACTATCGGGATTGATATTATTATCGGTTTAGCGTTCTGATTCTATTCTCTGTTTCACTCGTGTTTATTTTCACGATACTTTTGTTTTGTGCGCGAAGAGATAATTATTTAGTAGAGTCAGACTGTAATTATATATTGCGTTACGTTTTTGCCATGTTTTTTTATTATTATAGGGCTGAATCTTCTAATTTTGTTAAATTATATTACGCAATCCAGCGTGACTTGCGGGTACTAGTGTGACGCAAGCTCTCGCCTCGCTCACGTATAAATTTCGGAAAACTCGTATAAATTCGACTTTGTTTTGTATTTCATTTATGCAAAAATGCATATGCTCATTCGTAAAGTGATATGGTTCAGTGTACACTCATTTATCAGTGTGTTTGGTTTTGTCGTTGTCGCGTCGAGTTACGTTGCATTAGAGTTACGATTCTCCAATTGTAACAATGATTGACACACATGATGCAGCTTGTTTGTACTTTGTACTTCCCATAACTGTCTCCTTTTTGAAAAGTAAAAACTATAATGTCTTCATGTTATCGATTTTTGAGCCAGTTTGCCGTGAGCAGTTCCATTCAATGTTTCAAAGACGTACGTTTCTGTCTTGTTTTGACCATGTTCATGTATCACGATGTGTTTATATTATATATTTGTGATGCGTATCGCTTAATTTTATCATTTAGAACGGGTTCCGAACGGCGAGAAGCCGTCTGAGGGGTGCGCCGCCGCCTCGCCGCCTCGCTCTCACCTCGTGCACGACTCTGTTCACTGTGACGGGCAGCTACCGCCTCCAGCTAACGCCAGCGCCACCCGAAAACTCGGTATGTTTATCGCTATTACTCATCAGTCTCTCTAAATATTGCGGTATTTGCATTTTACTACTTTTGTTGTTGTTTGTGATATGTTATGTGTGATGTACTTGTCGATTACGTGATAATTTCAGAGATGCTTTTGCGAAACGAGGACGAGATGAGCAGCTGACGGCTCTACACCTCCGGCTCTCCGCCCTTATTCATGGTGAGACGAAAGCACCCACTCACAAATCCCCACGTCAACTATGTATCGGGTTGCGCTGTACCACTTCGTGTGTTGCCAACGTTGGATGTGACGATATTTGATCGGTTTAGAAGTGTTGTGATTGTTTAATAATATATTGTTTAGTGTGTGCTTTGTTTATTTGATATTGTTTAGAGGGGAGTGAGGCGAGGACGAGCGAAGGAGGAGCCGAGGGCAGTGGGCAGTGCATGGCTGGCCCGCACTTGCCTCGCGCCCGATCACGCCTGCAGCCACTGTCGGCCGCCACTCGGTCAGCACATCTTCTTTTCTTGTTGATAGTTGTTTGTAGTTTTCAAACAACGTATTTGGAGGTCGCGCGCGGGCGATCGGCTACGGTGATCGATAATGGGATCGATAACGAGCCGTAGAAGTGCGGTGGTCACTTCTTCCACTCCGCGAGGAGAGCACTTGTCGCCACGTATTGGTGAGCCAAAAACATGAACATATGATCTTTTTAGCACTTGCTCTTTCATTCAATATCACTTGTGTTTCACATTGTGTTTCCTACACGTGCGTCAGTTTCAAATCACTATAGCATAAACACTTGCATACTTCATTGACTGGTATTCTAATTATTAGTTCCCCCGTTTCTCTTATCAGTTATCCTCTCCCCCTACACTCTCCAGCCCTTCCCCTCACCTCGCGTCTTTCTTTCCAGAGTGGCGGTGGTGGTGGTCTCTCCGGAGACTCGCGTCGTGCACTGCTGCACACGTCCGCCACTCGCTGGCCACTCTTCCGTGCCGTTCTTCCGTCCTCGTGCCGCAGCCTCGATGCTACCGCTCCGAGAACAAGTCGATTGGGATTGGAGGTGAGACATCTGAAATGGAAAATGGCACTGTGTTCACTATGCGTTTAGCCCTTTGTTCAGTTCACATTCCATGACGTTTAATCATTCATGATAAGTTCAAGTAACATTTCTAATTAAAGTATATACACTTTACTAGTGTTACATATGCATCTATACGTTCTCTCCTATACAATCGCATGCACCCTGTGGCGCACACTCACTCTCTCCATTTCAGTTGGAGCTGTGTGGCAGTCGGCTCGTGGCGCCCACATCTGACTGGCTCCCTCGGCTCTCTGCCGCCGCTGTCTCGCCGGCGCTCTTCACTCCGTCTCCCCTCTCCGCTGCCCGCACACTCCTGTGTGCCTCGGGCCTCGATCGAATCGAGCCTTTGTCGCCTCGCCTCGCCGCCGGGCACTGCTCTGCGGAGCTGCTCGGGTCATGTCGCAGCTGTTCTTATCGTCGCATCCGCCGAGACGTGAGATTTCTGAAACACCATTCCAATCATTTCACTTGCAACAACTCTTCCACATGCGATAAAAGTGATGATGATTGTAGATTATCTTAATCAAAGTTGGAATATTCATGCTCTCTCTCACCTTCATTTCTTTCAGTTGTCGTCTACTGGCTGTGTGGCAGTCGGCTCGTGGCGCCCACATCTGACTGGCTGCCTCGGCTCTCCCGCCACTGTCTCGTCGACGACGGCGCTCTTCTCCGCGCCCAGCCCCCCGTGCACTCTTGTGTGTGCTGTCTGTTTCGAATCTGCTCGAGCCTTGTCGCCTCGCCGCCGTCCATTGCTCCGCGCTGGGCGCTGCTCGTCCCGCTGCTGTCGCATGTCGTCGTTGTCGTCCATGCTGCCGTAGGTGAGATTTCTGAAACACTATTGTATTTCACTTGCAACAACTCTTTCACATGCGATAAAAGTTATGATTGTAGATTATCTTAATCGAAGTTGGAATATTCATGCTCTCTCTCACCTCCATGTCTTTCAGTTGTCGTCTACTGGCTGGACGCGGGTGAGTTGTGCTGCAGTCGACGCTGCTCCCTCTTCGGCTGCTCCTGATGTCGCTCCTCATTCGGCTGGCATCTCGGCTGCTCCTCCAACTGCCATCTCGGCTGCCATCTCTCGGCCGCTGCTCCGACACACTCGAATCGCTCGTGTATGTTGTCTCGCTTCTAAAATGCCCCAGTTCACTATAGTCCACTAGCCTATTTCCCGTTTCGTGCATCTACTTAGGCATCTCTCTACTCTGTGCAGCACCCGTCTCCCTACTCACCTTGTGTACGTGCTTTAGGACGACGCTGCTCTCTGCCTCCATGATGTGGGCCACTGGCCGCGTCGCGTCGCATCGCAGTGCACTCGGATTCTCGGATCGGCTCGTCGTGTGCGGCTCTCGCGCTCGCGTCGCTCGTCCGTCTTCCCACTCTCTGTGTGGCAGCGTCGTAGTCTCATTCGCCGTCCATCGGCTGTCGCGCGCCCCGTCGTATCCTGGTGAGAAATGCGAGATCTGAAATGCTTATTGTTAGCAGTTTGGAGGTGTCCGCGTGATCTGTCTCCATCTCATGCATTGATTTTATATGGTCGAATCGTAAAATGTAATTAGTGTTTCACCTTCTTATTTTTTGTTTTGAAATTGGATGCACATTATATTCACGTAGTTAGTAGTTAGTAGCCATCACTTTGACGTTACTAACGTTTTCTAGTCATCCCAATACGCTTCCGCCACAATGACTCAAGGAAACATATATTAGTTTGCCCCCTTCCCTCTCACTCACTTGTCCTCGTTCTAGGTGTCTGTGTGGGCGGGCGAGTCTGTCCTCGACAGTCTCTCCATGTGCTGCTACTCGATGGCGTCGTCGCGTCGTCGATGTGTGGCCGCCGCTGCTGCTCCACTGCCACAGGTCGAGGTCGATTCCGAGGTCGGTGCATGATGCGATGCCGACCTGAAACAGTTGCTATCATGTTTCTATTCCCGAACTGTGTGTTCTTATCACATGCCGTTTAGGCCGTTCTACGAATCCGATGATGTCACTTCATCGTGTATTGGAGTGCCGCGTCGCATCGCAGTGCACTCGGTGTGAGTCATGCCACGAGGTGAGTCATGCCACATTTGCAATTTCTGTCCCTCATTGTGTCCGTTCATGAAATGTGATGCTCACCTCCTTCCACGCAGAGACGGACGCCTGCGCCTGCCCGTTCTTCTCCATTGCCTCGCGGCCCTCTCATCCGACGCGCACTCCTCGCGCTCGTCGTATCAGCATTCCGGGTGAGTCCAGAAGGTGGAGCCCACCTGAAACAGTTGAATACATTTCTCCTTTTCAGTCTCGCACTAGGGCCACACGATGCGGCGTGTTGACCCCCGTACTCACCCCATCCACGCAGGGTGCACGTCAGAGATGACGTGCACACCTATCCCTCCGGCATCTGCCCGTTCTTCTCCATTGCCTTGCGGCCCATTGTCCTGCTCACACACGCGCTCGCCCAGTCTCATCCGAAGGTGATTCCGGTCGGAACACATCTGAACCAGCGTGTATTCATGTTTTTTTTTCAGGAGAGCTGTTCTGTTCGTTTCTCTGTGAACGTCCGGCGCCTGCGCCTGCCGCCCCCTGTTCTCACCCGTTGTCGTCATATTCAACACGAGGTAATGATTCTCTATCATGAATTGGGCGGATAAAGTGGAAGGCTTGTTCAAATGCGCTATAGCTTCATTCCCCTTTTTTCCACTCCTTGTTGTTTTTCATTCGAATTGCATGGCTAGTTCTTGAGCAGGTTGTGAAACCGCGCGGTTGTCGGACAGTTGCGATTCTTGTTTGTGTCTCTGATCGTTGCGATTGCAGGCACTGCCGGGTGGTGCTCTCCCCGCTCTCTCTCTACTCTCAGCTGGAGCCTGGAGCCGTTGCTGGACGGTGAGATCTACTCTGCGTCTCTAGACGAACCCTCTTTCCCACTCCCAGTACGCTCCTCCACCCACCTTATATACAATATACACTACAAAATCCTCGACATCTCCCGGCAGTGCTCGAATCGGGGTGGAGGGAAGAGGCGCCCATCACTATCTGCAAGAGTGGGATGGCTGGGTGCGACGAGTAGGCAGGATGGAGGGAGAGAGGGGAGGAAACAGGGAGAGGAAGGAGGAGAAGGGAGGAGGAGACAGGAGGAACAAGGAGGAGAAAGACGGCATGCGGCGCTCACTCACCGTGGAACACGGCGAACGTAGTCGGGTAAGGAGAAGGTGGTGTGGCAAGGAAACCACCCACCCACCTCCTCACCCCGCCCCCCTAGCACCTGCTAGAGGCGTGCGCTCCGGCGCCTGCTTGCTGCGAGGTCTTCTCGGGCTTGGACTTGCTGCTCCCCTTGTTCGTCTGTGCCTTGGACGGCTGCGACTTCTTGGGCGTCACGTCCATCTTACGCTTGCCACCCCGGCCGCTCGCTGTACTGCCGCTGAGCGATGGCGACACGGGAGCGCTGAAACAGTTGGCGTGTGATGCTGTCGCTCTCCTCTCTCCCGTCTCTTCTCATAGCACGCACACAACACGCACCTCTTGCACCGCCTCGTGGGCTGCAGACGCGTGGCCGTCGAGGACGCGATCGAAGCCGATGCCGGCGGCTGCTTGTGTTGCTGCTTCTTCGCCTGGACGCCGGCCACTGCGGTGCCGTTGTCGAGTTTGCGCATTTTGACGGCGTTCACGAGGCGCCGGCTGCAATGCACACATCATCTCAGTTGCCTCCCTCCCGCACTCTCACTCGCTCCCTCTCGCTCCCACTCACTCCCGCTTTCTTCCACTCACTCCTACTCACTCCCACTCACTCCCACTCACTCCCACTCACTCCTACTCACTTACACTCACTCCCACTCTCTCCCACTCTCTCCCACTCTCTCATCGATCTCCGTCCCCGCTCACCTGGGCATCTCGGGGGTGAGTTTGTCGGCTGCACTGGCCTGGGCGGGGTCGGACTGGACGGGGTCGTCGACAGCTGCTGGCTCCTGCTGCCCGGCCATAGACTCTGTCAGAGTCGAGTCGTCGTCGGAGTCATCGGAATCGTCGATGTCATCGGAGTCATCGGAATCATCGGAATCATCGGAGTCGTCTGAGTCATCGGAGTCGTCGGAGTCGTCGGAGTCGTCTCCGCTGTGGGTGGGTGACGCGTGCGACTGGGCGCGACTCGGAGTGGCGGGGATGGACGCGTCAGCGACCTTGGGCGTCTCGGCGGCCGCGCCTTCCTCCTCGGGCACCTCCTCCTGCGGCGTCTTCTTCTGCGCGTCCTTCTGAGCAAGGTACTCAACGAGCAGGGTCTCGAGTTCCTCGTCGTTGATCTCCATGCCCTCTGCTCTCAGCGCCTCGACAATGGCGCTCCTGGCAGTCTTGGTCGTCTGCTCCTGAAAAGCCGTCATTGCATCACTTTGTCTTTTCCGCCCTCTATTCGTCTTTGGATATGTTTCAGCCTAGTGTCATTGCGATATAGTGATTTATTGATTGTAGGTGGTGCGAGGCGAGTGCCGCGGCGGGAGCTGTGTGCAGGCGGGCATGGCATCTCATCGTGTGAGTTGTTCATTTGTATCTTGTTCATTTTCGATCTGTTCATGGTGGTCGTGTATTCCGGTGTGAATTCTCGAATGTTATGTCTATTTGTCATCTCGATTGCATCCCCTCTTCTCTTTGCTCGATCGAAATGCCTTGTATCTTCGCAAGTGCTCTCAAAGAACTCGATGGTTTGCGGGGATATTAGGGCAATAGGTAAATTGTTGGTCACCTTCTTGGTGGGCGGCTCCAGCTTCCTCTGCAGTGGATGCGGCCTCGGCTCGCGCGCTGGTCCACATCGCCTGTAGAGAGGATGGTGTTACTCCTTTCGCCTCCTCGCTTCCCTCCCTCCCATCCCTCTCCCTCCCATCCCTCTCCCTCCCATCTCTCTCCCATCCCTCTCCCTCCTATCCCTCTCCCTCCCATCCCTCTCCCTCCCATCCCTCTCTCTCCCATCCCTCTCCCTCCCATCCCTCTCCCTCCCATCTCTCTCCCATCCCTCTCCCTCCCATCCCTCTCCCTCCCATCCCTCTCTCTCCTATCCCTCTCTCTCCTATCCCTCTCCCTCCCATCCCTCTCCCTCCCATCCCTCTCTCTCCTATCCCTCTCCCTCCCATCCCTCTCTCTCCCATCCCTCTCCCATCCCATACCTCTCCCTCCCATCTCTCTCTCCCATCCCTCTCCCTCCCATCTCTCTCCCTCCCATCCCTCCCTCCCATCCCTCTCCTCCTTCTCCTCCCTCTCTTCTGCCTCGCCCGCACTCACAGTCCTGCTTGTCGGTGGTCTCGGGGCACAGCCACACGACGCACCAATGCGTCCACCGCAGCCACCATCTTCGACAGATCGTAGACCTCGTATCTAGAATGAGGTATCTCACCTCTCTCTCTCTCTCTCTCTCTCTCTCTCTTTCTCTCTCTCTCTCTCTCTCTCTCTCTCTCTCTCTCCCCTCCTCCTCCTCTCTCCCTCGTCACTCACCTCAACGGGTTGTCTCCCTTAGCGAGAATCCAGGCGGTTACGAGTGCGAAAAAACCGCACTCCCATCCGTACTCCTGGGTGGGGGCTGCGCGATCCAGCGCATACTTGGCTCCCTCGACGGAGAACACGCGATCCAGCGTGTCCCTCCACAAAGGCCGCTCCTGGAAACGTGTTCTCTCTCTCTCTCCTTTCCCCTCTCCCCTTTCTCTCTCCTTTCCCCTCTCTATCTCTTCTCTCCTCTCACTCACCGTGTAACCACGGATATTCTTGACCGAGTCGAGAAGGATGGCGATCTTCTGCTGGGCGTTCCACTGGGCGACGATGTAATGCCCGGTGAGCTCGGCGTCGTCGTTCCCCATCAGCTGGGCTGCGTCAAAGTAGGGCAGGTGGATCTATAAAGAGCCATCATATCTCCATACCTTTTCTCCCTCTCGTTTTCTCTCCCTTCTCTCCCTTCTCTTTCTTTCCCTTACCTCTTTCTCTCTCTCTCTCTCTCTCTCTCCTCATCTCTCCACCCTCTCTCTCCTCATCTCTCCACCCTCTCTCTCCTCCTCCTCCTCCTCCTTCTCCTCCTCCTTTTCTCTCAACTCACGATCACGACGCAGTCCCTGTTGAGCTTCTCGTTCCACTGCGGGTCCTGAAAGAAACGAGTGACCTTTGTTGTTTTTTGATCGACCCGGCACACTGACCATGTGGGCGTGGATTCCGTGCACCGGGTACACGAACGGCCCCGCATTGAGCGTGTGGACGGCCTTCTCCATCTGATCCCCGCTCAGCTGCAATCACTCGGTTCACCTCCTCCTTCTCTCTTCTCTCTTCCTCTCTGTCACCTCACTATCACTCTCTTTCTTACCTCCTGCTCCTCCCTGACACACTCCGTCTCGGGCACGTCGACTTCCTATAAACATCTCTCTCCTCCACTCCTCTTCCCTTCTCCTCCCTCCACCTTCCTCCTCCTCTCCTCTCCTCTTCCCTTCTCCTCCCTCCACCTTCCTCTTCCTCTCCTCTCCTCTTTCCTTCTCCTCCCTCCTCCTT
>CAWZYM010000341.1:637500-642500 GCA_963966185.1 Rhabditoides inermis | reverse complement strand
CAACAGTATGGGGACACGTAAGCTACGATTCTCATTTCAGACTCGCCTCTCGATCGACCGCCTCCATGTGCTGGTGGGCGGCGTCCAGCATGCTGGCACCCTGCCAACCGCGCACTCGCACGAACCGCATGACGCGGCCGTGCCTCTCGGCCTCTTCGCGGATCGCGCGCTGAACACGGACAGGTGAGCGTGCTGTCTGCCCACCCACTGCTCCACTCTCCCCACCCACTCACCTGGTGGCGCTCCTGCTCATCCTTGAGGAAGGCGTACAGCTGCCGCTCCTCCCGTCTGGCGGCGAGGAGGGCAGCGGCGCTCTTGTCCGCCTCCTCTTGGACGGCCTCCATCTGCTCGAGCGCCCTCTCGAGCAGAATACGCGGTGCCGAGTGGCACTCCACGCACTCTCGAGTGCACACCTTGCACTCCTGCAACATGTTTCTTATCAGTGAGTGTCATTGTAGTCTCCTTTGTCTTATTTGGTGATAATTTAGGTATTCCTGTGGGGAGAGATGGGGAGAGAGGAATAGAAGATATAGATTAGATGAGAAGGAGACAGAGAGGTCAAGACGTAACTCACCCTCACCGTGGTCCTCTCGGTGCGCTCTGAACGCACCTCGAGGGGGGTGGATCGGGGAGTCGGCAGAGTGTTGATGCGGTAACCGCACTCCGCCTGAAACAACCATGACGTCACAAATAGAAAGAGGAAAAAGGGAAATGGAAATAGACATTATAAGAGGAAGATAGGGATGATAGAAGATAGGAAACATACCTGCTCACCCTCTCCAGTGCGCTGCACCGGCTGGTCCGGCCGGGTAACAGTCGCAGATCGCTGATAGGACATTTCTATCGATATTACCTGTAACATTGTTTTGTTCAAGTGTGGTTAGGGCACGGTATTTTCGGATTGAAGAAGCTCACTCGGACATATGTATGCATACATGATAATGATAATGATACATGTGCGGCGCGCATGCGAATCGAATGGTAGCATGGGCAGATCGGTGAGAGAGTGCACGTGTTATAAGAGGGTCGGAGACAATACCATGAGCACTTCTAGTTTCTACAGCGACTAGGACTATTGCAGCCAACACGACGAAGAAATGCACGGTTGGGCACGGCTACTGACCAAGAACGCGTACTGGAGAGGAAGAATGAAGATGGGTGAGTGAGTGAGTGAGTGACTGTGAGAGGGATAGGGCAATGAACGTCATTTATAGCTGGCATCTGGCAAAATGCTAACCGAGTTGAATTAGGAACAGGGGAAAGACATCGGTAGCTGGCAGCGTGATCAGCTGATTTCATTGAAAGAGAGAGAGAGAGAGAGAGAAAGAGAGAGAGAAAGAGAGACAGACAGACAGATACAGAGGCAGGTGAGAATCAGATGCATATGAACGTCGAATTTGAGACAGTGCCTCGATCAGCTGATAGATGAGTAGAACGCGTGGTGATAGCGAGAGAGCGCAGAGAAAGTTGGCGGGAGAACAGAATGAATTCGCAAATGAGAACAGAATTAAGTGAAATTACACAATATGAGTGCAATCAATCAAACGGTAATAGCATACACAGATAGAAAGAAATTTTGCGGTTTCGGTGATGTCTTGCACGAAATGAATAAACACAGGTAACATGCATAAATGGAAGAAGTAGATGAATGTATCGCAAGGCGGACGGTGGCTGGAGAGAAAGAGGAGAGGCAGGGCTGACCGAATCGATGGATCGGTCTGCCCTCTCTTGCACACAGACGATGGTTGCCACAGGCGGCGAACCTGGAATCGACTGAACCGAGAGAGGGGCAACTCGGTGGGTGAACGGGGAGAGAGGAGAGGAGATGTACTGACAGACGGGGCGCTGGCAAGAAGGACAGGAAGGAAGGGCGAGTCAGTGATAGTGAGTGATGAAAGAGATGAGTGGGTGATGGTGAGTGGTAGAGAGGGACGGAGACTAACATGTTCATTTCAGGCTATTGGATGTGAGCTGTCGGTGTGAACTGCCTCGACATTCCCCATATTCAGGTATATTGATTTTCTCTCTCTCCTTCCATAACCACTCCGGTTGTCCCTCCGGTGTGCTGACTTGTCGAGTGCGAGTGCTCCATCTATTGCGCAGCCTTGCCTCGGAGTCCGTGCACCGGTGTGATACCCTCAACCCTCTTCTGTCCCTAGATGTCTTTCTTCCGACGTTCCAATTCCAATAATCAATTATGTAAATCACACATATGGGTTACGGTAAAGTACATATTTCGTATAGGGACAGCGAATACCAATCATACCGATAGCTCGAACCTGTAGTACCGTGAATGACGATTCCGGTGGATTCTGCTTCGTTCAATGAATAAAGAAGAGTAATTAAAATATTTATTCCCAAACAACGCAGCATACCAAGTATATGACATCACAACACACCCTGGTTGAGTTCGGTGCTGGCAACGACTAGGCAAACGAGAACGGGTGCTAGAAAGAGTGAGCGGGAGACGCGATCCCTGCTTCCAATCTGCCCCATCACAACCCGGTCCGTCACATTCTGAAACACACCAACGCGTCACCTCCCCCGCCACATGACGTCACGCACCAACGCACCTGCTTGGATGTTGACGAGGCTTCGACTGCCTTTCGAACAGACCCTCTCGCTAACAGTCAGCAGTCACCTCATGGGGTAGTAGCCACCACCTATCTCCCTCTTCCTCCCTCCCTCTCTCTCTGTTTCTCTCTTCCTCTCTCCACCAATCTATGACGCGCGCGCGACACTCCTCTTCACCACTTCTCTCGAGCCCTGTCCATAGTGGTCTCCGAAAGAGGCCACACCGTCTTCACAAGTGACGCTCATTGAGAGCAGAGCAGCGAAGGTATCACACCGGTGCACAGACTCCGAGGCAAGGCTGCGCAATAGATGGAGCACTCGCACTCGACAAGTCAGCTCACCGGAGGGACAACCGGGGTGGTATGGAGGGAACAGAAAGAGACGAAATAATTGGGCGGCAGAAGAGGGTATCACACCGGTGCACAGACTCCGAGGCGAGGCTGCGCAATAGATGGAGCACTCGCACTCGACAAGTCAGCACACCGAAGGGACAACCGGGGTGGTATGGAGGGAACAGAAAGAGACGAAATAATTGGGCGGCAGAAGAGGGTATCACACCGGTGCACAGACTCCGAGGCGAGGCTGCGCAATAGATGGAGCACTCGCACTCGACAAGTCAGCACACCGGAGGGACTACCGGGGTCCTTGTCATTCAAACTGAAAAAACAACAACTATGAATCACGACAAAAACAATAGTTATATACTGAAAATTTTGAAACTGGCGCGCGATAGGTCACATTGTTTGTGCATGGAACACCACTTATGTCACGGAAGCGGAGCATTATGATTTTTTTCTTGTTTTGTTTTGGTTGTTTTGTTGTTGCTTCGTTGTATTTTTTTTTTAATTTTTACACCGTTACAGAATAAACTTGACACATGGGTGAAAACGCCACAGAAGCTGTGATGGCGGCCCCACTCGAGAATGGTGGGTACAGTTTTCAAACAAATTAAACTTCATGAACATCTGTTTCATCTATGGATAATTCTGTACCTTCGATATGTTATAACTAACCTAAACATATCCAGGAACTGCCGAGGTTGTCGCTCCCCCCGCGGCTCCCCCTCCCGTTGCTATTGCAGCTGCTAGCCATGTACGCACAGGCCATATCGCTCATGGGACGCGTCTACATTGGATCCATCTCCTTCGAGGCATGTATTGATGATTTATTACCATTACCAATCATTCAAGTTTAGTTTCGTTATAATCTTTCGGAAAAAATACGTTGCTAGCTTATTTACTTTCTCGTTTGTTTACCTGTTCTATCCAGGTTCGCGAAGATATGATGCGCAAAGCGTTTGAGTGCTTCGGTCCCATCGAAAGCATCAACCACGGCTACGACAACTCCACAGGGGTGCGTTTGTTGTTTGTATATTGTTTCATGTGCAATATATACGCTGTTATGTTTCTGTTTCTCATAAGTTTTCGGACCTGTAAAAGTTCACTAAGCTCAATTGGTCCGCGATTTCTTTACTCCTGCCGCTCAAACTTTGGTTCAGATAGGACATTACTGTTTTTCCAGCTGCACATGGGCTTCGCGTTACTGAAGTACGACGTTCCGGAGGCGGCGCTGCTCTGTCAGGAGACCATGAACGGGGTGCTCATGGGAGGCAGGAACCTCAAGGTTGGTGAGATGAGCATACCATTGTAAATTCTCAAAGAGTAAAGAACTATGTATGATGATCTCCTTGCAGGTCGGTCGCCCGTCGAACATGCCGCAAGCCGGTCCGATCATCGACATGGTGCAGCAGGAGGCCAAGCTCTATCACAGGGTCAGTGGAGTGTATATTTCATTCTTTGTACTTATAATACATTGCTAAATACGTGTAATTTTTTTTTACAAAATGCCGTAACAGTTCGAGAATTCATGTATATGTGTACATGTTTTTTTATGTATAACATGTTCATCTTGTCGGTGACGTTATTAAAAATTTGCGATTCGTGTGCAATAAAACGTTCTCAATTGCACTTTGCAGGTGTACGTCTCGTCAGTGCACCCCGACCTTTCCGAGTCTGATCTGAAGAGTGTTTTCGAGGCGTTCGGAGAAGTTAAGAAGTGCCAGTTGGCTCGGCAGGGAGTCACCGGAAAAGGCAGCCATCGGTCAGTGAAAAGTATCGATCACGCATTCATGGATATGTTTTTCAGTGGGTTTGGCTACATTGAGTTCACCAACGCTGCTTCAGCGAACGAGGCGATTGCCGGTATGAACATGTTCGATCTCGGAGGACAGTTCCTCAGGGTGAGTGGGTGTTGGGTGGACCGAGCGAAAGGCCGAAAAAGAGCGGAACTGATGTTGAATATGAACACACCTCATATATTGCAGGTTGGTCGGTGCATCACTCCCCCAGATGCCCTGACGGCGATAGTCCCGCAGACGACTGTGAACCTGCCGAACGCGGCGGCCCTTGTAGCGGCCGCGGTCACTG
>CAWZYM010000341.1:630000-632500 GCA_963966185.1 Rhabditoides inermis | reverse complement strand
GAGCGGCGGTGGGACGGGCAGATGAGTCGCGGCTCTGCCCTTCTCCCGGGAACAAAGTACATCTGTCCGAGGGCGCGGTCGGCGCCTGCGTGAAGGGAATGGGGAGGGAAGAGGGCAGAGACTCACTGGCCGAGTGTCGAAACTGGACGACCACGCAGGTGAGATGAGAGTGCGCGGCCGGTTCGCATGCGTACAGCAGCCACACGCTGCCATAGGGAACAGCGACGGACAAGGCGGCAGCGAGCGCGTCAGGCAGCTGCAAGCCACACCACCACATCTCACAATCAACACCATCCACTCATCACACTCACCTCTTTGGCGACGAAGATGTTGACGCAGAACATTGTTGTCGATCAATACCTGACATATAGACAGTCACGTGTCGATAGATGAGGAAATATCACAGTGCAAGCGAGGAATCGTATAGAAAGTAGGTGGATGCGGAGAAAGAGCGCTAATCACACCGGAAAAGTGACAAACATGTGTGTTACTTGGAGAAAATCAGACAGTTCCAGCATGCACCAACACGGGTAAAAACTGCGCTTTGAATGATGTATAACACAAGAATATTGGAGACATGCAATATATACATAGATCAGAGGAAATGGTTGAACGCATCGCATAGCCAGAGTGGTGGATGGAGGAACAGAGGAGAGGGGGGAACTGACCGAATCGATAGATCGCTCGGTCCTTTCACAAAAAAGTACGTGATTGCCAAAGGCGGCAAACGAGGAATCGACTGGAAGTCTGTGTGTGTTTTAGTGTGTGTTTCAGGCAGACGTCTCTGTAAAGCAGTTATTCAGTTGAAAGCCAAATTTTTCGGCCCCAAGTCGGCTCTGGCCAATGACGATCGAGAAGAGCATTCGAGAAATTTTTCTGTTAAAAAACAACTGAATAACTGCTTTGTGAGCGGGAAATGGAGAGAGAGGAGGATGGAGATGTTCAGTCAGTTGGGACGGCGACAAGAACGACTGGAAGGAAGAATGAGTGCGCCAGTGGTCAGAAAAACATTATGAAGTCATTTCCCGATCTCACCACTCAAATTGTTTGTAGCGAATATAACGAGACGTAGGAAGAGTGAGTGTAGGTGCCATGGGGAGAGTGAATGGAAAAATGAGGATAGAGAGGGGAGGAGGGAGAGAGAGAGAGTGGAGAAGGAGGTAGAGAGAGATACGGAAAGATAAAGGAATTCAGAAAAGGTATGAGATGATGGAGTGTTGAATCGATGTTCATTTCCAGCAAACTCGATTCTCGGCATGTTGAATCCATGTATATTTGGTCTTTTTCTGTTCCCTCCATATCACCCCGGTTGTCCCTCCGGTGTGCTGACTTGTCGAGTGCGAGTGCTCCATCTATTGCACAGCCTTGCCTCGGAGTCTGTGCACCGGTGTGATACGAGAAAAAAAAGAGAGAGAGAGAGAACAATAACAAAAAAAGTAAACTGTGCTCCAAGTAAGGCAGTGGGGGGCGGCTCTTGGCTGCTCCAAGTAAGGCACCTGCCTTCTTCGGAAACGCATAGTGGGTGAGGGGAAAGGCGAGAGAAAGAGAAAGAGAGATTTTTGTTCGATATCCCGGATGTCAGAATAATCTCTGTGCGATGATCCTTATTGGGAATAACGATAGCACAATAACAATAGTTTTCTAATAGACATGTGCGTATTTTGTGTAGTCAGAGTTATATACTTGTGATTAGATCATTGTGATGTTTATGCGTCCTTTTATATTTATTCCAATCATAGGCGCGGCAAATTTATGTACAGAACAAGACAATACAGTCTACAAGCAGTGAATATAAATCTCAGTGAATGAAACGACTCGGGTGTGGCGAGGATACAATAGTGGTATAGTGGCGACAAAGCGGGTGGCATGATTAGGTGATTGGAAAAGTGGAGCGGGAGAGAGTGAGGAGTGAAAAGAGAGGTATTGGAGGACAAGAATGGATCAGGCAGAAAGGGAACATCTTCAGTCTCTAATTGGAGACGGCATTCGCGTGCGCATCCACTACGTCGTGCGCGGCTGGGTTGCCGGCCAGAGGGTCCTTCACTCCCACTGTCTGAAACACCAACTCTCTCTCTCTCTCTCTCTCTCTCTCTCTCTCTCTCCTTCTCTCACCTTCTCCATCTCCTCGATCACTGCTCCAACCTCCTTGAACACCTTTCCCGGTCGGAACGTCAGCATGCGAGACATCAGAGAGAGCTGGAAAAGACTATGCAATCTACGAGATACAGGGGATAGGAGGGAAAGAGAATGAGAATACTCATCAACAGTGAGAGAGAGGCGAGAGAGAGAAAGGGGGAGGGAGAGAGGGAGAGAGCACCACTCACATCCTTGATGGGATAGAGAAAGTGCATGTGCAGATGGTTGATGTCTCTTTCCATGTCGCAAGTCTCTTTCCATGTCCCTTCTTTCTCTCTCTCTCTCTCTCTCTCTCTCTCTCTCTTTCTTTCTCTTACTCCCTTTCTGTTTATTTTTATTCCCGTGATGTGTTGGATGACCTGGT
>CAWZYM010000341.1:610000-627500 GCA_963966185.1 Rhabditoides inermis | reverse complement strand
GACAAGGCAGGGTGCATATGAACACAAGTGGATTAAAGGAAGTAGATAAAATCTAAAAAAAATTCACATGTCGGAATTGTGATACCTGGTAGCCTATTCGTAAATGTCGTCAGCCTCTTGCTGTGAGGGGCGCATTCCAAATGGCTGAATGTAGATCTCTTCATACGACTCGCTCTGGTCGCTGGTCCGCATCGATCTTGAGGTTCTTCAGCAAAACTGAAAACTAATGGTCGATTCAGCAATTACAAAATGAAGCCTGCAAATTGGCGTACCAAGTACAGAGTAGAAGAAGCGAGCGGCCTCCTTGGCGTCGTTGCCGGAGATGCACAGCGAGAGAGCAATCTCATCTAAGTCGCTTTCCTTGCACTCATTCATGAACTTGCTGAAATCAATTCGTATTTCTCATTTATCAACCCTCCTATCGTCGCGACTCACTTGAACATGATCTTGGAGTGTTTGTCGGGTAGTCCACTCGTGTGCTCCGTGTCGTTGACCATGTCCGCTGAGCGGTCGATTATGCTCTTCGGTTCGTCCGACATATCCAGCTTACTGCGACGAGGATCCACTGAAGAGGAAAATGAATAATAAATGGGATATGGTCAATATAACCCACTTCCGTTGAACGATCTGGCGCGGCGTCGAGGCGCCTGCATCGACTCGTCATCCACGCGCTCGCGCATGTTCAGATCGCCGTCGAGGTACTGGAACGATAGACATGGACGTCGAACACAACCATCGACCCACTCTGGTATCATTGCCATTGCTCTTATCGAGGTGGCAGCTCATCTCCATGTTCATGTCCATGTCCATCATACCGCCACGAGTCAGATCGGGGCTAGAATAAACGAATTACCTAGGTATCATAGCATCAACTCACTTGAGCGTGTCGCTCTTCATGTACATCTTCTCTCAATCGCTCTCCTGCTGCTCCAGCCATTGGGCGACCGGGCTGCTCCTCATGAACACATTCCTCGGCTGTTCGTCCATCGACTTGTCGATTCCGCCTCTCTCCTTCCTCCTGATCTCGTTGTGGAGGGACATGTCCTCCTCTTCTTTCATTTCTTTCTTCATCAGCGAGGGCCAGTCAGCGACGTCATCTCTAACTGCTCATGCAGCGAATGCGACTCACGAACTGCAGCAATAGGCAACTTACCCTTCTTCCTGAACAAGAGGCGCGCCCTGGCGTCTCCCATGTTCTCGGTGAACATGGGAGGACCTAGCAGCTGCAGAGCGGAGATGAGGGATCTACAAACCGTAAATTAAATAAAAAAACACACAAAACACAATATTACAATATTCAACATCACCTTGATAAACATGTGTCCTCTTTCGAGCGCATAGTATCCTCGTAGTTGGCCGTGCACTCCTTCATCTCTTCCTAAAACAAATACTTATTGGGCATTATTCTATTTTTTTCAGGATTAGTAACTCACATATGTGTACTCAATATTCTCGTTTCTGCGAATGCGCATCCTCTTCCTAGAAGAACCCACAGGAACAGGTTCTATCGAAGAGTCGAGTAGCGGCGGACTCGGCTGCCTTTGGCGGCTGAGCGTCTATGTCCATCATCTCATCCACCTGCACATCCATCAGCTGAATCTGCCTCCTCTCCACACTCGCCCTCCTGTGCTTCGACTCCTCGTCCACCGGTTTCGCGCTCAGTATGGCCTGCGCGACGCTGGCAGGGTCACGCGGTCCCATGTCCATCATGTCCATAACGCCAAACGGATCGAGGAAATGCTGCATCTGCGGCACCGGGGGAATAGGCGAGCTCATTCCAGGCACGCTCACGCTGGGCATTTCTGGCGGCGTCAAGAGTGCGCTGCAACGAAGTGCGTGCGACGTCGTCGCTACTGCAAACAAATAAATCAGAGAAATGATACGACTACAAACCGTTGAGATCTCCGAACTCATCGTAGGCATCTAGGCCCAACTTGGGGAATTCCATACCGGGAAGAGCCATCTAAATTGAACACAATAAAACTAGGTTTCCCTGTTCACTCGAACAGCACTCACGTCCTCGAGCATGTGCGCGTTGTTGAGATTGAGGCAGGGCGCGGAATGTTGACCTGGCAGCTGACGGCCGGCAGCTCCGAACGCTACCTCCACAGAGTCACCCGAAGACGACGCCATCTGTCTCGAGATGATGGTGATGTTCATGTCACTGAAGGGAGTCATAAAGTACTCTTCCCCCTTGCATACTAAAATTTACTATGGTGTCTGTCTGTCTGTCCTTCCGGAGAGATATCTCTTTTCAAAGTCTACTCTAACTACTCATTTTCTCTAGAAAGTTTCTTCAATACCTGAGAACGCAAAATTCCAAATATCTCGTCAATAGCGATCCCCTAATCATAGTTATCACCTAATCTCTTAACTATGGAGAAAAATTTCAAAATACTTCAATTAGAACCAAATTTGGAGAGTAGGTGAATCGACCTAGAAAAAATCGATAGCCGCGATACCAGCTGCCTGTGACCTCATCTTCATGCCCAAATAAGCGAATGTACCCAAAATGCACCCAAAATTCATGATCTTAGATTTCTCTAAAAATTGAACAGAAGAAAGATTACGTATAATAGATTATAGAAACTTGCTTCCTTTTTTGAAAAGTCACCAAATATGGCGAATATGATCGACTTTTCGTACAGACGAGATAGAGGGTCCATTTTGTAAACTTAAGCTTTTATGGGCAAAAAAGCCCTTCTGTCAAAGTTTCAGATCGATCGGACTTTGTCTTCATACAGTATTAGACATTTTCTGATCGCGCGTTACTTGCTGGGGTCGCGCCCACCGGATTGCTCGCTACCAGCCGCCAGGTCAACGGATCGATAACGAATAGTTGGCATTCGCAATCACTGACCCATATCCACTCAGTTGTGTCTTTTTTGATAGAAATATGTCTAAATATAACAAGAATGAATTGAGTCAGTGGAAAAAGACAAAATTTCTATCTTCAACGAATAACTTTGACAAAACGAAACGTTGAAGGTTGAAAGTTAAGTAAATTGTTTCTAGACGTCAATAGATAGTGTTTTCCAACGATCAAATCAACCTCAAACTGTTTCAAACTCTTTCACACGTGCGCACAACGTGTTAGGGCCCGCCAGCCGGCTTCTTTTCTCGAAGTCATTGTAGACGTAATATAGAACTGTGTACTGTATATTTTTTTTCAGTTGAAAGTAAGTTTCGAGTTTATTACCTGTACTCTTGTACATATTCAGCCTGAAATTCCGCTTTTCGATGCAGTACAGTGTCGAGTGGAAGTGAGGTGAGGTGAGAATCGAGTTCACCTCACATGTCATTTGGCAAGCACAGGCGATCAAATTATATTTTCAGAACGTGAGAGAGTAGACAGTAGGGAAAGAAAACAGTAGATAAGAGATTAGTACTTTCTGTTTAAAAAAGTTTTTACATAACTGTCTCTCGAAAGTCGCAGTGACTACTGCAGATGTGAGAATAGAAGAGTAGACAGAAGGTGCCATATTACTGTCTCTAGAAAGTTGTTGTCACCGATGCAGAGACGTGAGAATAGACAAGAAAAAGACAGAGAGAGAGAGAGAGAGAGAGAGAGAGAGAGAGAGGAGGGAGGAGAAGAAGGGAAGAGAGAGAGAGTAGGCATAACTGTCTCTCGAAAGTCGCAGTGACTGCTGCAGACGTGAGAGTAGAAGAGTAGACAAAAGGTAACATAGTACTTTTTCTAGAATGTTGTTGTCACCGCTGCGAAGACGTGAGAATGGACAAGAGAGAGAGAGAGAGAGAGAGAGAGAGAGAGAGAGAAGAGGAGAAAGGAGGGAGAATAGGCATAACTGTCTCTCCATAGTCGCAGTGATAGTGATTACTGCAGATGTGAAAGTAAGAGTGGAAGAGGTGACGAAAGGTGGAAGTAGACAGAAGAAAACATAGTAATGTCTCTAGAAAGTTTTTGTCACATTGAAAGAAAAAGATGCAGTAGACAAACAAGAGCATATGTAGTATTAGTATTGTCTCTAGAAAGTTGACAGTAGAGTAGACAATAGAGAATATAATACTGTTTCTAGAGAACATAATACTGAGAGAGAAAGAGAAAGAGAGAAAGAGATAGGGAGACAGTGGTAGAGGGAGAAGAGAGAGAGGAGAGATAGGGGAAAGTAGAACTGTGTCGAGGGGAGAGAGAGAGAGAAAGAGAGAAAGAGAGAGAGAGAGAGAGAGAGAGAGAGGCGGGGGGGAGGAGGAGGGAGATAGGATGGAAAGTAGACAGAACAGTGTAGAGGAGAAAGAGATGGGGCGGTGTACATCTGTGAAACATAAAATAGGCGAAAAAGAAGTAGGATAGATAGTTAGAAAAGACAAAAAATTAAGCTACATGTACAAAATACAAAGAACTTGAACACTTCAACTACAACCCTTGCGTGTATAGTTCTATGCTCGCAAAAAGTTGCACGCGGTGGGGTAGATCAGAGGAAGACGGAGAGTCAGCTCTTGGCAATAGCGCACAAAACAAGAGAGACAGACGGTTATGGCACCGTATTTCGAACTGCAAGCGAGGTAGATCGTAAACTATCGCTCTGGCGCAGAGTATATGTTACTTCGCAAGAGTCATTGGAGAGCAATTAACTATCAAACATGCAAGACGAACTATTCTTCTATTTTCTTTTTCGTATACCTAGTGCGTAGGCGCGCGACAGCGCGCCGGAGCGCTAGTCACACACAAAAAAATTACTCACGGCACTCCGAAATCATCGAGCAACATGTTGTCTCCGAGGCGAGGCGGCTCCAGATCGTCGATCGATCGAGCAGTCGGCGAGGCCAGTGTTCACCGGATCTCGCAGAGTGATATTCTCGTATCGAGCCTGGTTTCGGATAGTCTGAAACAACATTGCACGAATGTAAATACCCATGATCCATGCTTACCGGACCGACGTCTATGTTCATCCTGGACGGAAGGTAGGCGCCTTTCTGGTTGACGAAGTCGTTCGCCTCTCTCAACATCTTCTCCAACTCATCTTCTCCCACCTCGTTTTCGTCGCCCTCGTGCTTCTTTCTTCTCCTGAAATTAAAACTTCATCTTAGTGATAATTGCATCAAAAACTTACTTTTTCGGGATCTCCGATGACTTGAAGATCTCCTTTACATAGTTGCAAGTCTCGTTGACGTCATCTGAAAGTAATATTACATACAAAATGGTAGTTGACTGTACTTAACGAACAAGTAGTTGGTCATCGAGCAACACAAAACGCCTCAAATCAATTGCAAGACACATTTCACAAATCAAAACTCGAAATTTCGAATATACGCTCCGCTTCCGTACATTAATTTCGGTTACATACACAAACAATGCGGAAAATTTTGGCGCCAGTTTGAAAAAAAAATGTAACTTATAAGTTGTTATTTTTAGGTTTGAACACTACTATTTTTCGAAATGTCACCAACACAATCTTGACGCGGCAGGTTGTAGTGACTGCACGGCACGGTCTCTCTTGTGAATGTGACTGCAACGACTGCACGCGGGTACTGGCGGGGCGAGCGCTGGTCCAAGCAAAGAAATGCAGGGCTAGGTGAGAAGAGACAGAGAGCGGATCAACATTTGCTAACCTTCTTCACAATAGCGCAAGTGAAAATCTCGGATCTCAGATGCGAGAGAAGGCATTTCGGATGGGAGAGGAGGACGGTGAACATAACACAAAACACATCTACGGAAAGTGGTCGGAAAAACATTATGAAGTCATTTCCCGTTCTCACCACTCAAATTGTTTGTAGCGAATATAACGAGACGTGGGGAGAGTGAATGTAGATGTCATGGGGAGAGTAAATGGAACGATGAGGATAGAGAGGGGAGGAGGGAGAGAGAGAGTGGAGAAGGGGGTGGAGAGGAATACGGAAAGATAAAGGAGTTCAGAGAAGGAGTGAGATGATGGATTTTTTGAATCGTTGTTCATTTTCAGAAAACTCGATTCTCGGAATGTTGAATCCATGTATATTTGATCTTTTTCTGTTCCCTCCATATCACCCCGGTTGTCCCTCCGGTGTGCTGACTTGTCGAGTGCGAGTGCTCCATCTATTGCGCAGCCTTGCCTCGGAGTCTGTGCACCGGTGTGATACCCTCTTCTGCCACCCAATGATTTCGTCTCTTTCTGTTCCCTCCATACCACACCGGTTGTCCCTCCGGTGTGCTGACTTGTCGAGTGCGAGTGCTCCATCTATTGTGCAGCCTTGCCTCGGAGTCTGTGCACCGGTGTGATACCCTCTTCTGCCACCCAATGATTTCGTCTCTTTCTGTTCCCTCCATACCACACCGGTTGTCCCTCCGGTGTGCTGACTTGTCGAGTGAGAGTGCTCCATCTATTGCGCAGCCTTGCCTCGGAGTCTGTGCACCGGTGTAATACCCTCTTCTGCCACCCAATGATTTCGTCTCTTTCTGTTCCCTCCATACCACCCCGGTTGTCCCTCCGGTGTGCTGGCTTGTCAAGTGCGAGTGCTCCATCTATTGTGCAGCGTTGCTTCGGAGCCTTGCCTCGGACAACAAGAAGTAGAACCGACTGTGCAAGTCCTTCTCTCTCTCTCTCTCTCTCTCTCTCTCTCTCTCTCTCTCCCTCTCTCTCTCTCTCTCGCTCTCGCTCTCGCTCTCGCTCTATTCCTCTCTTCCTCTCTCTGAATGTTTATTCCTACGATGAATTGGATGAATTGCTCACTGTGGATAGTCCGGTGCCTGTGATGGAATAGAACAAGGAGACGGAGGAGCTGCCACGGCTTTTGTTCGAGAAAGAGAACAAGAAATGGAACCCACTGTGCAAGTCTCTCTTTCTCTCCTCCTTCTCTTCTCTCTCCCTCTCTCTCTTCCTCTCTCCCTCTCTCCCTCTCTCCCTCTCCTCCTTCTCCCCCCCTCTCTCTCTCTTCCTCTTTCTGAATGTTTATTCCTATGATGAATTGGATGAACTGCTGACTGCGGATAGTTCAGGATAGATGGAATGAAACGAGGAGACGAAGGAGCTGCCACGGCTTTTGTTCGAGAAAGAGAACAAGAAGTAGAACCCATTGTGCAAGTATCACTCTCTCTCTCTTCTCCTTCTCTCTACCTTTCTCTCTCCCTCTCTGTTCCTCTCTTCCTCTCTCTGAATGTTTATTCTTGTGATGAAGGGTAGGCGAGTTGAAGACAGGTGGGAATGTGAGTTGGCATCTGCGTAGAGGTCTCCCTCTCTCTTTCTCTCTCTCTCTCTCTCTCCTCTTCTCACCCTCACAACCAGCAAGCAGAAGGCAGAGCCGAAAGCGGCCGGCGCCTTGACTATCCCCTCTACGCAGATGCCAACTCACATCCCCACCTGCCATCAACTCCCCTACTCTCTATCTCTCTCTCTCTCTCTCTCTCTCTCTCCATCTCACCCTCACAACCAGCAAGCAGAAGGCAGAGCCGAGAGCGGCCGGCGTCTTGACTATACCCTTTACGCATATGCCAACTCACATTCCACCTGCCATGAACTCCCCTACTCTCTATCTCTCTCTCTCTCTCTCTCTCCATCTCACCCTCACAACCAGCAAGCAGAAGGCAGAGCCGAGAGCGGCCGGCGCCTTGACTATACCCTCTATGCATATGCCAACTCACATCCCACCTGCCATGAACTCCCCTACTCTCTATCTCTCTCTCTCTCTCTCTCTCCATCTCACCCTCACAACCAGCAAGCAGAAGGCAGAGCCGAGAGCGGCCGGCGCCTTGACTATACCCTCTACGCATATGCCAACTCACATTCCACCTGCCATGAACTCCCCTACTCTCTCTCTCTATCTCTCTCTCTCTCTCTCTCTCTCTCTCTCTCTCTCTCCTCTTCTCACCCTCACAACCAGCAAGCAGAAGGCAGAGCCGAGAGCGGCCGGCGCCTTGACTATACCCTCTACGCATATGCCAACTCACATTCCACCTGCCATGAACTCCCCTACTCTCTATCTCTCTCTCTCTCTCTCTCTCTCTCTCTCTCTCTCTCTCTCCTCTTCTCACCCTCACAACCAGCAAGCAGAAGGCAGAGCCGAGAGCGGCCGGCGCCTTGACTATACCCTCTACGCATATGCCAACTCACATCCCACCTGCCATGAACTCCCCTACTCTCTATCTCTCTCTCTCTCTCTCTCCTTCTCACCCTCACAACCAGCAAGCAGAAGGCAGAGCCGAGAGCGGCCGGCGCCTTGACTATACCCTCTACGCATATGCCAACTCACATTCCACCTGCCATGAACTCCCCTACTCTCTATCTCTCTCTCTCTCTCTCTCTCTCTCTCTCTCTCTCTCCTCTTCTCACCCTCACAACCAGCAAGCAGAAGAAGAGCCGAGAGCGGCCGGCGCCTTGACTATACCCTCTACGCATATGCCAACTCACATCCCACCTGCCATGAACTCCCCTACTCTCTATCTCTCTCTCTCTCTCTCTCTCTCCTTCTCACCCTCACAACCAGCAAGCAGAAGGCAGAGCCGAGAGCGGCCGGCGCCTTGACTATACCCTCTACGCATATGCCAACTCACATCCCACCTGCCATGAACTCCCCTACTCTCTCTCTCTCTCTCTCTCTCTCTCTCTCTCTCTCTCTCCTTCTCACCCTCACAACCAGCAAGCAGAAGGCAGAGCCGAGAGCGGCCGGCGTCTTGACTATACCCTCTACGCATATGCCAACTCACATTCCACCTGCCATGAACTCCCCTACTCTCTATCTCTCTCTCTCTCTCTCCATCTCACTTTCACAACCAGCAAGCAGAAGGCAGAGCCGAGAGCGGCCGGCGCCTTGACTATACCCTCTACGCATATACCAACTCACATCCCCACCTGCCATGAACTCCCCTACTCTCTATCTCTATCTCTCTCTATCTCTCTCTCTCTCTCTCTCCTCTTCTCACCCTCACAACCAGCAAGCAGAAGGCAGAGCCGAGAGCGGCCGGCGCCTTGACTATACCGTCTACGCATATGCCAACTCACATCCCACCTGCCATGAACTCCCCTACTCTCTATCTCTCTCTCTCTCCATCTCACCCTCACAACCAGCAAGCAGAAGGCAGAGCCGAGAGCGGCCGGCGCCTTGACTATACCCTCTACGCATATGCCAACTCACATTCCACCTGCCATGAACTCCCCTACTCTCTCTCTCTCTCTCTCTCTCTCTCTCTCTCTCCTCTTCTCACCCTCACAACCAGCAAGCAGAAGGCAGAGCCGAGAGCGGCCGGCGCCTTGACTATACCCTCTACGCATATGCCAACTCACATCCCTTCTGCCATGAACTCCCCCCTCACAACCAGCAAGCAGAAGGCAGAGCCGAGAGCGGCCGGCGCCTTGACTATCCCATCTACGCAGATGCGAACTCACATCCCACCTGCCATGAACTCCCCTACTCTCTATCTCTCTCTTTCTCTCCTTCTCACCTACTCTCTATCTCTCTCTCTCTCTCCTTCTCACCCTCACAACCAGCAAGCAGAAGGCAGATCCGAGAGCGGCCGGCGCCTTGACTATACCCTCTAAGCATATGCCAACTCACATCCCACCTGCCATGAACTCCCCTACTCTCTCTCTCTCTCTCTCTCTCTCTCTCTCTCTCTCTCTCTCACCCTCACCCTCACAACCAGCAAGCAGAAGGCAGAGCCGAGAGCGGCCGGCGTCTTGACTATACCCTCTACGCATATGCCAACTCACATTCCACCTGCCATGAACCCCCTTACTCTCTATCTCTCTCTCTCTCTCTCCATCTCACTTTCACAACCAGCAAGCAGAAGGCAGAGCCGAGAGCGGCCGGCGCCTTGACTATACCCTCTACGCATATGCCAACTCACATCCCCACCTGCCATGAACTCCCCTACTCTCTCTCTCTCTCTCTCTCTCTCTCTCTCTCCATCTCACCCTCACAACCAGCAAGCAGAAGGCAGAGCCGAGAGCGGCCGGCGCCTTGACTATACCCTCTACGCATATGCCTAACTCCCATTCCACCTGCCATGAACTCCCCTACTCTCTCTCTCTCTCTCTCTCTCTCTCTCTCTCTCTCCTTCTCACCCTCACAACCAGCAAGCAGAAGGCAGACCCGAGAGCGGCCGGCGCCTTGACTATACCCTCTACGCATATTCCAACTCACATCCCACCTGCCATGAACTCCCTATCTCTCTCTCTCTCTCTCTCTCTAATCAGTATCAGGCGTAGTGAGAAACGGTGAAAAAGAGATGATTCCTCGACCTATCCCCCGGAATTTCCAAAAAACTGAGTGTTGAAATGTGGTCTCATATTCGAGTGACGGACGAAAAACGATATTCCAAATGGAAGTCATGGCCATCGTGTATGAGCATCACGATTCGCAATGGACTGTCTGGAAAGATTCCAATGGTCTAATTCGAACTCAGTAAATAAACTAAAGCATAAAGTAAACTTTTTCTCTCTTTCTCTCTCTCTCTCTTTCTTTCTCTCTCTCTCTCTCTCCCTACACACCTACTGCAGTGTGGACCCTGCACGCTTTTAGATATAATTATTGCGCAATCAGTATCAGGCGTATCGAGAAACGGTAAAAAAGAGATGATTCTTTGACCTATCCCCCAAAGTTTCAAAAAAAACTGAGTGTTGAAATGTGGTCTCATATTCGAGTGACGGACGAAAAACGATATTCCAAATGGAAGTCATGGCCATCGTGTATGAGCATCACGATTCGCAATGGACTTTTTTGGAAGGATTCCAATGGTCTTATTCGAATTCAGTAAATAAACTAAAGCATAAAGTAAACTCTCTCTCTTTCTCTCTCTCTCTCTCTCTCTCTCTCTCTCTTCCTACACACCTACTGCAGTGCCAGTGTGGACCCTGCACGCTTTTCAAATCAAATCAAATCAAATGTTTATCCAGAATCGCTTATTCATGTACATATTGCACGCATGAGAGATGGTTTGGTTAGCGCTGGGAAATGAGATCGTTCCATTTTCGGCGGTCGTTGGTCACTGTCCGTCTCCATTCTTTGCGAGCATGTGTCCTCGGTAGATCGAAGGCATCTACGAAGTCATCCTCCCACTCCTTGTGTGGTCGTCCAAGTCGTCCAGTCTTCTTGGGGGTCCAATTGACTGTAGCCTTTGCCCATCGATGGCCGTCCCCATTGTAGAGTCGTTCCGTTAACTTCCATTTCCGGTGTCGTACTTCTTGCAGAACGTCTCGTAGCCGAGTCATCTGCCGAATAGTGCTGCTCCGGATCCGGTCGCGTAGGGTGACTCCCAGCATCTGGCGCTCCATCTTCCGCTGCGCAGTCCGTAGTCGCATGAGTTCGTTTTGGGGGATACTCCATGTCTCACATCCGTACGTCAAACAGGGAAGTACTCCGGCGCGAAAGACCTTCCTGCGGAGTCGCATCGGAGCTCGTCGTAGTGTCAAGTAATGCTTGTGTCGTTGGAACGCGGCCCAGCCACTCTGGATGCGGCGGGTGATCTCGTCCACGTCGTTCTTCTGACAGCTCAGCAACCTCCCGAGGTAGTTGATCTCGTCCACGTATTCAATCCTCGTTCCGTCGAGGGTAACCTCCGTCTTGTGTGCGTTCGTCATTACCATCGTCTTCTTCCTGTTCACCTCCAGTCCGTACTTCTTGCTTTCCTCGGCCATGTCCTTGAGCATCCTTTCTGCTGTCGACGCAGATTTCGCGAAGACAGCCACGTCATCCGCATAGGCGAGGTGTGTCAGCTGCTTTCCGTCGATGTCGAAGCCGGCGCCGCTGTACTTGAAATCCAATGCCCTGTACACCTTCGCGAGAACGCTGTTGAAGATGTAAGGTGAGAGGGGCAGCCTTGCCGAGCTCCTTTTCCGATAGAGATGTCAGCCTTCGAATGTCGTAGTGCCACTCGCGTCTTTCCAGTAGAGTAGATTGCCTGCATCAGCCGTATGTAGCTCGCATCCATTTTGTCTTCTGCCAGAGAGCTCCATGCGTCGTCGAACTCCACACTGTCGTACGCCTTCTTGTAGTCGACGAATATAACGTACAGTTGTAGGTTGTAGCGGTGCGCACGGTGGATCATCTCTCGGCAGGCCAGGATTTGATCAGCACACGAGTATCCTTTGCGGAATCCCGCTTGCTCCGGCGGTTGATGGTCTTCCAGGGTCTTCTGTGTTCGTGCGAGTATGCACTTGACGAGCAGCTTCAGGATCGTAGAAGAGACAGCCACGGGTCAATAGTTGCCGATGTCCTGACTGTCGCCTTTCTTGAAGAGAAGAGAGATGATCGAGTCGGCCATTCCCTCCGCCACTTCTCCTCCCTCCAAACAGCGGTTGAACAACGACACGATCATCTCGAGCAGCGCGTCCGGTGAGTGAAGTAGCATCTCCGTGGACACATAATCGGGGCCGGAAGAGACATTCCTTTTCATGGCGATCAGGACACTCCTCACTTCCTCCAGTGTGAACGGATCGGGTAGCGAGTTGACAGAGACGACAGGGGCGATGGCACGAACAGTAGAGTAGAGGTTATTGTAGAAGTCAGTGATGATCTTCTCCACCTCTCGGGGATCCGCCGTAGATGACGAACCGTCCGCAGTCTTCAGTCGGCCAATAACTTGTCGAGTTGTCTCCATCTTTCGCAGGGCCTTCTTGTTAGCAATTCCCTTTCTGTATAGCCGCAGGTGGTGCGCGGCGAGATCTTCCTTGATGCTCCGGCGCAGTTCTTGATTCAGCCGGGTGATGTCAGCATGCGCAGTAGGCGTGCCCAGATTGAGCAGACGCCGTCGCTGCTTGAACATGTCGAGGGTAGCCTGTGAGAGTCGTCGTGGTGGTGGCTCCTCGGTTGTGGCCACCTTCTCCGCGTCTCGTAACTGCTCGCAGATATCCACGTAGGCAGCAGTCACAGTCGGCAGAGTTGGGGGCGAGCGGGTATGCAAATGTGCTTCTAGACCGTGGCGGTACATTGCCCAGTCAGTCCTTCGGCTCATTGCCTTCTTGCGATGGGGGCGGTGCGGTGGTAGTGCCGTTCGCAGTGTCATCCGCACGAGAGAGTGGTCGGATGTGAAATTGAACTGGGGTTCCACACTGCATTTCACAACAGAGATCGTAGAAGAATGTAGTCGAGCTTGGAGTGGTCGCCAAGTGGTGAGGCATACGTCCACCGGCACGCTTTTAGACATAATTATTGCGCAATCAGTATCAGGCGTATCGAGAAACGGTAAAGAAGAGATGATTCTTTGACTTATCCCACGAAGTTTCCAAAAAAAAAACTGAGTGTTGAAATGTGGTCTCATATTCGAGTGACGGACGAAAAACGATATTCCAAATGGAAGTCATGGCCATCGTGTATTAGCATCACAATTCGCAATAGACTGTCTGGGAGGATTCCAATGGTCTTATTCAAATTCAGTAAAAGAACCAAAGCATAAAGTAAACTCTCTTTTTCTCTCTCTTTCTCTCTCTCTCTCTCTCTCTCTCTCTCTCTCTTCCTACACACCTACTGCAGTGTGGACCCTGCACGCTTTTAGACATAATTATTGCGCAATCAGTATCAGGCGTATTGAGAAACGGTAAAAAAGGGATCATTCCTCAACCTATCCCCCAAAGTTTCCAAAAAAACTGAGGGTTGAAACGTGGTCTCATATTCGAGTGACGGACGAAAAACGATATTCCAAATGAAAGTCATGGCCATCGTGTATGAGCATCACAATTCGAAATAGACTGTCTGGGAGGATTCCAATGGTCTTATTCAAATTCAGTAGATGAACCAAAGCATGAAGTGAACTCTCTCTCTTTCTCTCTCTCTCTCTCTCTCTCTCTCTCTCTCTCTCTCTCTCTCTTCCTACACACCTACTGCAGTGTGAACCCTGCACGCTTTTAGACATAATTATTGCGCAATCAGTATCAGGCGTATCGAGAAACGGTAAAAAGGGATGATTCCTCGATCTATCCTCCAAAGTTTCCAAAAAACTGAGTGTTGAAATGTGGTCTCATATTCGAGTGACGGACGAAAAACGATATTCCAAATGGAAGTCATGGCCATCGTGTATGAGCATCACGATTCGCAATGGACTGTCTGGGAGGATTCCAATGGTCTTATTCAAATTCAGTAAATGAACCAAAGCATGAAGTAAACTCTCTCTCTCTCTCTCTCTCTCTCTCTCTCTCTCTCTCTGTCTCCCTCTCCCTACACACCTACTGCAGTGTGGACCCTGCACGCTTTTATATATATTTATTCATAATTGAGACAAGTGATATGAACAATGGGTTGACAATGTAAAAAGCGCACAGTTTGAGACTAGACGAACGTTTTGACTTCTTTACGATGACGTCCCGTCCGTTTGTACGCTCTGAACGCAGTCGAACCGAAGGGATGATCCCTCACCAGACACTGTGTTTATAACAGCATAAGCGGTGAGAGACTATCCTGTCACTTCTATAGTTGGGTGAGAAAACCCGGCCGGTGAGATAGACACTACCCCTGTCCAACCGTCTTTCCCCGTCAACTAGCGAGCAAAGAACTCTACATAAAATCTATATATGTGTTGGGTCTGTTATATGAAGTTTGGATTTGTTCAGAAGAACATACTTCTGCATAGCTGATCTATATGCACCTTTATCATTGATAAGAACAATACTACTGGGGAGATG
Source organism: Rhabditoides inermis (assembly GCA_963966185.1). NCBI lineage: Eukaryota > Metazoa > Nematoda > Chromadorea > Rhabditida > Rhabditidae > Rhabditoides > Rhabditoides inermis. The sequence continues at coordinate 612,954 of CAWZYM010000341.1, read as the reverse complement.
ATTCCAAATATTGTGATTACGAAAAGGGAAAAAGGACTGCGAGAGAGTGGTTTTGGATGAGTTGTATAGTTTAAGTGAAAGGCCCCGAAGTTGTCGTGTATGAGTTGTGCTAGACAGTGTCAGTGGTATTGGGTGTACAAATATATGTCCATAAATATATGCATGCGCCAAAGAGAGATCAATAATTAGGCGTCCTATATACAATGTTTCTAACCCTAGTGTTTTCAACCGCTGTTTATATGGTGCTTTAGGAAGCAGGTACTTGGTAAACTTGCGTTGTACCTTTTCCAAGTTGTTTATATGAGAGTTGCCCATAAGGCAATATAATTCTGAACCAAAAAAAACCAAATTCTAATATTGGTCTTACTTTATGCAAGAAAATTTTTGATAGTGATTTGAAATCATAAATGAATACTTTTTTAACCAACGTTGATAGAGATGAAGCTTTACTAACTTGTTTTCTAATATGAGCTTCTGGGGTGAGATCATAAGAAAACTGAAAGTCCAAGTCTTTGATAGAACGTACCGATTCTAGCTGTTGTCCACAAACAGAATAATGCACCTGAGCGTTTGATTTTCCAAAATGGGGTGAGATCATAAGAAAACTGAAAGTCCAAGTCTTTGATAGAACGTACCGATTCTAGCTGTTGTCCACAAACAGAATAATGCACCTGAGCGTTTGATTTTCCAAAATGCATCATCATTTACGCTCTGTGTCTCCATCTGACTCTGTTTCTCACTCGTTCTCCCCTCTCTCTTCTAAGGCACTGCGAGATGAGGAGAATGTTCATTCTCTCTCATTCTCTCCTCTTTTCCCTATCCTCGTTACTTCTCTCGCATTGCTCGCGCACGATTCTCGTGCTTGGAGCAGCGCTCGCCCCGCCAGTACCCTGCAGTCGTCGCCAGGTTCACGCGAAATGAGGCCATTTAGCCGCGACAACCGTCTTTAATCAAGAACAAGTCGATTATAACTTTTTGGGTGGTCGCGTGCAAGTTTTAACAATAAAAATCAATCGTAATACATGAAATTTTTAAACTGGCGCGAGATTTCCGCATGGTTCGTGTATGTACAGGCAACATTTATCTCACGAAAGCGGAGCATGACGAAACTTCGAGACATTTTCCTTTCTCTAATTTTGATAGGTGTTGATTTGTTGTCTTTTGTTAATATGATGTTTTACCTAATCTGTCGTTCCCTCAATTACACCATTCACGTGTGATTAGTAGATAATATTTTCGGAACACTGTTTGAACTTCCGCGCGCGTTTTTTCATACTAAATTGATTGTATAGCAGCTTGCAAGACGGTCAAAATGTTTTTTGGAAGGAAAGGATTCACAACATTATTTCAGGATCTGGCTGGTCCTGAAAAATGACCCGTTCTATGGGCGTGGCGTGTGACAGCATGGATCTACCGACGGGTGAGGTGGTCTTCCCGCACGCACCAAGAACTGCAAGATTGCCGTCGACGGAGACAATCCCGCACTGCTCGGAGAGACGGATGGGGAGAGCGGTGGGTGTTGCTCCGCCCGGCGCCGTCATCAGCGTGCCCCCTCCCGGTGAGTGGGTGGGTGTTATGGATGGAAAGTCGAATGGAAAATCCGGAGCTCTTGATCTTGAGTGAGTCCGGTGAGTGGGTGCAAGTCGCCGCGGAAGCCGGGGCTTTGAGACACAGACAATGCGGTGCAGTCTCGGAAATCGTCGCGTTTGCCACGTGCAAAACGTATAAGTGTGCCGATCCCGTAAATGTCTCTTTTTGGCAACATTGATCTTGATGTGATCGAGATTGAATGAGCGTTTTTAGGAATACTGAATGTGTGAAGTGTAGTTGGTAGTTGGTTTGGTATGCTTACGAAATGATTTGTTTGAGAATTATTGAGACGGGGTTGTTGCAGGCATCGTTGGTGGCGCTGCGCCCCCGCCCCCGCCGGTCGGCGTCGCAGGCGGATCGGCAGAAGGAGAAGGAGGTGGGTGATTGAATGTTGAATTTATCGATTGGTTTATGGGTTTATTGATTTATTGATTTTGATGAATGTAGTAACCTTCTTGATTCTAGGTGAGCCGAAGATGTCGGCGGCGGCGGCCCGTCGCGCGAGGAAGAAGGAGAGTATGCTCAAGGGAAACGTTCTCGACAGGTATGCGTCACGTAGTGTTGCTGTATGGGATATGATGTTTCCTCATTGCTGCCTCTCACTTTCTCGCTTGTGCACGACGAATTTATGTGCAGTGTTTGTGAGAAACTCGGGAGATCTTCGAAGTAGACTTTAGGGATTAGGTCACGACTAGCGAACGGAACAAATATCACCATACGTAACAATGTGTTCAGTGTTCACGTTTCCCTCATTACAGGATCCAGCTGTCCAGCTTCGATGCGTCGGCCCTGCCCAGTTTGGAGTGGCTGACCCGCTCACCGCGCCCAAGGATCCGGCGAGCGACGAGGGTGGGTTGGGAGAGAGGGATAGGGAGAGGGGGGGGGAGTAGAGAGAGAGAGAGGTTTTAAGACAGAGACAACCCGGTAGACAGTATCAATGCATGCATCACTCTCCCCTCTTTCAGCGGCCATGTTGATGTTGGAGGGCGGTGGGAAGCAGTCGATCGAAGACGTACAGAGTATGGCGCTGGCGCTGCTCGAGGGAAGCGGAGCCGTCATGAATGTCAAGTGGGTGGGGTGGGGTGGGGAAGTGGAGCGAGCATAGAGACGGGCAGAGAGACGGGCAAGTACGGACACGTTGAGGAGGTGCGTGTTGTCCAGATTGCGGTGATCTAACCGTCTCGTCTGACTCTCTCTCTCCTCTCTCTCTCTGTCTGTCTGTCTGTCTCTCTCTCTCTCTCTCCTGTTGCGAGAATAGAACCGAGCAACATCTTCAAGACACGAAACCCAAAGAGTTTCTATCGAGATCACATTCTTGTTCCAGGTGATTATAGCTGCGGACGAGCAGAGCAACTCGGTCAAGA
>CAWZYM010000341.1:602500-605000 GCA_963966185.1 Rhabditoides inermis | reverse complement strand
TGGAAGGAAAGGATTCACAACATTATTTCAGGATCTGGCTGGTCCTGAAAAATGACCCGTTCTATGGGCGTGGCGTGTGACAGCATGGATCTACCGACGGGTGAGGTGGTCTTCCCGCACGCACCAAGAACTGCAAGATTGCCGTCGACGGAGACAATCCCGCACTGCTCGGAGAGACGGATGGGGAGAGCGGTGGGTGTTGCTCCGCCCGGCGCCGTCATCAGCGTGCCCCCTCCCGGTGAGTGGGTGGGTGTTATGGATGGAAAGTCGAATGGAAAATCCGGAGCTCTTGATCTTGAGTGAGTCCGGTGAGTGGGTGCAAGTCGCCGCGGAAGCCGGGGCTTTGAGACACAGACAATGCGGTGCAGTCTCGGAAATCGTCGCGTTTGCCACGTGCAAAACGTATAAGTGTGCCGATCCCGTAAATGTCTCTTTTTGGCAACATTGATCTTGATGTGATCGAGATTGAATGAGCGTTTTTAGGAATACTGAATGTGTGAAGTGTAGTTGGTAGTTGGTTTGGTATGCTTACGAAATGATTTGTTTGAGAATTATTGAGACGGGGTTGTTGCAGGCATCGTTGGTGGCGCTGCGCCCCCGCCCCCGCCGGTCGGCGTCGCAGGCGGATCGGCAGAAGGAGAAGGAGGTGGGTGATTGAATGTTGAATTTATCGATTGGTTTATGGGTTTATTGATTTATTGATTTTGATGAATGTAGTAACCTTCTTGATTCTAGGTGAGCCGAAGATGTCGGCGGCGGCGGCCCGTCGCGCGAGGAAGAAGGAGAGTATGCTCAAGGGAAACGTTCTCGACAGGTATGCGTCACGTAGTGTTGCTGTATGGGATATGATGTTTCCTCATTGCTGCCTCTCACTTTCTCGCTTGTGCACGACGAATTTATGTGCAGTGTTTGTGAGAAACTCGGGAGATCTTCGAAGTAGACTTTAGGGATTAGGTCACGACTAGCGAACGGAACAAATATCACCATACGTAACAATGTGTTCAGTGTTCACGTTTCCCTCATTACAGGATCCAGCTGTCCAGCTTCGATGCGTCGGCCCTGCCCAGTTTGGAGTGGCTGACCCGCTCACCGCGCCCAAGGATCCGGCGAGCGACGAGGGTGGGTTGGGAGAGAGGGATAGGGAGAGGGGGGGGAGTAGAGAGAGAGAGGTTTTAAGACAGAGACAACCCGGTAGACAGTATCAATGCATGCATCACTCTCCCCTCTTTCAGCGGCCATGTTGATGTTGGAGGGCGGTGGGAAGCAGTCGATCGAAGACGTACAGAGTATGGCGCTGGCGCTGCTCGAGGGAAGCGGAGCCGTCATGAATGTCAAGTGGGTGGGGTGGGGTGGGGAAGTGGAGCGAGCATAGAGACGGGCAGAGAGACGGGCAAGTACGGACACGTTGAGGAGGTGCGTGTTGTCCAGATTGCGGTGATCTAACCGTCTCGTCTGACTCTCTCTCTCCTCTCTCTCTCTGTCTGTCTGTCTGTCTCTCTCTCTCTCCTGTTGCGAGAATAGAACCGAGCAACATCTTCAAGACACGAAACCCAAAGAGTTTCTATCGAGATCACATTCTTGTTCCAGGTGATTATAGCTGCGGACGAGCAGAGCAACTCGGTCAAGATATTCGTGCGGTTCGCGGAGGCCCAGCAGGTGGGGGAGAGAGGGAGGGAGAGAAAGAGGTTGTGGAGGAGTGGGAGGCACACTTCTTAAGTACCAGTTGTGACCGTAGACAGACCAATGTAGTTAGTTTGAATAGGTACAAGTAGGTTTTAGTAGAGAATGAAAACTGTATGAGTAACGTTGGGCAGTTGTGATGTGTTGATTGAGGCGGACGCTGCGAAGGCTGCCCTCGACAACCGCTTCTTTGGAGGCAAGACGATCTCGGCTGCCATCTACGACCAGGCCCTCTTCGACCACGGAGACCTCACCGGATGAGTGTGTATCGATCGACTATCGAAAAGCGTCCGGCGAGTGTAGCAGCATCTCCGTCGTCACGAAATCGGGTCCGGCAGCAACGTTCCGTTTCATCTTGAATAGGATGCTGCGAACCTCTTCCACAGCGAACGGGGAAGAAAGTGAGTTGACAGCGTCTGTTGGGGCGAGAGCACGAGCGGTGGCGTAGAGACAGTTGTAGAACTTGACGATCGTCTCCTTCACTTTCCGCGGGTCTGCCGTTGTAGTAGTAGTGGTGCCGTCGTCGTATTTCAGCCGGCCGAGCACTTGTCGTGTCGTCTCATTCTTCCGAAGAGCTTTCTTGCTGGCGATGCCTTTCTTGTATAAACGTAGATGGTGGGCGGCCAGGTCCTCCTTGATGCTGTTCCGCAGGGTGCGGTTCAACTGTGTGAGCTCCGCTCGTGAGGCAGTAGTGTTGAGTGCCATCAAGCGGCGGCGCTGCTTGTAGAGGTTTCATCAGACAGCCGTCGTGGGGGTGGCTCCAGGGTAGTGGATGCCTTCTGTGCTTTGTGTAGCTGCTCGGTGATGTCCACGTAGGCAG
>CAWZYM010000341.1:592500-600000 GCA_963966185.1 Rhabditoides inermis | reverse complement strand
TCACCCTTCCTTCCTGTCCTTCTTGCCAGCGTCCCTTATGTCCGTACATCTCCTCTCCTCTCTCCCCGCTCACCATCCGAGTTGCCCCTCTCTCAGTTCAGTCGATTCCAGGTTCGCCGCCTTTGGCAATCCTCGTCTGTGTGCGAGAGGGCAGACCGATCCATCGATTCGGTCAGCTCAGCCTCCCCACTTTCTCTCCAGCCACCACCCAGCCATGCGATGCGTCCACCTATTTATTCGATCTATGCGTGTTACCTGTGTCCATTCATATCGTGCAATACATCACTGAACGCGCAAAATTTCTCTTCATCCGTGTATGGTATAACATTATGATTTCTTGCACTCGATTCTTGTAATTTCACTTATTTCTGTTCTCATTTGCGATTTCATTCTGTTCTCCCGCCAACTTTCTCTGCGCTCTCTCGCTATCACCACGCTTTCTCCTCATCCATCAACTGATCAGCTGATTACTCTTGTTGTTGCTTGACAGTTCCCTATGCGACTTCCTATTCCTGGTTATGCTCCATGTTCATGTCTCTATCGGACTGCACCACTTATCCGATGCTCTCCATTCTCGCATTGCAATCAGCTGATCACGCTAACAGCTATGAAAGTCTTGATATTGCTTCTTCGTCTGCTCCACTCCTACTCTCTCCGAATGTCATACAAGCTATGCTCGCTGTCACTGTGCTCCACTCCGTATAATCTGACGTAGGAACACTATGTTAGTATCACTCTACAGTATCACTCTCATTTTGATCCTCAATCAGCATGCCGAATCCTTCGCGATCCATATTTCATTTGATCCACACACAAACTTTCGCATCAGTTGATCGCGCTGTCATTTGGGGAGCTCCTGCTCTACCTGACTATCAATCCCTCTCTATCTCGTTCTCCCTCCCTCTCACTCTGACCCTCCCTATTAGCATGCTCTCTCGCCGCTCTCTCGCATCAGCTGATCGCGCTCTCAATTTTGTTGATATTAATTGTTTGCAACAATCATTTCAATCATCATTTACGCTCTGTGTCTCCATCTGACTCTGTTTCTCACTCGTTCTCCCCTCTCTCTTCTAAGGCACTGCGAGATGAGGAGAATGTTCATTCTCTCTCATTCTCTCCTCTTTTCCCTATCCTCGTTACTTCTCTCGCATTGCTCGCGCACGATTCTCGTGCTTGGAGCAGCGCTCGCCCCGCCAGTACCCTGCAGTCGTCGCCAGGTTCACGCGAAATGAGGCCATTTAGCCGCGACAACCGTCTTTAATCAAGAACAAGTCGATTATAACTTTTTGGGTGGTCGCGTGCAAGTTTTAACAATAAAAATCAATCGTAATACATGAAATTTTTAAACTGGCGCGAGATTTCCGCATGGTTCGTGTATGTACAGGCAACATTTATCTCACGAAAGCGGAGCATGACGAAACTTCGAGACATTTTCCTTTCTCTAATTTTGATAGGTGTTGATTTGTTGTCTTTTGTTAATATGATGTTTTACCTAATCTGTCGTTCCCTCAATTACACCATTCACGTGTGATTAGTAGATAATATTTTCGGAACACTGTTTGAACTTCCGCGCGCGTTTTTTCATACTAAATTGATTGTATAGCAGCTTGCAAGACGGTCAAAATGTTTTTTGGAAGGAAAGGATTCACAATATTATTTCAGGATCTGGCTGGTCCTGAAAAATGACCCGTTCTATGGGCGTGGCGTGTGACAGCATGGATCTACCGACGGGTGAGGTGGTCTTCCCGCACGCACCAAGAACTGCAAGATTGCCGTCGACGGAGACAATCCCGCACTGCTCGGAGAGACGGATGGGGAGAGCGGTGGGTGTTGCTCCGCCCGGCGCCGTCATCAGCGTGCCCCCTCCCGGTGAGTGGGTGGGTGTTATGGATGGAAAGTCGAATGGAAAATCCGGAGCTCTTGATCTTGAGTGAGTCCGGTGAGTGGGTGCAAGTCGCCGCGGAAGCCGGGGCTTTGAGACACAGACAATGCGGTGCAGTCTCGGAAATCGTCGCGTTTGCCACGTGCAAAACGTATAAGTGTGCCGATCCCGTAAATGTCTCTTTTTGGCAACATTGATCCTGATGTGATCGAGATTGAATGAGCGTTTTTAGGAATACTGAATGTGTGAAGTGTAGTTGGTAGTTGGTTTGGTATGCTTACGAAATGATTTGTTTGAGAATTATTGAGACGGGGTTGTTGCAGGCATCGTTGGTGGCGCTGCGCCCCCGCCCCCGCCGGTCGGCGTCGCAGGCGGATCGGCAGAAGGAGAAGGAGGTGGGTGATTGAATGTTGAATTTATCGATTGGTTTATGGGTTTATTGATTTATCGATTTTGATGAATGTAGTAACCTTCTTGATTCTAGGTGAGCCGAAGATGTCGGCGGCGGCGGCCCGTCGCGCGAGGAAGAAGGAGAGTATGCTCAAGGGAAACGTTCTCGACAGGTATGCGTCACGTAGTGTTGCTGTATGGGATATGATGTTTCCTCATTGCTGCCTCTCACTTTCTCGCTTGTGCACGACGAATTTATGTGCAGTGTTTGTGAGAAACTCGGGAGATCTTCGAAGTAGACTTTAGGGATTAGGTCACGACTAGCGAACGGAACAAATATCACCATACGTAACAATGTGTTCAGTGTTCACGTTTCCCTCATTACAGGATCCAGCTGTCCAGCTTCGATGCGTCGGCCCTGCCCAGTTTGGAGTGGCTGACCCGCTCACCGCGCCCAAGGATCCGGCGAGCGACGAGGGTGGGTTGGGAGAGAGGGATAGGGAGAGGGGGGGGGAGTAGAGAGAGAGAGGTTTTAAGACAGAGACAACCCGGTAGACAGTATCAATGCATGCATCACTCTCCCCTCTTTCAGCGGCCATGTTGATGCTGGAGGGCGGTGGGAAGCAGTCGATCGAAGACGTGCAGAGTATGGCGCTGGCGCTGCTCGAGGGAAGCGGAGCCGTCATGAATGTCAAGTGGGTGGGGTGGGGTGGGGAAGTGGAGCGAGCATAGAGACGGGCAAGTACGGACACGTTGAGGAGGTGCGTGTTGTCCAGATTGCGGTGATCTAACCGTCTCGTCTGACTCTCTCTCCTCTCTCTCTGTCTGTCTGTCTGTCTGTCTCTCTCTCTCTCTCTCCTGTTGCGAGAATAGAACCGAGCAACATCTTCAAGACACGAAACCCAAAGAGTTTCTATCGAGATCACATTCTTGTTCCAGGTGATTATAGCTGCGGACGAGCAGAGCAACTCGGTCAAGATATTCGTGCGGTTCGCGGAGGCCCAGCAGGTGGGGGAGAGAGGGAGGGAGAGAAAGAGGTTGTGGAGGAGTGGGAGGCACACTTCTTAAGTACCAGTTGTGACCGTAGACAGACCAATGTAGTTAGTTTGAATAGGTACAAGTAGGTTTTAGTAGAGAATGAAAACTGTATGAGTAACGTTGGGCTGTTGTGATGTGTTGATTGAGGCGGACGCTGCGAAGGCTGCCCTCGACAACCGCTTCTTTGGAGGCAAGACGATCTCGGCTGCCATCTACGACCAGGCCCTCTTCGACCACGGAGACCTCACCGGATGAGTGTGTATCGATCGACTATCGATTGATTAAGTTATCTATCAGTTGCACTGCAATGTTTTAACAGCGGCAGCTATGCGCTGCTCTGAATCACCCGACTAATTGTTATTTGTTGAAGTTATCATCGTCTCTTTTTCTCGTGTTTCCAGTGTTTTGTGTGTGCATAGAACGTAGTTATTGCGTATTGACTGATGTTGGTTAAGATAAATGATACTCAATGTTTTGTATGCGTGCGGTTTGTGTGGATCAATTGGCTCGTGTCCATGTGATGTTTGTTTCGGGGGGGCGAGGAAGCGGCATGTGTTCTGTTTTCTTCTATTGACACGTGAACTCTTTCTTTTGTGAGAGCAGTGAGTGGCAGTGTGAGAGAGAGAGAGAGATGGGGCGGGTTGCATGGTTGTTTGTCTCATTTGTCTCGTCATTGTTTCTGCTGCCTCCCTATCTTGGTGGTTGCTGTGTAATTATACTGTGTGTTGGAGTGAGAGGGAGCGAGTGAGAGAGAGAGAGAGGTTCAGAAGTTTGATTGATGTTATACAGAAGTTCAATAGTCAATCGTTTTGCAGGTGTACGTCTCGTCAGTGCACCCCGACCTGTCCGAGGCCGATCTGAAGAGTGTGTTCGAGGCGTTCGGAGAAGTGAAGAAGTGCCAATTGGCCCGGCAGGGAGTCACCGGAAAGGGCAGCTATCGGTCAGTGAAAATATCCAGTATACGTTTATCGATATTTTTTTGGCTACATTGAGTTTACCAACGCTGCTTCGGCTAACTAGACGATTGCCGGTATGAACATGTTCGATCTCGGAGGACAGTTCCTCAGGGTGAGTGGAAGCGGAGCTAGAGAAGGCGGAGCATAAGGCAGGTGCGTCAGCCTAGTCCCGTTGATGTCAAAGCCGGCTCCACTGTAGTTGAAGTCGATGCCCTTGTAGATGTCAGCCAATACAGCGTTGAAGATGTACGGCGAGTAGGGACAGCCTTGCCTGGCTCCTTTTCCAATCGAGATGTCAGCCTTGGATCGACGCACCGTCACACTTGTTCTTCCTGTATTGTACACCGCCTGTAGTAGTCGAATATACATCGGATCCACTCCATGTGTTGCGAGAGATCTCCACGCGTCGTCGAACTCCACACTGTCGTACGCCTTTTTGTAGTCGACGAAAATGAGGTAGAGATGCATGTTGTATCGGTGGGCGCGGTAGATCAGTTCGCGAACAGCCAGAATTTGGTCGGCGCAGGAGAACCCAGAGCGGGGATTCCTGCTTGTTCGGGGGCTGGTTCTCCTCGAGGATGAATGAAGTGCGAGCCAGGATACACTTGACGTAGAGCTTGAGTATGGTGGAGGATACGGCCACAGGTCTGTAGTTGCTGATCTCCGTGCAGTCACCCTTGAATAGTAGTGTGATGACAGAGTCGGTCATTCCCTCTGCGACTTCTCCTTCTTCTAGACAGCGGTTGAAGAGGTCAGTGATCATCTCCAGCAAAGCGTCCGGCGAGTGTAGCAGCATCTCCGTCGTCACGAAATCGGGTCCGGCAGCAACGTTCCGTTTCATCTTGAATAGGATGCTGCGAACCTCTTCCACAGCGAACGGGGAAGAAAGTGAGTTGACAGCGTCTGTTGGGGCGAGAGCACGAGCGGTGGCGTAGAGACAGTTGTAGAACTTGACGATCGTCTCCTTCACTTTCCGCGGGTCTGCCGTTGTAGTAGTAGTGGTGCCGTCGTCGTATTTCAGCCGGCCGAGCACTTGTCGTGTCGTCTCATTCTTCCGAAGAGCTTTCTTGCTGGCGATGCCTTTCTTGTATAAACGTAGATGGTGGGCGGCCAGGTCCTCCTTGATGCTGTTCCGCAGGGTGCGGTTCAACTGTGTGAGCTCCGCTCGTGAGGCAGTAGTGTTGAGTGCCATCAAGCGGCGGCGCTGCTTGTAGAGGTTTCATCAGACAGCCGTCGTGGGGGTGGCTCCAGGGTAGTGGATGCCTTCTGTGCTTTGTGTAGCTGCTCGGTGATGTCCACGTAGGCAGCGGTGGTCGAAGGTACAGTAGGCGGGGATCGAGTATGCATAAGAAGGGGGATGGCGTGTTCATTTTGAATCTTATTACTTCTCATAGTGTATCATTTGCCACGTGTTACGTTTCATACGCGTTTATTGCAGGATGTGCATTGTTCGAGGAGGAGATGCGCACGTGAGGCGAGGCGAGCATGTGAGACACTGAAGAGAAGGGAAACGTCTAGAAGAAGCTTACCTTGGGAGCTGAGAGAGAGCCAGCCTACAAAGGTACGTTGAACGTTGTGTTATATTATATAATATATATTATTGATACGGAGAGCTTGACTTAGACGAAGTGAAGTTTGAGCGACACGAACAGTTAGTAGATGATGTAGTAGAGCTATTCACGCGCTCACATGGAATAATTATCATAGATGGTTGATTTGACAAAGATATTTTAAAATTAAGTGTTATGTTCGTTCGCTTTTGTATTGTGTAGGTTCGGTGTTCGATCAGCCCATGTCCCGTGCTGGTTATGTGGTTGCCTAGCCTTCTGGTTAGTGCTGTGGGTTCGACTCCCATCGTGCAGTTGGGCTGAGAGAACACTGAACCGAGCACATGTAGTGAGCAGAAATGAGCGGTACATTCCGTCCACCTGGTGTACTAAAGTTAAATCTCAGATTTTACTGTGACTTTAGTGTTACAACACGATTCCGCATAGTTATAAACATACAACTATAAAAAAGTGATCTGCACGTGCGAGCAATGCTCCTTCACTCAGTCAGATGATCAGGCATGCAGCTCAGACGTTCGAACACCCTTTCACGCGGCTTTCACCCAATAGGTGAAGAGGGTGAGCGCAAGTCTTCTCTCTCTCTCTCTCTCTCTCTCTCTCTCTCAGCCCATTCTTTCAAATCCACAGTCCACAGCCCAAACCGAAGTCTGGTAAAAGTATACCACCAGAGTCCGAAAACTGAGGCTCATGAATACCTTTCGGCACACTTGACAGATTCATATACTTGGTAAATGAAAATGAAATCGTAGTTGAGTACTGTATCCGTAATGTTTGAATTGAATGTGCCGGTCTAGATGATGTGTGGTGAGAGAGAGAGAGAGAGAGAGAGAGAGAGAGAGAAAGGGAGAGACGGGGTGAGAGATTTTCGCGCGCGTTTTTGGGGTCCCTCGTCGGTCGGGAAGTGGGTCGATGGGGTATATTTGAGTGCGGTGGGTGGACTGTGCGTACTGCAATGGAGTGAGAGGGAGATGTGCATGTGGTGGTTGGGCTGTGCGTACTGCAATGTAGTGAGAGGGAGATGTGCATGTGGTGGGTGGACTGTGCACACTGCAATGGAGTGAGAGGGAGATGTGCATGTGGTGGGTGGACTGTGCGTACTGCAATGGGGTGAGAGGGAGATGTGCATGTGGTGGGTGGGCTGTGCGTACTGCAATGTAGTGAGAGGGAGATGTGCATGTGGTGGGTGGACTGTGCACACTGCAATGGAGTGAGAGGGAGATGTTCATGTGGTGGGTGGACTGTGCGTACTGCAATGGAGTGAGAGGGAGATGTGCATGTGGTGGGTGGACTGTGCACACTGCAATGGAGTGAGAGGGAGATGTTCATGTGGTGGGTGGACTGTGCGTACTGCAATGGAGTGAGAGGGAGATGTGCATGTGGTGGGTGGACTGTGCGTACTGCAATGGGGTGAGAGGGAGATGTGCATGTGGTGGGTGGGCTGTGCACACTGCAATGGAGTGATAGAGAGATGTGCATGTGGTGGTTGGGCTGTGCGCACTGCAATAAGGTGAGAGGGAGATGTGCATGTGGTGGTTGGGCTGTGCGCACTGCAATGGAGTGAGAGGGAGATGTGCATGTGGTGGGTGGACTGTGCGTACTGCAATGGAGTGAGAGGGAGATGTGCATGTGGTGGTTGGGCTGTGCGTACTGCAATGTAGTGAGAGGG
>CAWZYM010000341.1:542500-590000 GCA_963966185.1 Rhabditoides inermis | reverse complement strand
TATGGTATAACATTATGATTTCTTGCACTCGATTCTTGTAATTTCACTTATTTCTGTTCTCATTTGCGATTTCATTCTGTTCTCCCGCCAACTTTCTCTGCGCTCTCTCGCTATCACCACGCTTTCTCCTCATCCATCAACTGATCAGCTGATTACTCTTGTTGTTGCTTGACAGTTCCCTATGCGACTTCCTATTCCTGGTTATGCTCCATGTTCATGTCTCTATCGAACTGCACCACTTATCAGATGCTCTCCATTCTCACATTGCAATCAGCTGATCACGCTAACAGCTATGAAAGTCTTGATATTGCTTCTTCGTCTGCTCCACTCCTACTCTCTCCGAATGTCATACAAGCTATGCTCGCTGTCACTGTGCTCCACTCCGTATAATCTGACGTAGGAACACTATGTTAGTATCACTCTACAGTATCACTCTCATTTTGATCCTCAATCAGCATGCCGAATCCTTCGCGATCCATATTTCATTTGATCCACACACAAACTTTCGCATCAGTTAATCGCGCTGTCATTTGGGGAGCTCCTGCTCTACCTGACTATCAATCCCTCTCTATCTCGTTCTCCCTCCCTCTCACTCTGACCCTCCCTATTAGCATGCTCTCTCGCCGCTCTCTCGCATCAGCTGATCGCGCTCTCAATTTTGTTGATATTAATTGTTTGCAACAATCATTTCAATCATCATTTACGCTCTGTGTCTCCATCTGACTCTGTTTCTCACTCGTTCTCCCCTCTCTCTTCTAAGGCACTGCGAGATGAGGAGAATGTTCATTATCTCTCATTCTCTCCTCTTTTCCCTATCCTCGTTACTTCTCTCGCATTGCTCGCGCACGATTCTCGTGCTTGGAGCAGCGCTCGCCCCGCCAGTACCCTGCAGTCGTCGCCAGGTTCACGCGAAATGAGGCCATTTAGCCGCGACAACCGTCTTTAATCAAGAACAAGTCGATTATAACTTTTTGGGTGGTCGCGTGCAAGTTTTAACAATAAAAATCAATCGTAATACATGAAATTTTTAAACTGGCGCGAGATTTCCGCATGGTTCGTGTATGTACAGGCAACATTTATCTCACGAAAGCGGAGCATGACGAAACTTCGAGACATTTTCCTTTCTCTAATTTTGATAGGTGTTGATTTGTTGTCTTTTGTTAATATGATGTTTTACCTAATCTGTCGTTCCCTCAATTACACCATTCACGTGTGATTAGTAGATAATATTTTCGGAACACTGTTTGAACTTCCGCGCGCGTTTTTTCATACTAAATTGATTGTATAGCAGCTTGCAAGACGGTCAAAATGTTTTTTGGAAGGAAAGGATTCACAACATTATTTCAGGATCTGGCTGGTCCTGAAAAATGACCCGTTCTATGGGCGTGGCGTGTGACAGCATGGATCTACCGACGGGTGAGGTGGTCTTCCCGCACGCACCAAGAACTGCAAGATTGCCGTCGACGGAGACAATCCCGCACTGCTCGGAGAGACGGATGGGGAGAGCGGTGGGTGTTGCTCCGCCCGGCGCCGTCATCAGCGTGCCCCCTCCCGGTGAGTGGGTGGGTGTTATGGATGGAAAGTCGAATTAAAAATCCGGAGCTCTTGATCTTGAGTGAGTCCGGTGAGTGGGTGCAAGTCGCCGCGGAAGCCGGGGCTTTGAGACACAGACAATGCGGTGCAGTCTCGGAAATCGTCGCGTTTGCCACGTGCAAAACGTATAAGTGTGCCGATCCCGTAAATGTCTCTTTTTGGCAACATTGATCCTGATGTGATCGAGATTGAATGAGCGTTTTTAGGAATACTGAAAAATGTGTAGTTGGTAGTTGGTTTGGTATGCTTACGAAATGATTTGTTTGAGAATTATTGAGACGGGGTTGTTGCAGGCATCGTTGGTGGCGCTGCGCCCCCGCCCCCGCCGGTCGGCGTCGCAGGCGGATCGGCAGAAGGAGAAGGAGGTGGGTGATTGAATGTTGAATTTATCGCTTGGTTTATGGGTTTATTGATTTATTGATTTTGATGAATGTAGTAACCTTCTTGATTCTAGGTGAGCCGAAGATGTCGGCGGCGGCGGCCCGTCGCGCGAGGAAGAAGGAGAGTATGCTCAAGGGAAACGTTCTCGACAGGTATGCGTCACGTAGTGTTGCTGTATGGGATATGATGTTTCCTCATTGCTGCCTCTCACTTTCTCGCTTGTGCACGACGAATTTATGTGCAGTGTTTGTGAGAAACTCGGGAGATCTTCGAAGTAGACTTTAGGGATTAGGTCACGACTAGCGAACGGAACAAATATCACCATACGTAACAATGTGTTCAGTGTTCACGTTTCCCTCATTACAGGATCCAGCTGTCCAGCTTCGATGCGTCGGCCCTGCCCAGTTTGGAGTGGCTGACCCGCTCACCGCGCCCAAGGATCCGGCGAGCGACGAGGGTGGGTTGGGAGAGAGGGATAGGGAGAGGGGGGGGGGAGTAGAGAGAGAGAGGTTTTAAGACAGAGACAAGACAGAGACCCGGTAGACAGTATCAATGCATGCATCACTCTCCCCTCTTTCAGCGGCCATGTTGATGCTGGAGGGCGGTGGGAAGCAGTCGATCGAAGACGTGCAGAGTATGGCGCTGGCGCTGCTCGAGGGAAGCGGAGCCGTCATGAATGTCAAGTGGGTGGGGTGGGGTGGGGAAGTGGAGCGAGCATAGAGACGGGCAGAGAGACGGGCAAGTACGGACACGTTGAGGAGGTGCGTGTTGTCCAGATTGCGGTGATCTAACCGTCTCGTCTGACTCTCTCTCTCTCCTCTCTCTCTGTCTGTCTGTCTGTCTGTCTGTCTCTCTCTCTCTCTCCTGTTGCGAGAATAGAACCGAGCAACATCTTCAAGACACGAAACCCAAAGAGTTTCTATCGAGATCACATTCTTGTTCCAGGTGATTATAGCTGCGGACGAGCAGAGCAACTCGGTCAAGATATTCGTGCGGTTCGCGGAGGCCCAGCAGGTGGGGGAGAGAGGGAGGGAGAGAAAGAGGTTGTGGAGGAGTGGGAGGCACACTTCTTAAGTACCAGTTGTGACCGTAGACAGACCAATGTAGTTAGTTTGAATAGGTACAAGTAGGTTTTAGTAGAGAATGAAAACTGTATGAGTAACGTTGGGCAGTTGTGATGTGTTGATTGAGGCGGACGCTGCGAAGGCTGCCCTCGACAACCGCTTCTTTGGAGGCAAGACGATCTCGGCTGCCATCTACGACCAGGCCCTCTTCGACCACGGAGACCTCACCGGATGAGTGTGTATCGATCGACTATCGATTGATTAAGTTATCTATCAGTTGCACTGCAATGTTTTAACAGCGGCAGCTATGCGCTGCTCTGAATCACCCGACTAATTGTTATTTGTTGAAGTTATCATCGTCTCTTTTTCTCGTGTTTCCAGTGTTTTGTGTGTGCATAGAACGTAGTTATTGCGTATTGACTGATGTTGGTTAAGATAAATGATACTCAATGTTTTGTATGCGTGCGGTTTGTGTGGATCAATTGGCTCGTGTCCATGTGATGTTTGTTTCGGGGGGGCGAGGAAGCGGCATGTGTTCTGTTTTCTTCTATTGACACGTGAACTCTTTCTTTTGTGAGAGCAGTGAGTGGCAGTGTGAGAGAGAGAGAGAGATGGGGCGGGTTGCATGGTTGTTTGTCTCATTTGTCTCGTCATTGTTTCTGCTGCCTCCCTATCTTGGTGGTTGCTGTGTAATTATACTGTGTGTTGGAGTGAGAGGGAGCGAGTGAGAGAGAGAGAGAGGTTCAGAAGTTTGATTGATGTTATACAGAAGTTCAATAGTCAATCGTTTTGCAGGTGTACGTCTCGTCAGTGCACCCCGACCTGTCCGAGGCCGATCTGAAGAGTGTGTTCGAGGCGTTCGGAGAAGTGAAGAAGTGCCAATTGGCCCGGCAGGGAGTCACCGGAAAGGGCAGCTATCGGTCAGTGAAAATATCCAGTATACGTTTATCGATATTTTTTTGGCTACATTGAGTTTACCAACGCTGCTTCGGCTAACTAGACGATTGCCGGTATGAACATGTTCGATCTCGGAGGACAGTTCCTCAGGGTGAGTGGAAGCGGAGCTAGAGAAGGCGGAGCATAAGGCAGGTGCGTCAGCCTAGTCCCGTTGATGTCAAAGCCGGCTCCACTGTAGTTGAAGTCGATGCCCTTGTAGATGTCAGCCAATACAGCGTTGAAGATGTACGGCGAGTAGGGACAGCCTTGCCTGGCTCCTTTTCCAATCGAGATGTCAGCCTTGGATCGACGCACCGTCACACTTGTTCTTCCTGTATTGTACACCGCCTGTAGTAGTCGAATATACATCGGATCCACTCCATGTGTTGCGAGAGATCTCCACGCGTCGTCGAACTCCACACTGTCGTACGCCTTTTTGTAGTCGACGAAAATGAGGTAGAGATGCATGTTGTATCGGTGGGCGCGGTAGATCAGTTCGCGAACAGCCAGAATTTGGTCGGCGCAGGAGAACCCAGAGCGAAATCCTGCTTGTTCGGGGGCTGGTTCTCCTCGAGGATGAATGAAGTGCGAGCCAGGATACACTTGACGTAGAGCTTGAGTATGGTGGAGGATACGGCCACAGGTCTGTAGTTGCTGATCTCCGTGCAGTCACCCTTGAATAGTAGTGTGATGACAGAGTCGGTCATTCCCTCTGCGACTTCTCCTTCTTCTAGACAGCGGTTGAAGAGGTCAGTGATCATCTCCAGCAAAGCGTCCGGCGAGTGTAGCAGCATCTCCGTCGTCACGAAATCGGGTCCGGCAGCAACGTTCCGTTTCATCTTGAATAGGATGCGGCGAACCTTTTCCACAGCGAACGGGGAAGAAAGTGAGTTGACAGCGTCTGTTGGGGCGAGAGCACGAGCGGTGGCGTAGAGACAGTTGTAGAACTTGACGATCGTCTCCTTCACTTTCCGCGGGTCTGCCGTTGTAGTAGTAGTGGTGCCGTCGTCGTATTTCAGCCGGCCGAGCACTTGTCGTGTCGTCTCATTCTTCCGAAGAGCTTTCTTGCTGGCGATGCCTTTCTTGTATAAACGTAGATGGTGGGCGGCCAGGTCCTCCTTGATGCTGTTCCGCAGGGTGCGGTTCAACTGTGTGAGCTCCGCTCGTGAGGCAGTAGTGTTGAGTGCCATCAAGCGGCGGCGCTGCTTGTAGAGGTTTCATCAGACAGCCGTCGTGGGGGTGGCTCCAGGGTAGTGGATGCCTTCTGTGCTTTGTGTAGCTGTTCGGTGATGTCCACGTAGGCAGCGGTGGTCGAAGGTACAGTAGGCGGGGATCGAGTATGCATAAGAAGGGGGATGGCGTGTTCATTTTGAATCTTATTACTTCTCATAGTGTATCATTTGCCACGTGTTACGTTTCATACGCGTTTATTGCAGGATGTGCATTGTTCGAGGAGGAGATGCGCACGTGAGGCGAGGCGAGCATGTGAGACACTGAAGAGAAGGGAAACGTCTAGAAGAAGCTTACCTTGGGAGCTGAGAGAGAGCCAGCCTACAAAGGTACGTTGAACGTTGTGTTATATTATATAATATATATTATTGATACGGAGAGCTTGACTTAGACGAAGTGAAGTTTGAGCGACACGAACAGTTAGTAGATGATGTAGTAGAGCTATTCACGCGCTCACATGGAATAATTATCATAGATGGTTGATTTGACAAAGATATTTTAAAATTAAGTGTTATGTTCGTTCGCTTTTGTATTGTGTAGGTTCGGTGTTCGATCAGCCCATGTCCCGTGCTGGTTATGTGGTTGCCTAGCCTTCTGGTTAGTGCTGTGGGTTCGACTCCCATCGTGCAGTTGGGCTGAGAGAACACTGAACCGAGCACATGTAGTGAGCAGAAATGAGCGGTACATTCCGTCCACCTGGTGTACTAAAGTTAAATCTCAGATTTTACTGTGACTTTAGTGTTACAACACGATTCCGCATAGTTATAAACATACAACTATAAAAAAGTGATCTGCACGTGCGAGCAATGCTCCTTCACTCAGTCAGATGATCAGGCATGCAGCTCAGACGTTCGAACACCCTTTCACGCGGCTTTCACCCAATAGGTGAAGAGGGTGAGCGCAAGTCTTCTCTCTCTCTCTCTCTCTCTCTCTCTCTCTCTCTCTCTCAGCCCATTCTTTCAAATCCACAGTCCACAGCCCAAACCGAAGTCTGGTAAAAGTATACCACCAGAGTCCGAAAACTGAGGCTCATGAATACCTTTCGGCACACTTGACAGATTCATATACTTGGTAAATGAAAATGAAATCGTAGTTGAGTACTGTATCCGTAATGTTTGAATTGAATGTGCCGGTCTAGATGATGTGTGGTGAGAGAGAGAGAGAGAGAGAGAGAGAGAGAGAGAGAGAGAGAGAGAGAGAAAGGGAGAGACGGGGTGAGAGATTTTCGCGCGCGTTTTTGGGGTCCCTCGTCGGTCGGGAAGTGGGTCGATGGGGTATATTTGAGTGCGGTGGGTGGACTGTGCGTACTGCAATGGAGTGAGAGGGAGATGTGCATGTGGTGGTTGGGCTGTGCGTACTGCAATGTAGTGAGAGGGAGATGTGCATGTGGTGGGTGGACTGTGCACACTGCAATGGAGTGAGAGGGAGATGTGCATGTGGTGGGTGGACTGTGCGTACTGCAATGGGGTGAGAGGGAGATGTGCATGTGGTGGGTGGGCTGTGCGTACTGCAATGTAGTGAGAGGGAGATGTGCATGTGGTGGGTGGACTGTGCACACTGCAATGGAGTGAGAGGGAGATGTTCATGTGGTGGGTGGACTGTGCGTACTGCAATGGAGTGAGAGGGAGATGTGCATGTGGTGGGTGGACTGTGCGTACTGCAATGGGGTGAGAGGGAGATGTGCATGTGGTGGGTGGGCTGTGCACACTGCAATGGAGTGATAGAGAGATGTGCATGTGGTGGTTGGGCTGTGCGCACTGCAATAAGGTGAGAGGGAGATGTGCATGTGGTGGTTGGGCTGTGCGCACTGCAATGGAGTGAGAGGGAGATGTGCATGTGGTGGGTGGACTGTGCGTACTGCAATGGAGTGAGAGGGAGATGTGCATGTGGTGGTTGGGCTGTGCGTACTGCAATGTAGTGAGAGGGAGATGTGCATGTGGTGGGTGGACTGTGCACACTGCAATGGAGTGAGAGGGAGATGTGCATGTGGTGGGTGGACTGTGCGTACTGCAATGGGGTGAGAGGGAGATGTGCATGTGGTGGGTGGGCTGTGCGTACTGCAATGTAGTGAGAGGGAGATGTGCATGTGGTGGGTGGACTGTGCACACTGCAATGGAGTGAGAGGGAGATGTTCATGTGGTGGGTGGACTGTGCGTACTGCAATGGAGTGAGAGGGAGATGTGCATGTGGTGGGTGGACTGTGCGTACTGCAATGGGGTGAGAGGGAGATGTGCATGTGGTGGGTGGGCTGTGCACACTGCAATGGAGTGATAGAGAGATGTGCATGTGGTGGTTGGGCTGTGCGCACTGCAATAAGGTGAGAGGGAGATGTGCATGTGGTGGTTGGGCTGTGCGCACTGCAATGGAGTGAGAGGGAGATGTGCATGTGGTGGGTGGGATGTGCACACTGCAATGGAGTGAGAGGGAGATGTGCATGTGGTGGGTGGACTGTGCACACTGCAATGGAGTGAGAGGGAGATGTGCATGTGGTGGGTGGACTGTGCACACTGCAATGGAGTGAGAGGGAGATGTTCATGTGGTGGGTGGACTGTTCACACTGCAATGGAGTGAGAGGGAGATGAGCATGTGGTGGGTGGACTGTTCACACTGCAATGGAGTGAGAGGGAGATGTTCATGTGGTGGGTGGGATGTGCACACTGCAATGGAGTGAGAGGGAGATGTTCATGTGGTGGGTGGGATGTGCACACTGCAATGGAGTGAGAGGGAGATGTGCATGTGGTGGGTGGGCTGTGCACACTGCAATGGAGTGAGAGGGAGATGTGCATGTGGTGGGTGGACTGTGCACACTGCAATGGAGTGAGAGGGAGATGTGCATGTGGTGGTTGGGCTGTGCGTACTGCAATGGAGTGAGAGGGAGATGTGCATGTGGTGGGTGGGCTGTGCACACTGCAATGGAGTGAGAGGGAGATGTGCATGTGGTGAGTGGACTGTGCACACTGCAATGGAGTGAGAGGGAGATGTGCATGTGGTGGTTGGGCTGTGCGTACTGCAATGGAGTGAGAGGGAGATGTGCATGTGGTGGTTGGGCTGTGCGCACTGCAATGGAGTGAGAGGGAGATGTGCATGTGGTGGGTGGGCTGTGCACACTGCAATGGAGTGAGAGGGAGATGTGCATATGGTGGGTGGACTGTGCACACTGCAATGGAGTGAGAGGGAGATGTGCATGTGGTGGGTGGACTGTTCACACTGCAATGGAGTGAGAGGGAGATGTGCATGTGGTGGGTGGACTGTGCACACTGCAATGGAGTGAGAGGGAGATGTTCATGTGGTGGGTGGACTGTGCGTACTGCAATGGGGTGAGAGGGAGATGTGCATGTGGTGGGTGGGCTGTGCACACTGCAATGGAGTGAGAGGGAGATGTGCATGTGGTGGGTGGGCTGTGCACACTGCAATGGAGTGATAGAGAGATGTGCATGTGGTGGTTGGGCTGTGCGCACTGCAATAAGGTGAGAGGGAGATGTGCATGTGGTGGTTGGGCTGTGCGCACTGCAATGGAGTGAGAGGGAGATGTGCATGTGGTGGGTGGGATGTGCACACTGCAATGGAGTGAGAGGGAGATGTGCATGTGGTGGGTGGACTGTGCACACTGCAATGGAGTGAGAGGGAGATGTGCATGTGGTGGGTGGACTGTGCACACTGCAATGGAGTGAGAGGGAGATGTTCATGTGGTGGGTGGACTGTTCACACTGCAATGGAGTGAGAGGGAGATGAGCATGTGGTGGGTGGACTGTTCACACTGCAATGGAGTGAGAGGGAGATGTTCATGTGGTGGGTGGGATGTGCACACTGCAATGGAGTGAGAGGGAGATGTTCATGTGGTGGGTGGGATGTGCACACTGCAATGGAGTGAGAGGGAGATGTGCATGTGGTGGGTGGGCTGTGCACACTGCAATGGAGTGAGAGGGAGATGTGCATGTGGTGGGTGGACTGTGCACACTGCAATGGAGTGAGAGGGAGATGTGCATGTGGTGGTTGGGCTGTGCGTACTGCAATGGAGTGAGAGGGAGATGTGCATGTGGTGGGTGGGCTGTGCACACTGCAATGGAGTGAGAGGGAGATGTGCATGTGGTGGTTGGGCTGTGCGCACTGCAATGGAGTGAGAGGGAGATGTGCATGTGGTGGGTGGGATGTGCACACTGCAATGGAGTGAGAGGGAGATGTGCATGTGGTGGGTGGACTGTGCACACTGCAATGGAGTGAGAGGGAGATGTGCATGTGGTGGGTGGACTGTGCACACTGCAATGGAGTGAGAGGGAGATGTGCATGTGGTGGGTGGACTGTGCGTACTGCAATGGGGTGAGAGGGAGATGTGCATGTGGTGGGTGGGCTGTGCGTACTGCAATGTAGTGAGAGGGAGATGTGCATGTGGTGGGTGGACTGTGCACACTGCAATGGAGTGAGAGGGAGATGTTCATGTGGTGGGTGGACTGTGCGTACTGCAATGGAGTGAGAGGGAGATGTGCATGTGGTGGGTGGACTGTGCGTACTGCAATGGGGTGAGAGGGAGATGTGCATGTGGTGGGTGGGCTGTGCACACTGCAATGGAGTGATAGAGAGATGTGCATGTGGTGGTTGGGCTGTGCGCACTGCAATAAGGTGAGAGGGAGATGTGCATGTGGTGGTTGGGCTGTGCGCACTGCAATGGAGTGAGAGGGAGATGTGCATGTGGTGGGTGGACTGTGCGTACTGCAATGGAGTGAGAGGGAGATGTGCATGTGGTGGTTGGGCTGTGCGTACTGCAATGTAGTGAGAGGGAGATGTGCATGTGGTGGGTGGACTGTGCACACTGCAATGGAGTGAGAGGGAGATGTGCATGTGGTGGGTGGGCTGTGCACACTGCAATGGAGTGAGAGGGAGATGTGCATATGGTGGGTGGACTGTGCACACTGCAATGGAGTGAGAGGGAGATGTGCATGTGGTGGGTGGACTGTTCACACTGCAATGGAGTGAGAGGGAGATGTGCATGTGGTGGGTGGACTGTGCACACTGCAATGGAGTGAGAGGGAGATGTTCATGTGGTGGGTGGACTGTGCGTACTGCAATGGGGTGAGAGGGAGATGTGCATGTGGTGGGTGGGCTGTGCACACTGCAATGGAGTGAGAGGGAGATGTGCATGTGGTGGTTGGGCTGTGCGCACTGCAATGGAGTGAGAGGGAGATGTGCATGTGGTGGGTGGACTGTGCACACTGCAATGGAGTGAGAGGGAGATGTGCATGTGGTGGGTGGACTGTGCGTACTGCAATGGGGTGAGAGGGAGATGTGCATGTGGTGGGTGGGCTGTGCACACTGCAATGGAGTGAGAGGGAGATGTGCATGTGGTGGTTGGGCTGTGCGCACTGCAATAGAGTGAGAGGGAGATGAGCATGTGGTGGGTGGACTGTTCACACTGCAATGGAGTGAGAGGGAGATGTGCATGTGGTGGGTGGACTGTGCGTACTGCAATGGAGTGAGAGGGAGATGTGCATGTGGTGGGTGGACTGTGCGCACTGCAATGGAATGAGAGGGAGATGTGCATGTGGTGGTTGGGCTGTGCGTACTGCAATGTAGTGAGAGGGAGATGTGCATGTGGTGGGTGGACTGTGCGCACTGCAATGGAGTGAGAGGGAGATGTGCATGTGGTGGTTGGGCTGTGCGCACTGCAATGGAGTGAGAGGGAGATGTGCATGTGGGGGAGGCAAGGCTGCGCAATAGATGGAGCACTCGCACTCGACAAGTCAGCACACCGGAGAGAAAACCGGGGTGGTATGGAAGAAGAGAGAGAGAAAATCAATATACTTGGATATGGAGAATGTCGAGGCAGCTCACACCGAAAGCTCACATCGAATAGCCTGAAATGAACAACCTAGTCTCTCTCCCTCTCTCTCTCTCTCTCCCTCCCTCCTTCTCTTTCTCTCTCTCTCTCTCTCTCTCTCTCTCTCTCTCTCTTTCTCTACCTCTCTCTTTCGCTCCAAAATACTCCTATTATCTATTCTCTCTCCCTATATCTTCCAGAGAAAGTTGAGATTACTCCCATCGTTCCAATCTCACCACTCACCATCACTCACTCATTCCTTTCACCACTCACCCTTCCTTCCTGTCCTTCTTGCCAGCGTCCCTTATGTCCGTACATCTCCTCTCCTCTCTCCCCGCTCACCATCCGAGTTGCCCCTCTCTCAGTTCAGTCGATTCCAGGTTCGCCGCCTTTGGCAATCCTCGTCTGTGTGCGAGAGGGCAGACCGATCCATCGATTCGGTCAGCTCAGCCTCCCCACTTTCTCTCCAGCCACCACCCAGCCATGCGATGCGTCCACCTATTTCTTCGATCTATGCGTGTTACCTGTGTCCATTCATATCGTGCAATACATCACTGAACGCGCAAAATTTCTCTTCATCCGTGTATGGTATAACATTATGATTTCTTGCACTCGATTCTTGTAATTTCACTTATTTCTGTTCTCATTTGCGATTTCATTCTGTTCTCCCGCCAACTTTCTCTGCGCTCTCTCGCTATCACCACGCTTTCTCCTCATCCATCAACTGATCAGCTGATTACTCTTGTTGTTGCTTGACAGTTCCCTATGCGACTTCCTATTCCTGGTTATGCTCCATGTTCATGTCTCTATCGAACTGCACCACTTATCCGATGCTCTCCATTCTCACATTGCAATCAGCTGATCACGCTAACAGCTATGAAAGTCTTGATATTGCTTCTTCGTCTGCTCCACTCCTACTCTCTCCGAATGTCATACAAGCTATGCTCGCTGTCACTGTGCTCCACTCCGTATAATCTGACGTAGGAACACTATGTTAGTATCACTCTACAGTATCACTCTCATTTTGATCCTCAATCAGCATGCCGAATCCTTCGCGATCCATATTTCATTTGATCCACACACAAACTTTCGCATCAGTTGATCGCGCTGTCATTTGGGGAGCTCCTGCTCTACCTGACTATCAATCCCTCTCTATCTCGTTCTCCCTCCCTCTCACTCTGACCCTCCCTATTAGCATGCTCTCTCGCCGCTCTCTCGCATCAGCTGATCGCGCTCTCAATTTTGTTGATATTAATTGTTTGCAACAATCATTTCAATCATCATTTACGCTCTGTGTCTCCATCTGACTCTGTTTCTCACTCGTTCTCCCCTCTCTCTTCTAAGGCACTGCGAGATGAGGAGAATGTTCATTATCTCTCATTCTCTCCTCTTTTCCCTATCCTCGTTACTTCTCTCGCATTGCTCGCGCACGATTCTCGTGCTTGGAGCAGCGCTCGCCCCGCCAGTACCCTGCAGTCGTCGCCAGGTTCACGCGAAATGAGGCCATTTAGCCGCGACAACCGTCTTTAATCAAGAACAAGTCGATTATAACTTTTTGGGTGGTCGCGTGCAAGTTTTAACAATAAAAATCAATCGTAATACATGAAATTTTTAAACTGGCGCGAGATTTCCGCATGGTTCGTGTATGTACAGGCAACATTTATCTCACGAAAGCGGAGCATGACGAAACTTCGAGACATTTTCCTTTCTCTAATTTTGATAGGTGTTGATTTGTTGTCTTTTGTTAATATGATGTTTTACCTAATCTGTCGTTCCCTCAATTACACCATTCACGTGTGATTAGTAGATAATATTTTCGGAACACTGTTTGAACTTCCGCGCGCGTTTTTTCATACTAAATTGATTGTATAGCAGCTTGCAAGACGGTCAAAATGTTTTTTGGAAGGAAAGGATTCACAACATTATTTCAGGATCTGGCTGGTCCTGAAAAATGACCCGTTCTATGGGCGTGGCGTGTGACAGCATGGATCTACCGACGGGTGAGGTGGTCTTCCCGCACGCACCAAGAACTGCAAGATTGCCGTCGACGGAGACAATCCCGCACTGCTCGGAGAGACGGATGGGGAGAGCGGTGGGTGTTGCTCCGCCCGGCGCCGTCATCAGCGTGCCCCCTCCCGGTGAGTGGGTGGGTGTTATGGATGGAAAGTCGAATGGAAAATCCGGAGCTCTTGATCTTGAGTGAGTCCGGTGAGTGGGTGCAAGTCGCCGCGGAAGCCGGGGCTTTGAGACACAGACAATGCGGTGCAGTCTCGGAAATCGTCGCGTTTGCCACGTGCAAAACGTATAAGTGTGCCGATCCCGTAAATGTCTCTTTTTGGCAACATTGATCCTGATGTGATCGAGATTGAATGAGCGTTTTTAGGAATACTGAATGTGTGAAGTGTAGTTGGTAGTTGGTTTGGTATGCTTACGAAATGATTTGTTTGAGAATTATTGAGACGGGGTTGTTGCAGGCATCGTTGGTGGCGCTGCGCCCCCGCCCCCGCCGGTCGGCGTCGCAGGCGGATCGGCAGAAGGAGAAGGAGGTGGGTGATTGAATGTTGAATTTATCGATTGGTTTATGGGTTTATTGATTTATTGATTTTGATGAATGTAGTAACCTTCTTGATTCTAGGTGAGCCGAAGATGTCGGCGGCGGCGGCCCGTCGCGCGAGGAAGAAGGAGAGTATGCTCAAGGGAAACGTTCTCGACAGGTATGCGTCACGTAGTGTTGCTGTATGGGATATGATGTTTCCTCATTGCTGCCTCTCACTTTCTCGCTTGTGCACGACGAATTTATGTGCAGTGTTTGTGAGAAACTCGGGAGATCTTCGAAGTAGACTTTAGGGATTAGGTCACGACTAGCGAACGGAACAAATATCACCATACGTAACAATGTGTTCAGTGTTCACGTTTCCCTCATTACAGGATCCAGCTGTCCAGCTTCGATGCGTCGGCCCTGCCCAGTTTGGAGTGGCTGACCCGCTCACCGCGCCCAAGGATCCGGCGAGCGACGAGGGTGGGTTGGGAGAGAGGGATAGGGAGAGGGGGGGGAGTAGAGAGAGAGAGGTTTTAAGACAGAGACAACCCGGTAGACAGTATCAATGCATGCATCACTCTCCCCTCTTTCAGCGGCCATGTTGATGCTGGAGGGCGGTGGGAAGCAGTCGATCGAAGACGTGCAGAGTATGGCGCTGGCGCTGCTCGAGGGAAGCGGAGCCGTCATGAATGTCAAGTGGGTGGGGTGGGGTGGGGAAGTGGAGCGAGCATAGAGACGGGCAGAGAGACGGGCAAGTACGGACACGTTGAGGAGGTGCGTGTTGTCCAGATTGCGGTGATCTAACCGTCTCGTCTGACTCTCTCTCTCCTCTCTGTCTGTCTGTCTGTCTGTCTGTCTGTCTGTCTGTCTGTCTGTCTGTCTGTCTGTCTGTCTGTATGTCTGTCTGTCTGTCTCTCTCTCTCTCTCTCTCTCTCCTGTTGCGAGAATAGAACCGAGCAACATCTTCAAGACACGAAACCCAAAGAGTTTCTATCGAGATCACATTCTTGTTCC
The DNA here is from genome assembly GCA_963966185.1 of Rhabditoides inermis. Classification (NCBI taxonomy): domain Eukaryota; kingdom Metazoa; phylum Nematoda; class Chromadorea; order Rhabditida; family Rhabditidae; genus Rhabditoides; species Rhabditoides inermis. Next base: position 575,431 of record CAWZYM010000341.1, on the reverse strand, counting down.
AGGTGATTATAGCTGCGGACGAGCAGAGCAACTCGGTCAAGATATTCGTGCGGTTCGCGGAGGCCCAGCAGGTGGGGGAGAGAGGGAGGGAGAGAGAGAGGTGGAGGAGTGGGAGGCACACTTCTTAAGTACCAGTTGTGACCGTAGACAGACCAATGTAGTTAGTTTGAATAGGTACAAGTAGGTTTTAGTAGAGAATGAAAACTGTATGAGTAACGTTGGGCAGTTGTGATGTGTTGATTGAGGCGGACGCTGCGAAGGCTGCCCTCGACAACCGCTTCTTTGGAGGCAAGACGATCTCGGCTGCCATCTACGACCAGGCCCTCTTCGACCACGGAGACCTCACCGGATGAGTGTGTATCGATCGACTATCGAAAAGCGTCCGGCGAGTGTAGCAGCATCTCCGTCGTCACGAAATCGGGTTCGGCAGCAACGTTCCGTTTCATCTTGAATAGGATGCTGCGAACCTCTTCCACAGCGAACGGGGAAGAAAGTGAGTTGACAGCGTCTGTTGGGGCGAGAGCACGAGCGGTGGCGTAGAGACAGTTGTAGAACTTGACGATCGTCTCCTTCACTTTCCGCGGGTCTGCCGTTGTAGTAGTAGTGGTGCCGTCGTCGTATTTCAGCCGGCCGAGCACTTGTCGTGTCGTCTCATTCTTCCGAAGAGCTTTCTTGCTGGCGATGCCTTTCTTGTATAAACGTAGATGGTGGGCGGCCAGGTCCTCCTTGATGCTGTTCCGCAGGGTGCGGTTCAACTGTGTGAGCTCCGCTCGTGAGGCAGTAGTGTTGAGTGCCATCAAGCGGCGGCGCTGCTTGTAGAGGTTTCATCAGACAGCCGTCGTGGGGGTGGCTCCAGGGTAGTGGATGCCTTCTGTGCTTTGTGTAGCTGTTCGGTGATGTCCACGTAGGCAGCGGTGGTCGAAGGTACAGTAGGCGGGGATCGAGTATGCATAAGAAGGGGGATGGCGTGTTCATTTTGAATCTTATTACTTCTCATAGTGTATCATTTGCCACGTGTTACGTTTCATACGCGTTTATTGCAGGATGTGCATTGTTCGAGGAGGAGATGCGCACGTGAGGCGAGGCGAGCATGTGAGACACTGAAGAGAAGGGAAACGTCTAGAAGAAGCTTACCTTGGGAGCTGAGAGAGAGAGAGCCAGCCTACAAAGGTACGTTGAACGTTGTGTTATATTATATAATATATATTATTGATACGGAGAGCTTGACTTAGACGAAGTGAAGTTTGAGCGACACGAACAGTTAGTAGATGATGTAGTAGAGCTATTCACGCGCTCACATGGAATAATTATCATAGATGGTTGATTTGACAAAGATATTTTAAAATTAAGTGTTATGTTCGTTCGCTTTTGTATTGTGTAGGTTCGGTGTTCGATCAGCCCATGTCCCGTGCTGGTTATGTGGTTGCCTAGCCTTCTGGTTAGTGCTGTGGGTTCGACTCCCATCGTGCAGTTGGGCTGAGAGAACACTGAACCGAGCACATGTAGTGAGCAGAAATGAGCGGTACATTCCGTCCACCTGGTGTACTAAAGTTAAATCTCAGATTTTACTGTGACTTTAGTGTTACAACACGATTCCGCATAGTTATAAACATACAACTATAAAAAAGTGATCTGCACGTGCGAGCAATGCTCCTTCACTCAGTCAGATGATCAGGCATGCAGCTCAGACGTTCGAACACCCTTTCACGCGGCTTTCACCCAATAGGTGAAGAGGGTGAGCGCAAGTCTTCTCTCTCTCTCTCTCTCTCTCTCTCTCTCAGCCCATTCTTTCAAATCCACAGTCCACAGCCCAAACCGAAGTCTGGTAAAAGTATACCACCAGAGTCCGAAAACTGAGGCTCATGAATACCTTTCGGCACACTTGACAGATTCATATACTTGGTAAATGAAAATGAAATCGTAGTTGAGTACTGTATCCGTAATGTTTGAATTGAATGTGCCGGTCTAGATGATGTGTGGTGAGAGAGAGAGAGAGAGAGAGAGAGAGAGAAAGAAAGAGAGAGACGGGGTGAGAGATTTTCGCGCGCGTTTTTGGGGTCCCTCGTCGGTCGGGAAGTGGGTCGATGGGGTATATTTGAGTGCGGTGGGTGGACTGTGCGTACTGCAATGGGGTGAGAGGGAGATGTGCATGTGGTGGGTGGGCTGTGCACACTGCAATGGAGTGATAGAGAGATGTGCATGTGGTGGTTGGGCTGTGCGCACTGCAATAAGGTGAGAGGGAGATGTGCATGTGGTGGTTGGGCTGTGCACACTGCAATGGAGTGAGAGGGAGATGTGCATGTGGTGGGTGGACTGTGCGTACTGCAATGGGGTGAGAGGGAGATGTGCATGTGGTGGGTGGGCTGTGCGTACTGCAATGTAGTGAGAGGGAGATGTGCATGTGGTGGGTGGACTGTGCACACTGCAATGGAGTGAGAGGGAGATGTTCATGTGGTGGGTGGACTGTGCGTACTGCAATGGAGTGAGAGGGAGATGTGCATGTGGTGGGTGGACTGTGCGTACTGCAATGGGGTGAGAGGGAGATGTGCATGTGGTGGGTGGGCTGTGCACACTGCAATGGAGTGATAGAGAGATGTGCATGTGGTGGTTGGGCTGTGCGCACTGCAATAAGGTGAGAGGGAGATGTGCATGTGGTGGTTGGGCTGTGCGCACTGCAATGGAGTGAGAGGGAGATGTGCATGTGGTGGGTGGACTGTGCGTACTGCAATGGAGTGAGAGGGAGATGTGCATGTGGTGGTTGGGCTGTGCGTACTGCAATGTAGTGAGAGGGAGATGTGCATGTGGTGGGTGGACTGTGCACACTGCAATGGAGTGAGAGGGAGATGTGCATGTGGTGGGTGGACTGTGCACACTGCAATGGAGTGAGAGGGAGATGTGCATGTGGTGGGTGGACTGTGCACACTGCAATGGAGTGAGAGGGAGATGTGCATGTGGTGGGTGGACTGTGCACACTGCAATGGAGTGAGAGGGAGATGTGCATGTGGTGGTTGGGCTGTGCGCACTGCAATGGAGTGAGAGGGAGATGTGCATGTGGTGGGTGGGCTGTGCACACTGCAATGGAGTGAGAGGGAGATGTGCATATGGTGGGTGGACTGTGCACACTGCAATGGAGTGAGAGGGAGATGTGCATGTGGTGGGTGGACTGTGCGTACTGCAATGGGGTGAGAGGGAGATGTGCATGTGGTGGGTGGGCTGTGCACACTGCAATGGAGTGAGAGGGAGATGTGCATGTGGTGGTTGGGCTGTGCGTACTGCAATGTAGTGAGAGGGAGATGTGCATGTGGTGGGTGGACTGTGCACACTGCAATGGAGTGAGAGGGAGATGTGCATGTGGTGGGTGGACTGTGCGTACTGCAATGGGGTGAGAGGGAGATGTGCATGTGGTGGGTGGGCTGTGCGTACTGCAATGTAGTGAGAGGGAGATGTGCATGTGGTGGGTGGACTGTGCACACTGCAATGGAGTGAGAGGGAGATGTTCATGTGGTGGGTGGACTGTGCGTACTGCAATGGAGTGAGAGGGAGATGTGCATGTGGTGGGTGGACTGTGCGTACTGCAATGGGGTGAGAGGGAGATGTGCATGTGGTGGGTGGGCTGTGCACACTGCAATGGAGTGATAGAGAGATGTGCATGTGGTGGTTGGGCTGTGCGCACTGCAATAAGGTGAGAGGGAGATGTGCATGTGGTGGTTGGGCTGTGCGCACTGCAATGGAGTGAGAGGGAGATGTGCATGTGGTGGGTGGACTGTGCGTACTGCAATGGAGTGAGAGGGAGATGTGCATGTGGTGGTTGGGCTGTGCGTACTGCAATGTAGTGAGAGGGAGATGTGCATGTGGTGGGTGGACTGTGCACACTGCAATGGAGTGAGAGGGAGATGTGCATGTGGTGGGTGGGCTGTGCACACTGCAATGGAGTGAGAGGGAGATGTGCATATGGTGGGTGGACTGTGCACACTGCAATGGAGTGAGAGGGAGATGTGCATGTGGTGGGTGGACTGTTCACACTGCAATGGAGTGAGAGGGAGATGTGCATGTGGTGGGTGGACTGTGCACACTGCAATGGAGTGAGAGGGAGATGTTCATGTGGTGGGTGGACTGTGCGTACTGCAATGGGGTGAGAGGGAGATGTGCATGTGGTGGGTGGGCTGTGCACACTGCAATGGAGTGAGAGGGAGATGTGCATGTGGTGGTTGGGCTGTGCGCACTGCAATGGAGTGAGAGGGAGATGTGCATGTGGTGGGTGGACTGTGCACACTGCAATGGAGTGAGAGGGAGATGTGCATGTGGTGGGTGGACTGTGCGTACTGCAATGGGGTGAGAGGGAGATGTGCATGTGGTGGGTGGGCTGTGCACACTGCAATGGAGTGAGAGGGAGATGTGCATGTGGTGGTTGGGCTGTGCGCACTGCAATAGAGTGAGAGGGAGATGAGCATGTGGTGGGTGGACTGTTCACACTGCAATGGAGTGAGAGGGAGATGTGCATGTGGTGGGTGGACTGTGCGTACTGCAATGGAGTGAGAGGGAGATGTGCATGTGGTGGGTGGACTGTGCGCACTGCAATGGAATGAGAGGGAGATGTGCATGTGGTGGTTGGGCTGTGCGTACTGCAATGTAGTGAGAGGGAGATGTGCATGTGGTGGGTGGACTGTGCGCACTGCAATGGAGTGAGAGGGAGATGTGCATGTGGTGGTTGGGCTGTGCGCACTGCAATGGAGTGAGAGGGAGATGTGCATGTGGGGGAGGCAAGGCTGCGCAATAGATGGAGCACTCGCACTCGACAAGTCAGCACACCGGAGAGAAAACCGGGGTGGTATGGAAGAAGAGAGAGAGAAAATCAATATACTTGGATATGGAGAATGTCGAGGCAGCTCACACCGAAAGCTCACATCGAATAGCCTGAAATGAACAACCTAGTCTCTCTCCCTCTCTCTCTCTCTCTCCCTCCCTCCTTCTCTTTCTCTCTCTCTCTCTCTCTCTCTCTCTCTCTCTCTCTCTCTCTTTCTCTACCTCTCTCTTTCGCTCCAAAATACTCCTATTATCTATTCTCTCTCCCTATATCTTCCAGAGAAAGTTGAGATTACTCCCATCGTTCCAATCTCACCACTCACCATCACTCACTCATTCCTTTCACCACTCACCCTTCCTTCCTGTCCTTCTTGCCAGCGTCCCTTATGTCCGTACATCTCCTCTCCTCTCTCCCCGCTCACCATCCGAGTTGCCCCTCTCTCAGTTCAGTCGATTCCAGGTTCGCCGCCTTTGGCAATCCTCGTCTGTGTGCGAGAGGGCAGACCGATCCATCGATTCGGTCAGCTCAGCCTCCCCACTTTCTCTCCAGCCACCACCCAGCCATGCGATGCGTCCACCTATTTCTTCGATCTATGCGTGTTACCTGTGTCCATTCATATCGTGCAATACATCACTGAACGCGCAAAATTTCTCTTCATCCGTGTATGGTATAACATTATGATTTCTTGCACTCGATTCTTGTAATTTCACTTATTTCTGTTCTCATTTGCGATTTCATTCTGTTCTCCCGCCAACTTTCTCTGCGCTCTCTCGCTATCACCACGCTTTCTCCTCATCCATCAACTGATCAGCTGATTACTCTTGTTGTTGCTTGACAGTTCCCTATGCGACTTCCTATTCCTGGTTATGCTCCATGTTCATGTCTCTATCGGACTGCACCACTTATCCGATGCTCTCCATTCTCGCATTGCAATCAGCTGATCACGCTAACAGCTATGAAAGTCTTGATATTGCTTCTTCGTCTGCTCCACTCCTACTCTCTCCGAATGTCATACAAGCTATGCTCGCTGTCACTGTGCTCCACTCCGTATAATCTGACGTAGGAACACTATGTTAGTATCACTCTACAGTATCACTCTCATTTTGATCCTCAATCAGCATGCCGAATCCTTCGCGATCCATATTTCATTTGATCCACACACAAACTTTCGCATCAGTTAATCGCGCTGTCATTTGGGGAGCTCCTGCTCTACCTGACTATCAATCCCTCTCTATCTCGTTCTCCCTCCCTCTCACTCTGACCCTCCCTATTAGCATGCTCTCTCGCCGCTCTCTCGCATCAGCTGATCGCGCTCTCAATTTTGTTGATATAAGTCGGTATCATTTGTGTTTTTCGAGCATTTTGAGCACTTCGTTTTATTGAGGAAATTCGATGAGTACACCATGAAAATTAAGTTCCATGAAAAAGTTGTAATGCACATTATTGTCAAATCATAGCATTCTAACAAATATGCGAAGAAAATTTAGCACTTTCGATAAGATAGACAATTTTGCATTCTGGAAAACACGTGTTGCGAATTTCGTGATGCAAAAGTTTTTCGAAAAATAATGAATGCCGATAAAATCTGCTGCACAAGATCGGCGAATTTGGCGACGGCAGAATTCGCTGATCTTTCGTTGACTCTATTTCAGCGAATTTGGCGACGGCAGAATTCGCTGAACTTTTGTTCCTACATTTCCGCGAATATGGCGAGGGCAGAATACGCTGAACTCCAGTGAACAAAAATTCTGCCACCGAGAGGAATCGAACCGGCGCCCCGCGTTCACCAACCGTCCATCTTACCAATATACCACCTCCGCTCTCTCTCAGAAGCTGTGAACTGGGGGATGTGTGCGCAAACATCTATGTAATTGCGAACATCTGTTTAGCTATTCGCATTCCAAAAGGAAGAACACAGTTCTCGCTGTTGCTGGTATATTAAAACTTAGATGTTTTTATATACCATCAACAGTCGTTTGCATATTTCTTTTTTTCAAAATCATGATGGCGCATGTTTCACAACGTTTTAGTGTTTTAGAATCTCTGTGAACGAGCTGCCATGGTGTATTGGTAACATTCACGCTTCGTGATCGAGGGACGACGGTTCGATCCCCTCACCGAACTTTTGTGAAAGCGAATTTGATCCATCGCTGTTCAGCGAATTTGGCCATCGCTAAATTCGCGGAAAACACACAAAGTTCAGCGAATTCTGCCGTCGCCAAATTCGCCGAAACCATGCCAATGAAGTTCCACGAATTCTGTCATCGCAATATTTGCAGATTTGAAAAAGAAGTTTTTTCTTCGCCCGCGAATGTTTTGATAATATTTTGACAACACAAATTCCCCATCCGAATTTTGCCGATCACATCGTTTTGTTAAGCATGTTTTGAAATCTGCTACAATGCTGTAGAGGGCGATGAAAGGTCCCGGATAAGGTTGAAAGTAGCACTGTAGCGATACTCTCGAAAATCACAAATGATACCGACTTATATTAATTGTTTGCAACAATCATTTCAATCATCATTTACGCTCTGTGTCTCCATCTGACTCTGTTTCTCACTCGTTCTCCCCTCTCTCTTCTAAGGCACTGCGAGATGAGGAGAATGTTCATTCTCTCTCATTCTCTCCTCTTTTCCCTATCCTCGTTACTTCTCTCGCATTGCTCGCGCACGATTCTCGTGCTTGGAGCAGCGCTCGCCCCGCCAGTACCCTGCAGTCGTCGCCAGGTTCACGCGAAATGAGGCCATTTAGCCGCGACAACCGTCTTTAATCAAGAACAAGTCGATTATAACTTTTTGGGTGGTCGCGTGCAAGTTTTAACAATAAAAATCAATCGTAATACATGAAATTTTTAAACTGGCGCGAGATTTCCGCATGGTTCGTGTATGTACAGGCAACATTTATCTCACGAAAGCGGAGCATGACGAAACTTCGAGACATTTTCCTTTCTCTAATTTTGATAGGTGTTGATTTGTTGTCTTTTGTTAATATGATGTTTTACCTAATCTGTCGTTCCCTCAATTACACCATTCACGTGTGATTAGTAGATAATATTTTCGGAACACTGTTTGAACTTCCGCGCGCGTTTTTTCATACTAAATTGATTGTATAGCAGCTTGCAAGACGGTCAAAATGTTTTTTGGAAGGAAAGGATTCACAACATTATTTCAGGATCTGGCTGGTCCTGAAAAATGACCCGTTCTATGGGCGTGGCGTGTGACAGCATGGATCTACCGACGGGTGAGGTGGTCTTCCCGCACGCACCAAGAACTGCAAGATTGCCGTCGACGGAGACAATCCCGCACTGCTCGGAGAGACGGATGGGGAGAGCGGTGGGTGTTGCTCCGCCCGGCGCCGTCATCAGCGTGCCCCCTCCCGGTGAGTGGGTGGGTGTTATGGATGGAAAGTCGAATGGAAAATCCGGAGCTCTTGATCTTGAGTGAGTCCGGTGAGTGGGTGCAAGTCGCCGCGGAAGCCGGGGCTTTGAGACACAGACAATGCGGTGCAGTCTCGGAAATCGTCGCGTTTGCCACGTGCAAAACGTATAAGTGTGCCGATCCCGTAAATGTCTCTTTTTGGCAACATTGATCCTGATGTGATCGAGATTGAATGAGCGTTTTTAGGAATACTGAATGTGTGAAGTGTAGTTGGTAGTTGGTTTGGTATGCTTACGAAATGATTTGTTTGAGAATTATTGAGACGGGGTTGTTGCAGGCATCGTTGGTGGCGCTGCGCCCCCGCCCCCGCCGGTCGGCGTCGCAGGCGGATCGGCAGAAGGAGAAGGAGGTGGGTGATTGAATGTTGAATTTATCGATTGGTTTATGGGTTTATTGATTTATTGATTTTGATGAATGTAGTAACCTTCTTGATTCTAGGTGAGCCGAAGATGTCGGCGGCGGCGGCCCGTCGCGCGAGGAAGAAGGAGAGTATGCTCAAGGGAAACGTTCTCGACAGGTATGCGTCACGTAGTGTTGCTGTATGGGATATGATGTTTCCTCATTGCTGCCTCTCACTTTCTCGCTTGTGCACGACGAATTTATGTGCAGTGTTTGTGAGAAACTCGGGAGATCTTCGAAGTAGACTTTAGGGATTAGGTCACGACTAGCGAACGGAACAAATATCACCATACGTAACAATGTGTTCAGTGTTCACGTTTCCCTCATTACAGGATCCAGCTGTCCAGCTTCGATGCGTCGGCCCTGCCCAGTTTGGAGTGGCTGACCCGCTCACCGCGCCCAAGGATCCGGCGAGCGACGAGGGTGGGTTGGGAGAGAGGGATAGGGAGAGGGGGGGGGGGGAGTAGAGAGAGAGAGGTTTTAAGACAGAGACAACCCGGTAGACAGTATCAATGCATGCATCACTCTCCCCTCTTTCAGCGGCCATGTTGATGCTGGAGGGCGGTGGGAAGCAGTCGATCGAAGACGTGCAGAGTATGGCGCTGGCGCTGCTCGAGGGAAGCGGAGCCGTCATGAATGTCAAGTGGGTGGGGTGGGGTGGGGAAGTGGAGCGAGCATAGAGACGGGCAGAGAGACGGGCAAGTACGGACACGTTGAGGAGGTGCGTGTTGTCCAGATTGCGGTGATCTAACCGTCTCGTCTGACTCTCTCTCTCTCTCCTCTCTCTCTGTCTGTCTGTCTGTCTGTCTGTCTCTCTCTCTCTCCTGTTGCGAGAATAGAACCGAGCAACATCTTCAAGACACGAAACCCAAAGAGTTTCTATCGAGATCACATTCTTGTTCCAGGTGATTATAGCTGCGGACGAGCAGAGCAACTCGGTCAAGATATTCGTGCGGTTCGCGGAGGCCCAGCAGGTGGGGGAGAGAGGGAGGGAGAGAAAGAGGTTGTGGAGGAGTGGGAGGCACACTTCTTAAGTACCAGTTGTGACCGTAGACAGACCAATGTAGTTAGTTTGAATAGGTACAAGTAGGTTTTAGTAGAGAATGAAAACTGTATGAGTAACGTTGGGCAGTTGTGATGTGTTGATTGAGGCGGACGCTGCGAAGGCTGCCCTCGACAACCGCTTCTTTGGAGGCAAGACGATCTCGGCTGCCATCTACGACCAGGCCCTCTTCGACCACGGAGACCTCACCGGATGAGTGTGTATCGATCGACTATCGATTGATTAAGTTATCTATCAGTTGCACTGCAATGTTTTAACAGCGGCAGCTATGCGCTGCTCTGAATCACCCGACTAATTGTTATTTGTTGAAGTTATCATCGTCTCTTTTTCTCGTGTTTCCAGTGTTTTGTGTGTGCATAGAACGTAGTTATTGCGTATTGACTGATGTTGGTTAAGATAAATGATACTCAATGTTTTGTATGCGTGCGGTTTGTGTGGATCAATTGGCTCGTGTCCATGTGATGTTTGTTTCGGGGGGGGGGGGGGGGCGAGGAAGCGGCATGTGTTCTGTTTTCTTCTATTGACACGTGAACTCTTTCTTTTGTGAGAGCAGTGAGTGGCAGTGTGAGAGAGAGAGAGATGGGGCGGGTTGCATGGTTGTTTGTCTCATTTGTCTCGTCATTGTTTCTGCTGCCTCCCTATCTTGGTGGTTGCTGTGTAATTATACTGTGTGTTGGAGTGAGAGGGAGCGAGTGAGAGAGAGAGAGAGGTTCAGAAGTTTGATTGATGTTATACAGAAGTTCAATAGTCAATCGTTTTGCAGGTGTACGTCTCGTCAGTGCACCCCGACCTGTCCGAGGCCGATCTGAAGAGTGTGTTCGAGGCGTTCGGAGAAGTGAAGAAGTGCCAATTGGCCCGGCAGGGAGTCACCGGAAAGGGCAGCTATCGGTCAGTGAAAATATCCAGTATACGTTTATCGATATTTTTTTGGCTACATTGAGTTTACCAACGCTGCTTCGGCTAACTAGACGATTGCCGGTATGAACATGTTCGATCTCGGAGGACAGTTCCTCAGGGTGAGTGGAAGCGGAGCTAGAGAAGGCGGAGCATAAGGCAGGTGCGTCAGCCTAGTCCCGTTGATGTCAAAGCCGGCTCCACTGTAGTTGAAGTCGATGCCCTTGTAGATGTCAGCCAATACAGCGTTGAAGATGTACGGCGAGTAGGGACAGCCTTGCCTGGCTCCTTTTCCAATCGAGATGTCAGCCTTGGATCGACGCACCGTCACACTTGTTCTTCCTGTATTGTACACCGCCTGTAGTAGTCGAATATACATCGGATCCACTCCATGTGTTGCGAGAGATCTCCACGCGTCGTCGAACTCCACACTGTCGTACGCCTTTTTGTAGTCGACGAAAATGAGGTAGAGATGCATGTTGTATCGGTGGGCGCGGTAGATCAGTTCGCGAACAGCCAGAATTTGGTCGGCGCAGGAGAACCCAGAGCGAAATCCTGCTTGTTCGGGGGCTGGTTCTCCTCGAGGATGAATGAAGTGCGAGCCAGGATACACTTGACGTAGAGCTTGAGTATGGTGGAGGATACGGCCACAGGTCTGTAGTTGCTGATCTCCGTGCAGTCACCCTTGAATAGTAGTGTGATGACAGAGTCGGTCATTCCCTCTGCGACTTCTCCTTCTTCTAGACAGCGGTTGAAGAGGTCAGTGATCATCTCCAGCAAAGCGTCCGGCGAGTGTAGCAGCATCTCCGTCGTCACGAAATCGGGTCCGGCAGCAACGTTCCGTTTCATCTTGAATAGGATGCGGCGAACCTTTTCCACAGCGAACGGGGAAGAAAGTGAGTTGACAGCGTCTGTTGGGGCGAGAGCACGAGCGGTGGCGTAGAGACAGTTGTAGAACTTGACGATCGTCTCCTTCACTTTCCGCGGGTCTGCCGTTGTAGTAGTAGTGGTGCCGTCGTCGTATTTCAGCCGGCCGAGCACTTGTCGTGTCGTCTCATTCTTCCGAAGAGCTTTCTTGCTGGCGATGCCTTTCTTGTATAAACGTAGATGGTGGGCGGCCAGGTCCTCCTTGATGCTGTTCCGCAGGGTGCGGTTCAACTGTGTGAGCTCCGCTCGTGAGGCAGTAGTGTTGAGTGCCATCAAGCGGCGGCGCTGCTTGTAGAGGTTTCATCAGACAGCCGTCGTGGGGGTGGCTCCAGGGTAGTGGATGCCTTCTGTGCTTTGTGTAGCTGTTCGGTGATGTCCACGTAGGCAGCGGTGGTCGAAGGTACAGTAGGCGGGGATCGAGTATGCATAAGAAGGGGGATGGCGTGTTCATTTTGAATCTTATTACTTCTCATAGTGTATCATTTGCCACGTGTTACGTTTCATACGCGTTTATTGCAGGATGTGCATTGTTCGAGGAGGAGATGCGCACGTGAGGCGAGGCGAGCATGTGAGACACTGAAGAGAAGGGAAACGTCTAGAAGAAGCTTACCTTGGGAGCTGAGAGAGAGCCAGCCTACAAAGGTACGTTGAACGTTGTGTTATATTATATAATATATATTATTGATACGGAGAGCTTGACTTAGACGAAGTGAAGTTTGAGCGACACAAACAGTTAGTAGATGATGTAGTAGAGCTATTCACGCGCTCACATGGAATAATTATCATAGATGGTTGATTTGACAAAGATATTTTAAAATTAAGTGTTATGTTCGTTCGCTTTTGTATTGTGTAGGTTCGGTGTTCGATCAGCCCATGTCCCGTGCTGGTTATGTGGTTGCCTAGCCTTCTGGTTAGTGCTGTGGGTTCGACTCCCATCGTGCAGTTGGGCTGAGAGAACACTGAACCGAGCACATGTAGTGAGCAGAAATGAGCGGTACATTCCGTCCACGTGGTGTACTAAAGTTAAATCTCAGATTTTACTGTTACAGTGTTACAACACGATTCCGCATAGTTATAAACATACAACTATAAAAAAGTGATCTGCACGTGCGAGCAATGCTCCTTCACTCAGTCAGATGATCAGGCATGCAGCTCAGACGACTATGTGAGGTTCGAACACCCTTTCACGCGGCTTTCACCCAATAGGTGAAGAGGGTGAGCGCAAGTCTTCTCTCTCTCTCTCTCTCTCTCTCTCAGCCCATTCTTTCAAATCCACAGTCCACAGCCCAAACCGAAGTCTGGTAAAAGTATACCACCAGAGTCCGAAAACTGAGGCTCATGAATACCTTTCGGCACACTTGACAGATTCATATACTTGGTAAATGAAAATGAAATCGTAGTTGAGTACTGTATCCGTAATGTTTGAATTGAATGTGCCGGTCTAGATGATGTGTGGTGAGAGAGAGAGAGAGAGACGGGGTGAGAGATTTTCGCGCGCGTTTTTGGAGTCCCTCGTCGGTCGGAAAGTGGGTCGATGGGGTATATTTGAGTGCGCCGGAGAACAGCCATCATCTCATCCGATGAGCTACTATGATCATGTGTGAACGCGTGAAGGGAGACAAAGGAGTCGGAAACGGTGGCGCCAAGATGCTACGGAAAGGTACTGGGACAACAATCGCCTGCCATCCGCCATCTGGCTCGCCGTAGAGTTGAAGACAGGTGGGGATGGGAGTTGGCATCTGCGTAGAGGGGATAGCCAAGGCTTCGGCCGCTCTCGGCTCTGCCTTCTGCTTGCTGGTTGAGAGGGTGAGGAGGGAAGGTCGAGAGAGAGAGGGTGAGGAGTGAGGAGGAGAGAGATAGGCATGCATGGAGCGGAGTTGAATGATGACTCTTGCCTTGCGAACGTGGTTCTAGACCTCTAGACCTTCTGTTGTATCTATGAATTTTCTTATCAAATATTGTAGTGACTGAGAATCATTGCCCTACGTGATTGAGCTTGTAAAACTATGCTTGATGAAAAACTTATTTTCTGCGCTTTTTTCTTGTTCTTCGAAAGGCGTGCCAATTCGAATAGAAGAGGAGGGTGGATGTGAAGAAGATAATGTTGAAATGATGATTTGTGATCTTGAAGAACATAGTGTCGAGAGAGAGAGAGAGAGAGGGGGGGAGAGGGGGGAGAGAGAGATGGACAGAGAGAGAGAGAGAGAGAGAGAGAGAGAGAGATGGACAGAGAGAGAGAGAGAGGAGGAGGAGGAGAGAGAGAGGAGGAGAGAGAGAGAGGGGGGAGGGAGAGCGGGAGAGAGATAGAGAGAGGGAGAGGGAGAGTGAGAGGGGAAGAGAGAGGGAGAGGGAGAGAGGGGGAGAGGGGGAGAGAGAGAGGGAGAGAGGGGGAGGGAGGGAGGGAGGGAGGGAGGGAGGGAGGGAGGGAGGGAGGGAGAGAGAGAGAGAGGAGGAGAGAGAGGGAGAGAGAGAGAGAGAAAGGGAGAGAGAGAGGGGGAGGGAAAGAGGGAGAGAGAGAGAGAGGGAGAGAGAGAGGGAGGGAGGGAGGGAGGGAGGGAGGGAGGGAGGGAGGGAGGGAGGGAGGGAGGGAGGGAGGGAGGGAGGGAGGGAGGGAGGGAGGGAGGGAGGGAGGGAGGGAGGGAGGGAGGGAGAGAGCTGTCGTGCGACGGCGACTCGGGGACAGGCGCACGGGCGGAGAGACTCAAGCAGACAGTGCATGTGTGTTGTAGGTTCTCATCGGAGGGCTGCGCTACACAGGAAGGGGCTTGTGATGAGCAGACTGATCTGTTCGAGAAACAGTCACAGCTTTGCCAATTGCCAAGCAGGTGCGTTGATGCGTGACGTCATGTGGCGCGGGGAAGAGACGTGTTGGTGTGTTTCAGAATCTGACGGAGAGAATCTGACGAAGCAGGAGAGGGTGTGTCGCGCCACCTGATCGCGTATCTCTCTCTCTCTCTCTCTCTCTCTCGCTATCCACTCGCTCCTTGCCTAGAGAAGGGGCGCCTTCGTTGCCAGTACCGCACTCAACCAGGGTGTATTGTGATGTCATATACTTGTTGTGTTGCGTTGTTAGGGAAGTTTAGTTTTCATTGTGCTTAGAAGAATCCACCGGAATGGCACGGGCTATCGGTATGATTGGTATTCGCAGTCCACATTAAAATACTGTACTTTACCGTAGCCCATATGTGTAATTTACATAATTGATTAATGGAACGTCGAAAGAAAGACATCTAGGGACAGAAGAGGGTTGAGGGTATCCCACCGGTGCACAGACTCCGAGACAAGGCTGCGCAATAGATGGAGCACTCGCACTCGACAAGTCAGCACACCGGAGAGACAACCGGGGTGATATGGAGGGAACAGAAAGAGACGAAATCATTGGGTGACAGAAGAGGGTATCACACCGGTGCACATACTCCGAGGCAAGGCTGCGCAATAGATGGAGCACTCGCACTCGACAAGTCAGCACACCGGAGAGACAACCGGGGTGGTATGGAAGAAGAGAAAGAGAGAGAGAAAATCAATATACATGGATATGATCGGGTGAGAAGGTACGCCACTTGCCTCTTCGCTATCACTCTTCTTCACCCACTCTCTTTCCATTTATCTTGATTGATTGATTGATTTACTGCCGATATCAAGGGTACAACAACGGAGATGAAACACAAAGGGTTTAGTCTGCGTGAAGTATCTGTCGGTGGTTCCTTCTTGTCGTGATCCGACTTAGGAGGGGTGGTGTGCTTAGTCTTACGCTCAGGTTGACGTTGCGACAGCCTTTGTAGAAAGTGTACTCGACGGGTTCAACTCCGTGCTCCGAGGAATCCTCAAATTCCAAAGCCAGCAGCGAACACGTAGCGGGTACCGTTAATCCAGCAATTCTCCACGTAGACCGGGCTTGGCGGGTGCGACGGGGGAAATCAAACTGGGGGGACCGACCACTCGTGGGCAAGGGAAGATGATGGAATTTATCTTACGTTTATCTTACGAATCTATATACAACGACGACCGCTGGACGAGACGTGTGATCGATTAGAAGCCGCCAAATATGGACAAGCCCGGTCGCCCTCACCTACAATGAAGTGATCAATTCAAGAAGACGATTCCATTCAATAGAAGGACCCTCGAGGAGGAATGGAAGAGCGTGGCCGCGGACACCGACGCGACAAGATGGAATACTTATGCTTCCCGGCGCTACTCTGTGAATAATTGATGTTTGAGTTATAATTAAATTACATAATAAGATAAATGTTGAATTAGAATTAGAATTTGCCGGGGGCGCGGCTTAGTGGATAGAGCGTTCGTCTCTCAATCTCATGGTCGCTGGTTCGATCCCCCTCGGAGTCAACCATCCTTGCTAAATTCACCCAGCCCCTGAGGTGTGGCAAACCACTCTTATGGTAGTGTCGCGTGTGAGTGCGCGAAAGCATTGGCAGTGGATGTAACAATCACTCGCCTGCATAGCGAGAGAGGAGAGAGCACAGAGAGGGATAGAGAGAAGAGGAACCGCCACACCCCCAAGGACCTCAGTCTAGTCTAATCTAACCTTTGCTTCTTGTCTTGTCTTAGCGTTTAATAAATATGTTTCTCACAGTCATTGTTTAGTCTATTGCACACACAGAGAGTGAACTCCCTTACCAAACCCCAAATATAACATGGAGGATCCCGGTTCTCTCTAGTGCAATGGATTAACTGACAATGAAACATTCTTCTAGCATTTCTCTTCTTTCTTCTCTATCTTGTCTCTCTTCTCTTCTACGAACGACGTGTGAAAATGAGTGCCGTGTTTACTGTAAATAGTGTACAATTACTGTTTTGTGGCCGCACAGAGAGTGGGCTAAATCTATTTCGTGCTTCCCAGATTTTCCATCAACACCTCTGAATAACGTATCCGTGATTCCGTGATTTCCGTGATTCCGTGACTTCCGTGATTCCGTGATTTCCGTGATTTCCGTGATTCCGTGAATTCCGTGACAACTTACCGTAAACTGTAATGCGTTTTCCATCCCTAATTTGTATCGTTCCTCTCACATCTATCCAACACACTTAGCCCTCTCTGTGCCACTGTCTTAAGGTTAACCAAAAATTCCAAAACAAACAAAAACTTTAGACTATTCAATTCAATCAGCATCTGAGTGTGAGTCATGGCATACGGTAACTGCAGTGCAATTCTAGCGCGCACGCGCAGTCGTGATCGTAATTAGCCATTTATCAAGCAACCCAGCATTCAAATGTGTAGCAATTTTGCTTTCGATCCCCGGTCACACCGCGAGATCGACAGACAAATAGCAATACACTTTCTGGCACATCAATGATCCGCGAGAGCCATTCATCTGAGCCGACTTCGACCCTCGCGCAGGGATTACAATAGGGTCATGACATGACAAATGGGATCATTGGCGCCTGCCTGGCACTTTACAGCCACGCCAGCTCCGAGTGTTATGGTTGCTTATAGGGGGCCAAGCCCACTTTATTTGCATATCTCGACACGAGAAGCCGCACCTTATCCTTTCAATTTGTTGACATCTCTTATTCATTCAAGCATTTTTCGTTACTAGCGCTGATCAAAGAGACGTCGCAGCACGCCCTACACCATTGTCGAAAGCCGAAACAGCAGCCGAGGTACGCAATTTTACTCATTTGATCATTGGGTTCGGGTTTGAAACCTCAGCCGCGTACAGTATTAGCCAGTGTGTGAGAAAGTGAGCCGCGAGAGAGTATCTTTGATCTTTGTAAGCATATAGCGCCCTATTCCTCCTATCTAGCAGCGCGCTGACATATATCTATATATCTCTCTGTCTTACTATATCTTTTGCTAGCAGTCTGATCCGCGACTTCCTGCCTCACCGCGCGATACTTGCATACCGTTGAATGAGCGGTAGTGATTCGGAATCCAGCGACGACACCGTCAAGGGAAACCCTAGCACGCCGCAGCAGCCTGCGCAAGCGCCGCTTTCCAACCTACGCGACGAGCGTGCAATCCAACGCGAGCAAGTGAGAAATCAGCAGCGTGAGCAGCGCGAAGCACTTGAAGCTATTAGAGCCGCGCAAGCCGCCGCAGACGCACAAGCAGTCCTAGACGCGCAAGCCGCCGCAGACGCGCAAGCAGCTCTAGACGCGCAAGCAGCAGCAGACGCGCAAGCAGCTCTAGACGCGCAAGCAGCAGCAGACGCGCAAGCAGCAGCAGACGCGCAAGCAGCATTGGCGCAAGAGGAGGAGGAATTGGAGATGGCAGGGCTATCTCTCCTCATTCCCGAGATCGGGAAGTGGCCGAAATTCAACGGCGAAGGGTCTCTGACTCGATTCACCAAGGGGCTGAATGAGCGTGCGAACTTTCTCGGATGGGATGCGACGAAAGTCACCAACTTGATGCCTTTCTTGCTCGAGAATGAGGCGCGCGAGCGTTACGACAACTATGACAGCGCGACCAAGGGTGATTACACGGAAGTGATCAAGCAGTTGAAGATCGACTTCAACACCGAGTTGTACAAGGGTCGTCTCATGAAAAACCTCACGTCCGTGCGCCAGGGCAATAGTGAGAGCGTGAATCAATTCTCGAACAGGATCAGCGATCTCGCTGATGATCTGGGAGAGAGTGATGGCGGAAAAGAATCTCTCAAGAAGGCCAACTTCTGGAGAGGTCTCAGGAAGCCTATCCAGGATCAGATGATCATGTGGGGGAAATCTTCTGGTACTTTCGATGAGCTGAAAAAGGCAGCGTCGGAAATTGAGATCCGCATTCGCATGATAGATGATCAGAAGGAAACGGACTCTCTTTCAGCATCGGTAAACGCAATGAGTCTGACTGACAATTCGCGGGATGCCAAGCGTTTTGATTCGCGCAGCGACTACGGTAGATCTGACAATAAGCGCGATCCCCGAGGCCGCTATGACCGCAAGCAGGAAAGCTCGCAATCGCAGCACAACACCTCGCGCAACCACAGCACGCGCAATGAGCGTGACCACGACCATTCCCGTGAGCATTTCCAGCATTCCAATTCGCGCGACGCGTACGAAAACAGGGGATATTCCAGCGAGCGTCATCGTCACGATTCCCGTGACAGGCGTGATAGGCGCGATTCCCGTGATAGGTACGATCAGTGTGAGCGTCACTATTCGCGTGACCATCACCGTCGCGACTCGGGTTCGAGATACTAATACTAATACTATACTAATACTGTACGTTCTATACCAGGAAGTGTGTGTGTATTATTGAGTATCTCATATCATATCGCCACATACCACCACTACAGTATAACACTATACTACATCCCTAACACTCCAGCATTACAGCACTAATAAACGAACCACGCAGCGATGTGATTGGCACAAATACCTATCCACGGTTGCATTTGCGATTAACACGAGTGTCAAGGCTACTAATCAATCAGCATTTTCATTGTGCATGGTAGGGATGCGTGTCTTCTCGCTTCTCGCTAATGTTATTCTAATGCCATTCGTTCCATCCAGCATATCCGTTACAATTTGCAATCACACTTCGAAACTAACTATTAACATCATTATGAAAGACTGGTTCTTACAGAATCACTGGAATCAACGAGCCTAACATTACAGCATACCCTCTAGCCAAGCCTGATATTAGTGACGTATATCACAGGAATAGAGCAAAGCATTACATTGAGTGCCAACAGCCAAAGCAAGCATGGGGATGATTGACCCGAGAGAGCGTCTGTAGTGTAGACAGCGAAAGAGTAGAAAACGAGACAACAGACATCTACTCTGAGATGATCAGAGAGGTTCAAAAGCAATCTCCGCATTTAGAAATAGCCAGCATAATGAGTAAGATGTTAGTGAGCAGCATTGCCTATGAGCACAACCAGCATTTTAGCATTCTAATGCCTCTTCTGTTTACAGATTCACAACTGCCAGCCGGCGAGCCACGGCGGAGAACTCGCTAGGTTCGACGGCATCCTCGAGGAGAGGGACACGGCAAACTTCACACCGACTCACCTCTACACTGTTGTTACCCAGACCCCACCCACCACTAACAACACCCATCCCCATCCCAGCGACTTCGATGTCCCCTCTTCAGCAGTATCAGCAGAATCGTGAGCAGAATCAGCTGTTCCGCACCTTTCAGCAGGCCACTCCCAACAACAATATGGTCGTCAATTTAAATAGGCTACGACAGCGTGACATAATCAATCGTCCGGTTAGTCTAGCATTGGACATGTCCAACTGGGAATGTGTATACTGCACGTAAGTGCACAGCGTTACGCACTCCCCGAGTTCCACGCCATGGAGAGTGCGATAGATAGGCTGAAGCGGAAACTCAGTCTTGACTAAATCGCTTCACATTCACAAAACCAGCATTGTTACATAGCATTATCAGCATTTTACGTAGCACTCAGTTTTAATGATAAGCATTTAAGCACAGCGTTCCTCCTGTCCTTTAGTTGTGCCAACTAGCCTCGCAGGAGCTCGGCAATATAAGGGGGAGATGTCGCGTGTGAGTGCGCGAAAGCATTGGCAGTGGATGTAACAATCACTCGCCTGCATAGCGAGAGAGGAGAGAGCACAGAGAGGGATAGAGAGAAGAGGAACCGCCACACCCCCAAGGACCTCAGTCTAGTCTAATCTAACCTTTGCTTCTTGTCTTGTCTTAGCGTTTAATAAATATGTTTCTCACAGTCATTGTTTAGTCTATTGCACACACAGAGAGTGAACTCCCTTACCAAACCCCAAATATAACAGTAGCCAGAAGGCGTCACAGCACCATCTACGGACTCAAGAACGGAATTCAAGATGTCCGACGTCACCCAACCCATCTACCTCTGCTGACGTTGTCGTAATCCAAGAAGCCCATCTTGTTCTCGACTAGGAGGACCCCGGATTCAACCGGCTAAAAAAAGAATTTGTATATCCGAGGGAAGCCATGCGTAGTGTAAGTGTAGTGGTTATGTGTGATCTCTCTCCCTCCATCTCCATTTCTGTACCGGGAGATGAATCCCGTAACAGTATTGTAGGCAGTTGACCTTACGTGGAGGCACTCATGATACTATTCTAGGCGGATATTTGCCCCTCTTTGAGGCGACTCGTCCCCTCCCCCGCACCTCCCCCTTCAGGTGCATTCCTCTTTCTTTCTCTCTCTCTCTCTCTTTCTCTCTCTCTTTCTCTCTCTCTTTCTCTTTCTCTCTCTCTCTCTCTCTCTCTCTTTCTCTCTCTCTTTCTCTCTCTCTCTCTCTCTCTCTCTCTTACAATTACCCACTCACCTTTCCTTTCTGTCCTTCTTGCCGGCGTCCCTTCCAACAGTACATCTCCCTTTCTCTCTCTCCTCGGTGAATCAATATTTCTCAACCGGGAGATCATTTTCATGTTTCACCCATGATAGTGTTCTAGGCGGATATTTGCCCCGCTTTGAGGCGCCCCAGCCCCTCCCCCGCCCCTCCCCCTTCAGGTACATTCCTCTTTTTCTCTCTCTTTCTCTCTCTCTCTCTCTCTCTCTCTCTCAGTGAATCGATATTTCTCAACCGGGAGATCAATTTCATGTTTCACCCATGATAGTGTTCTAGGCGGAACTTTGCCCCGCTTTGAGGCAGCCCAGGAGCCGCCCCCCCCCCATTGCAGGACCCAAGACCGTCTAAAAAATAATTAAGTTCAACGTTGAAATTTTGTTTTGAATAAAGGTTTAACTTTGATCTGGTTTACTTTTCGAATTTTCAACATCACAGAAAAAGTATTTCGAATGAACAAAGATTTTACTGTTACTGTTGTTGTTCTTAAACGTTTACCTAACGTTCGCCTGAACAAAACAACAATAGAAAAATAAGTTCGCGTACTCCACAACGCCATTTCTTTTGGTTTTTCTCCCTCTCTTCCTCCCTCTCTTCCTCCCGCTCTCTCCTTCTCTCCCTCCCTCTCTCTCTATCTCTCCCTCCCCCTCTCTCCATCTCTCCTTCCTCTCTCTCTCCATCTCTCCCTCTCTCTCTCCATCTCTCTCTCCATCTCTCTCTCTCTCTCTCCATTTCTCCCTCCCTCTCTTTCCATCTCTCCCTCCCTCTCTCTCCATCTCTCCCTCCCTCTCCATCTCTCCCTCCCTCTCTCTCCATCTCACCCTCCCTCTCTCTCCATCTCTCCCTCCCTCTCCCTCCCTATCCTCTCTCTCTCTCCCTCTCTCTCTCTCCCTTCCTCTCTCTCTACCCCCTCTCTCTACCATGAAACTGCGAGATGAGCAGAATACTCATCCTCTCTCCTTCTCTCCTCTTTTCCCTATCCTCGTTACTTCTCTCGCACCGCTCGCTCGCGCACGATTCTCGTGCTTGGAGCAGCGCTCGCCCCGCCACCCTGCAGTCGTCGCCAGGTTCACGCGAAATGAGGCCGGTCAGCCGCGACAACCGTCTTTCATCAAAAACAAGTCGATTATAACTTTTTGGGTGGTCGCGTGCAAGTTTTAACAATTATAATCAATCGTAAAACATGAAATTTTTAAACTGGCGCGAGATTTTCCGCTTGGTTCGTGTATGTACAAGCAAAATTTATGTCACGCAAGCGGAGCAAGCATGACGAAATTTTTATTACTTTTCTCGAATTTTGTTCGTTTTCGTGTTCAAAGATAACTGCTGCTGGCTAGCGCGGCAATAGAGCCCCACTGGCGCCCCACTCCAGCGCCACTAGCGCTTGTATGCGCGCTAGTACGACTGGGGCGCCAGCGCGGCAATTGGGGCGCTACTGGGGCACAACTGACGCGCTAGTAGTATCTGACGAGTCGCCTCGATGATTGCTCTTCGTGTAAATTTGTTGTTTCATTTGGTTTTCTTTTGTTAATTCGCTTCATTCCAAGGTCATTCTGATATACTATACTTTATTTATGTACTCTTTATAGGGGAATCATAACAAAACTATTCTTAAACAAACAATCTATGTGAAACAACAAACAACATGATACATAGATGATTACATTTTGATAACAAACAATGATATCATGAACAGGCCAAAGATGGCGACAATACTATATCGAGAGAATAACAATATTGACACAAGATTGAATTCTATAAGATCCAAAGCCATGTAGATGTTGATCTGGATGCGGCGGGAGTCGGCAGTCGAGCAGTGGGTGAGTACGGTGATCACGCTGCAAAGGATATAAATAAATATATAAATACTAAGCTCGCAGTACCAAAATCATACCCGGCTTCTTCCTCCCAGGAGCCAGCACCCTGCTGCCGTCGTCCTTGACGATCGTGAAGGACCTGCAAACGTCTATCCTTCAAAGAAATAAAGAAATCATTATGGGAATGTGAGCAAACGCATGTTTGAGTGCGCACAGCCCAACCATCACATTCACATCTCTCTCTCTCTCTCTCTCTCTCTCTTTCTCTCTCACTCACTCACTCCATTATAGTGCGCGCAGCCCAATCACCGCCAATTGCCTGTGTGAGCGCCTTGTTCACATTCTCTTTCCAAAGTATCATACATTATACAATTATACTTCCAGAATAAAAGACAGATATGACAATTTCTATGCAATCGATCATAGTTAATCAAAATAAATAAGCATTCCATACCTTTCAATGATAAGGAGTGTGCCGGTGGGTTTGTACTGAACGAACAGCTTCTTAACCTGCGAGTAGCTCCTCGGCATGGGCAGCACAAACGGCACGTCAGAGTCTGCAAGCATGCCATCCAAATGCACAAGCATGCATGCCTACCTTCATCGGCGATCCTGCTCTTCTTGGGAGCCGTCACTCCGTCGTCCTCAAAGTCCTCCTCCTCCTCATCCTACAACAGCATACACATTCAAACTGATCTTGATAAAGGGAAATAACTCACCTCTCCGAGTCGCTCTCGTCTCCGACGAGCATGTCGTCCAAGTCCGCGCTGCCGCTCCCCTCCTCGTCAGAGCCATCCTCCTCCGAATCAGCGCGCACACGCCTCACGGAAGCCTTCTCCACCTGTGCCAGAAACATAGAAACGAGAAGGAAAATGAATCGCACATTTCCCTTCTTGATGAGCTGTCCGTCGTCGTCCAACTGAACAGTGAATCCCTTTTTATCTTTCGCTCGATCTTCTTGTGATCGACGATAGCCTCGTCGTCGTCGGCCGAGCGGTGCTGGCGCGTGTTCGTCTGAAAGTAACCAAGTATATTACAATCGTATGCAAAATAGTTGAATACAACCTATAGTTGAATACAAAACAACACCGCACCTGCATGTTCATTCTGGCGAGGCGGGCCTTCTCGGCCTCCTCCAGACGAGCCTTGGCTTCTCTCGCCATATCCAGCTCCGACTTGGACGCGTCCGTCGCCGCCGCACGCTTCTCCGACGTCATTTGCATGTTCAGCATCTGTGCGTAATTCAAGTGCGTAATTCTTGTGTATTATCGATATTCTTTTCATAAAGCAAAAAAGCTCAGTTTTAGCTTTTTCCTTTTGACGCGACGAGCCCTTGCAAACTTGAATTCACATAATGAACGATTCGAAGTAATTAAATTTCAGCAGCCGCTGTAATTTCCTCCTCGCTTGTGTCGTTTCTTTGGTGTTCTTGTCACTCGTACGTACATCCGCATGTTACCTGCTCCTTCCAGCAAGGCCGAGTGCTGTTCGATCGGGCGACGCGCGGCAAGATGGAGGCGAAGCGGGCGCGCGTTTACGAGGAGATTGGCAAGTAGGAGCGCGCCGATCCACCTCGACACGATGCGAGAGAGGGTGTGCCGGGAGGAGGAGGTCCGCTCCAGCGCCGCGCTCGGACTGCTTTCTCTCAACGACGACGAGGATGTGGATGACAAGCAGCTGTGGCTGACCTCCGTCCGCATCTTCGGCTTTCCCGGCCCTCAGCCGCTCATCCACGCACAAGACGCCTGGCCAGAAAGCCGTTCATGGTAGGGCGCGTGAAGACCACTGCGTTCACTATCGATTTGTTCAGAGCGCGTCAAGAGGTCGCGCGTCCATCCGTTTCTCTGCTGGGGGAACATCGCGTGCAGAGGATAGCCAAGGCGCTAGGCTGCGGTCTGCGGTGAGTGGATGAGGGGGAGTCGGGGAGATGGGTGAGGAGGCAAATAAGTAATTCGGGTTTGTGTATGAATGACAGCTGTATGGTCTACTTTGTAGTATTTCATTCAGATACACCCCTCTCTCGCCTGGACGCGAACGTGGCTCTGGGCCGTCTGCTGTGCGCACTATGCGCACAATGTGTCAACGGAGGCCAGACGTGGCGCTGCTTGCGCGTACCGGATGTTGGCGTCGAGGGACGCGCTGCTTGAGTGGAGTGGTGGGAGTGAGATGTCGACCGTCCAGCTGCTGCCTATGCCTACCTCGCACTGCCCTACTAGGCCGACAGAGAGGAGCTGCTCTCACTCTCATCAGAGGTGAGTATGGTGTATGGTCCCATGAGAAGCTGTATCTGATGTGAATGTTCAGATAAGTCGATGCACTGGCGTTTGTGCCGGCTGTATGGAGTGTGTGGGCAGCAGCGGCCCCGCAGCGCAGTGCACGCGACAGATCGCGGACATAGCTGGAAACTGGTTCAAGCAGTTGCCCAACTAGGTACCAGAGCATGAAAAGGCTGTTTAGAGCCTCAACGATCTACTTTCTACTTCCGATACTAACGCGCAAGATTTTCCGTATTGTTTATGTATGTGACTGCAACTGAACGTCGTTTTGCGAAATGTATTTTGAAATTGACTGTATAGGTGTGGTTTGATTGTTGTTGATGTCGACACGAACAAGTTACGTGCCTCGCTCGGCCTCGTTCCCCTCGAGATTGTCGACGAACCCGAGGTTCAATCTTCAACTGGCCAATTGTAGGTGCGTGACGCGGACGATGGAAAGACGGACGAGAAGGTCTGCACGGAGAACGGAATGCAGTTGCATCATAAGAAGGCTGACGACTGGCGATGAGGGAGGCGCGGAGGCATGGGTGAATGAGACAGCAAGGGGAGGAGAAGAAGCGCGCACAGGAGAGGGTGAGTGGACAGGTCGGAGAGGGGAACGACGATTGAACATTGCAGGCCAAGATGCTGGATGACATGGACGCGGACTTGTGAGTGAACATCGAGGAAGAGAATTAGAGAAGGCTCAGAAGGAGAAGGCGGAGCTGAAGACGAAGTGCGCGGAGGTCAAGGCCAAGGCGGCCGCCATGACGGGTAACATGATCGTCGGCCCCTCGAAGAATACATTGATCGAGGGGGCCGACCGAGCAGATCCTCGTGCTCGAAGACAAGGGTGAGTGCAGGGGAAGCGAGTGTCGCTGTTATGTTATCTTTTTGCTGGTGATTTCGATAATGACGAGAAGGTGCTCATCAACTCCAACATGATGGAAGAAGGAGCGCTACGCTAAGAAGGTGGAGCTGCGCAAGCGCAAGGGACTCTCCAAGACGGCCGCCTTCGACGAAGACGAAGACCATGAGGATTGGGGATATGTGAGTTTTTTGTGTACTGAAAAAATGTGTATCAACGTTGTTTAATCAGCTGAAAGACCGCGGGTTGCTGGCCAAGGATGACGAGGAGATGGAGGCGGAAGAGAAGAACACATTCCGTCTCGACGACGCCAGAGGTGGTGAAGGAAAAAGAGAGATGAGGAATTGATGATGGCGGGTAA
Organism: Rhabditoides inermis; assembly: GCA_963966185.1. Classification (NCBI taxonomy): domain Eukaryota; kingdom Metazoa; phylum Nematoda; class Chromadorea; order Rhabditida; family Rhabditidae; genus Rhabditoides; species Rhabditoides inermis. Next base: position 549,355 of record CAWZYM010000341.1, on the reverse strand, counting down.
GAAGCTCGCCTTCTCTCTCGACACTGCCAACAAGTTCACCCGCGCCAGCGAGTTCTACACACAGGTTCGCAAATTCTATCTTATGTGTTATTCTTATAATTATGTTTATGATTACTGTTTAGGAGGAGATGATCTCGTTCCGTAAGCTGAAGGACAACTAGAAGACTAGGAAGCGTGGAAAGGTATGAGTGGGATATGTGATATCATTTTTTAAAGACAGGTTCAATGTTGTATAGTGCATTTTTCTCCATATTTGTTGCAGATTCTTCGTGCCGAAGATGCCTGCCGGAGAGAACTTTGGTATGTCTCGGCATGTTTTCGAGTGATAAAATGTGTTTATTTTAAATATTTTTTTGTGTTTACATGCGTTGTTTAGTCGCCGCCGCCGTCACGATCGGACGAGGCGGGAAATGCGGCGAAGGGAGAAGACGAGGGAGAGCTGAAGGAGAACTCGGCTGAGCCGGCGCCGGGCGAGGAGGGAGTCACAGGGTCTTGTCCGCCTGCGATGAAGAGTGGCCGCGTGGCTCGGGCATAAGAAGCGCCTGCACACCCCGAAGCACTGCCGATATCCTAAGGTAAGAATGAGACTGAGGATATGGCCGACATATGTGTTTCAGCGTTTGTGCACGCTTCTCACTTCCTCCACAAGAATGGCTACGGCGCCGATCGGTCGATGCGATGCATGTTCTTGAGGCTACGATGAGTGGATGGAGAGAGATGGGTGTAGAGAGACGTACTCGGGGTGACTGGTGAGTTGACGGGGAGGGTTGGTGTGGGTTTGATACTGATGGTATGGTGTGTTTAGGCATGGGATGCGCGGGGGGCGGCGTCAAGCTGGAGCTGTGCGACGCGTTCAAGACGGACATGGTGGTGATGGAGGTGGAGTGGAACGAGAAGACGGTGCCGATCCACCTCTACGCCACTCGATCGCGTCTCTCGCTGCCCAACCCGCTATTCGGGAGAGTTGCCAATGCCTTGTATTGTGTTGTTGTGGACTGATTGGTTTAGTTATTATCGTAAATTAAATTTCTTTATGTGATATTTTTCTTCGAAAACTCATGTGCTACTTGTGAACAACAATGCATGTAAACAATTCTTCTCTGCCGGTGCCTTTCCCGACCACGGAACTCTGAGCAATGACCAATGATGTTCGGCTGTTAAGCCGGAGTGGTCATCTACGAGCTATTGTTATTATTGGTACTCACAGCAAGCATTGAAGCACTGTACTGTACTTTACCATAACGCGTAAACCTTAGGTGTAATATAAGTGATTGTCACAATTACTTGATTCAAGACAATTATTCTGAAGGTATCATTCAGAAATCATTTAAATCATTCAGAATGAAACCATAACTCATCCTCATTTTATTTGCTTTATTCGTTTTCGATTCATGCATGATTAATCAAACGATGGAAGAAAGATAATGAAATCATCAAGGGACAGTAGAGGATATCACACCGGTGCACAGACTCCGAGGCAAGGCTGCGCAATAGATGGAGCACTCGCACTCGACAAGTCAGCACACCGGAGAAACAACCGGGGAGGCATGGAAGAAGAGAGAGAGAAAATCAATATACATGGATAAGGAGAATGTCGAGGCAGCTCTCACCGACAGATCACATCGAATAGCCTGAAATGAACAACCTAGTCTCTCTCCCTCTCTCTCTCTCTCAACCTAGTCTCTCTCTCTCCCTCCCCCCCCTCTCTCTCTCTCCTTCGCTCGCATCTTTGCAGAAAACGACTACAGGAGCTTGCAACACGCATCTCTCGTCGCAGATAAAATCCGCCCGCGCTGGAAAAAAAATCGTCTGATCTGATAACACTACACAAATCAGTGATACCAGCACAGATCAGTGATACCAGCGCACGTCATGGCGTCGAGAGGAGAGACGTGGACGACACGTGCAATCGTGAGCGATTCGAGGATCACCCTCCTTTGCAGCGCATCGGCATCGCGTGTGTTCGAGCGGCAAGTGCAGCTCTTGTTCCATCCAAGTCTTGTGATACGTGATCTATCACGATCGACTCTTGTCGCCGACGAGACTCTCGCTCTCTGGTTGGGTCGACCGGAGAATCGCCAGTAATTGATCACTAGATGATAAGATGATGAGTTCACTGTGTTTCGTTGCGAGTAGGCGAGCGGTCGAGATATGACCGCGCCGCAACTGACAGAGGAGCAGCGGCGCTCCGTGCTTATAAAGAAGAAAGGAACGGTATGCGGCAGGAAGGCTTGCTCCCACTCGCAACCTCGTATGCCAGGTTGAAGTGTGTCGAATTTCCGCCCTCTGGCTACTGTGCAACGTGCAGGGGTCACTTCTGCAGAACAAGTTCGGGCACGTTCTCCGCGAGCACTTTGATCTGACGCTGACCGCGGCACAGCTAAGGTCAGTTTCCCCTCTCTCTCTCTCTCTCTATCTCTCTCTCTCTCTCTCTCTCTCTCTCTATCTCTCTCTCTCTCTCTCTCTCTCTCTCTCTTTCTCCCTCCATCTCGTTATCACTTCGATGCTTACAGGACACTGTCGACGGAGGTCGCACGGATGTGCGCGGACGGCTATGGCTTCCAGCGTGCGGAGAAGATAGTGGGCGAGCGTGGCAGTCATTACTCCGCGCTCCAAAACGTCACTTTGCAAGACGGAAAATTGGACAGGGTACGTCAAACCACATGATCTACCGTTTGCGCAAATTTTTTTGCGTGACGCGCAATAACCATTCATCTTCGAAGTAATCATACGACGCAGCCGATAGATCGTGTCATTGTTTAGTGCCCTGGCGCGGCGAGCGCCCCCTCTTTCTCAATGGCGCGCGGACAGAGTGGGTTCTCCTTCTGCCCTCGTCTTTCTTTTCCTCCACTCCCCGTCCGTCTCACTGTCCGTCTTTCTCTCATTCTCATCATTTCTCTTGGTATCTCCTCCATGTGATCCCAATTCTCTGCAGGGACGGTGAAAAAAGAGCAAAGTGACAGAAGCAGCAGAAGCAGCGGAGGTAGTTAGGATACTGTTCCTACAGTAATCCGCGTACTGAATGTTAAGGACCAGCTACGAGGACGAGGGCTCGCACAGCAGCCGCCGCCGCGGCTGCCAGCGTCTCCAAAAAGCGGGTGAAGCCGACGCCGGCACACCGTGAGTGCAGTCATACCTAAATGGGCGGATCGGAACACGCATAACTTTTCAGAGCCACACTATACGAGGACTCCCGGGGTAGTGAAAGTGAAGACAAAGAAAGCAACGCCCGATACGGGAGTGTCCACTGGAGGAGGAGGAGCTGCACCCTCGGGAACGCCTACTGTGGCCGTCACTGGAGGAGGAGGAGCTGCACCCTCGGGAATGCCTACTGTGGCCGTCACTGGAGGAGGAGGAGCTGCACCCTCGGGGATGCCTACTGTGGCCGTCACTGGAGGAGGAGGAGCTGCACCCTCGGGAACGCCTACTGTGGCCGTCACTGGAGGAGGAGGAGCTGCACCCTCGGGAATGCCTACTGTGGCCGTCACTGGAGGAGGAGGAGCTGCACCCTCGGGAATGCCTACTGTGGCCGTCACTGGAGGAGGAGGAGCTGCACCCTCGGGGATGCCTACTGTGGCCGTCACTGGAGGAGGAGGAGCTGCACCCTCGGGAACGCCTACTGTGGCCGTCACTGGAGGAGGAGGAGCTGCACCCTCGGGAATGCCTACTGTGGCCGTCACTGGAGGAGGAGGAGCTGCACCCTCGGGAACGCCTACTGTGGCCGTCACTGGAGGAGGAGGAGCTGCACCCTCGGGAATGCCTACTGTGGCCGTCACTGGAGGAGGAGGAGCTGCACCCTCGGGAATGCCTACTGTGGCCGTCACTGGAGGAGGAGGAGCTGCACCCTCGGGAATGCCTACTGTGGCCGTCACTGGAGGAGGAGGAGCTGCACCCTCGAGAATGCCTACTGTGGCCGTCACTGGAGGAGGAGGAGCTGCACCCTCGGGAACGCCTACTGTGGCCGTCACTGGAGGAGGAGGAGCTGCACCCTCGGGAATGCCTACTGTGGCCGTCACTGGAGGAGGAGGAGCTGCACCCTCGGGAATGCCTACTGTGGCCGTCACTGTTGGAGGAGGAGCTGCACCCTCGGGAACGCCTACTGTGGCCGTCACTGGAGGAGGAGGAGCTGCACCCTCGGGAATGCCTACTGTGGCCGTCACTGGTGGAGGAGGAGCTGCACCCTCGGGAACGCCTACTGTGGCCGTCACTGGAGGAGGAGGAGCTGCACCCTCGGGAATGCCTACTGTGGCCGTCACTGGTGGAGGAGGAGCTGCACCCTCGGGAACGCCTACTGTGGCCGTCACTGGAGGAGGAGGAGCTGCACCCTCGGGAATGCCTACTGTGGCCGTCACTGGAGGAGGAGGAGCTGCACCCTCGGGGATGCCTACTGTGGCCGTCACTGGAGGAGGAGGAGCTGCACCCTCGGGAATGCCTACTGTGGCCGTCACTGGAGGAGGAGGAGCTGCACCCTCGGGAATGCCTACTGTGGCCGTCACTGGAGGAGGAGGAGCTGCACCCTCGGGAATGCCTACTGTGGCCGTCACTGGAGGAGGAGGAGCTGCACCCTCGGGAATGCCTACTGTGGCCGTCACTGGAGGAGGAGCCGTGGCTTCAGGTAAAATCAACTTCACCCATCATATTATTAATAAATGTACTTTTCAGTGTCGCAGGAGGCTGTGGCGGCGCGTGCTCGTCTTGCCAACGAGCTTGCAGCCGGTATTCGGACAATAAACGTAGAGGGAGCTGGCGCGGACCTTTCAAGCCTCCTACAAGGATTCCACACTGGAATGACCATGATCGCCGCCATCGAGACAGCTGCTAGTGAGTATTTTTTATCACGTTGTTTATACGTTCTTTTTTTTTAGATATTCATCGTTGACAAGCCGAGCTCCAATAATTACACTCCAATCATCAAAATCTCATGCACTAGTAAATTACTCGTATAGAACTTTGAACTCTCACTGATCTTGCTAATAAACAGTATTTCGAAAGATCAATGTGTTTGTAATTTGAAAAATCAATGTGTTCGATTCGAGTTGATGAGGCAGTGATGAACCGTGTTGTTGTGGTGCGAGAAGCTGTAGAGCGAAAGCTGTAGAGAGAATATCAACTTTTCTTATCTGCTTTTATCTCTCACATCCTTTCTGCTTTTCTCCTTGTTTAGTGATGGCGTGCACGTTTTCAGTCTGGGTCGCCACAGGTCATTTTGCCAGAATTTCTGAAGTGGGATTAAAGTCGTCGAAAAAAGATTCAAAACTAGTTCAAAACTATTTAGTTGCGGTCAGTCTCTTCAAAACACTCTCGAATGCCTTCGAAACACTTCAGAATTGCCTTTCGAATCGCTCTAATTGTAGAACACTCCCGAATTGCTTTCGGATTACTCCCGAATACCCCCGAATGCCTTGCTATGCCTTCGAATGACTTCCGAAGAGACTGACCGCACCTTTTTGATATTCTCGCAAACTTTTTGGTGTGAGAGCGCGCAAAAAAAAAGTCGACGAAACAGTGTGTCGAAAGAGACAGTAACTTTGAAATAAACCTAGGATAGGAGAGATACGTTTCATTAATGAGGTAAAGGCGCGGTCAGTCTCTTCGAATACAAATCAGAAGTAATCCGAAATAATTCGAAGTCGTTGCAAGGAAATCGCAAGTAGTTCGAAGTTATTTGAAACCGTTTGAAGTAATTCGAAGGCAATTCGGAGGGCATATCGCAAAGCATATCGGGAGTAGTTTGAAGGCAATTCGAAGTAGTTTGAAGAGACTGAGCGCTACTTAAGCAAACAATCGATATCACTTATCTACAGGTACCACTTCCGATAAGGTGTACGTGATGGTGAACGTGATACTCCAAAAAAAGTCACTCATCACTGTAGCCTGAATTTGGGTTAAAGTTACCACGTTGTTACCAAAACAGTGTTCCACCGAACGTTGGTAAGGCGATTTCAGTTTCGCGCGCAAACTGAAATCGCAAGTAGTTCGAAGGGCGTGACGCGAAATGATCGAAATTTGAAATTGCTGAAACATTAGTTCTTTGGCAAAAAATTTGTGAGCAACCGGAATTGATCTCGCGCAAGTGTCTATCAAGCGAACACTTTACCACTGTGCCACAGTGAGCGATGCGTGTGCGCGCTATAAGACACCTCTTCACCGCATTGACGGCATTAATCACATTGATCACCGACTGTTGTTTTTGAATCATGCCGAGACGGTTCACCACTCGTAACCACGTGGTGTTGTGGTAAAGTTTTTTGATTCATGTTCAGGAGGTGGAGGGTTCGATTCAAGTGGAAATGTTTTACTCTTTCTAATTATAATGAAAATTATGTCTTTCGAGTTGCATGCGACATGCCTGACATGCCGATAGCTTAGACGGTAGAGAGTATTGTCTCGCAATCTCTTGACACGGGTTCGATCTCCTTCGAGTGCGGATCTTTTGTGAGAGTTACCGTGCCCCGTCGCCCCGGCCGGGGCTATATAAAATTTGCTATGGTGGGTGACCGTTTTTCACAGCACCTAGCTCAAAGACCCATGAACCGATCCGGCTCAACTCGTCACGTTTTTATCGGTCTGGTGGTCGCACGCAATCGTTTCATTTTCGTTGACCTAGCTCACCTGTACAGGTAGATACGTTGTTAAGTGCAAATTTGCATATCACCTAAGGGGGGACCACATGGATTTTGAAATTTTTGAAATTTTTGTTTCCAATTCTCTCATCGCTTTCACCAATGACACCTTTGGTCTTGAGTACCTGCCAGGTACCATCTCACCTGTAGTCGCTCACCTGTCACCTGAGATAAATTAGCATAAACTTCAAATTTCACTTTACGACCCCGTAACTTTCGTCTAGATGAGAGT
>CAWZYM010000341.1:527500-535000 GCA_963966185.1 Rhabditoides inermis | reverse complement strand
ACAGGGAACGAGCGTCGACCTTCTTTTTCCTATTCAAACTGTTCTCGTGAGTCCATTTGAATTTGATTTTTCTTTCTTCATGCGGTACCCCACAATTACATGTTTCAGAACAGCCGATGTCTTTTCCACCACACGCGTGGAGCGGAGGGAGCAGCGCAGATCATCCGCACTCACAACTCCTACGCAGTTGCCATGTGAGTGGTCATCACTCCATCCTATCATTCTATAATAACACAATGTTCAGTTTCTTTTCCGATGGAATTGTCACTTACTACGACGCATCCATCGTGGGATCGAGTAGGCCTGTGGACACTTGGGTATGAGATACAAATACTTTACATATGTGCTTCAGTAAATTATTCATTGATTTTGATTAACATATTTCAATGTTAGTTCGACGAGAAGACAATTCGTCAGCTGGTGCACTTGTTCGGAGCTCAGTTCAAGGACCAGCCAATTCGACTATCTGTAGATGTTTCAATCGAAGGACACAACCAGGTAACGATTTGAATTTGAACTCTCACTATTATGTTTTAAATCAAACATTATGAGATTTGTATTTTTACAGGATATTTCGAACGAAGAATGGGCGTTGGCTACTCTTGTGTGTGCACTTGGTGGATGCGAACCTGCAAGGTGAGTCTCTTTCTCTCTCTCTCTATCTCTCTCTCCCTCCTCCTCTCTCTTTCTCTCTCTCTCTCTCTCTCTCTCTCTCTCTCTCTCTCTCCCTCTCTCTCCTCTCTCTCTCTCTCTCTCTCTCTCTCTCTATCTTCCTCTCTCTCTCACTCTCTCACTCTCCCTCACTCTCCCTCCTCTTTTCTCGTTTCTCTTTGTATACAACTCAAATTTAGTTGATGGACTGTCTTCCGCTGCGTAAGCAGATCCAATTCGTGTACAGAGATGTGTTTCCGGGAGAGGACATTCGCATCGCAGTGGAGACGGATTACGACTGCCAGAACGTGAGTGCATTATGATTTCACGCGTATACTTCATTGTCAACAATTAAATGAAACGTACATGAATTTAATCTAGGACGATTGGAGTTGCGGTTTCCGGTGTTTCGGTGTGTTCGTTGCAATTCTTCGCAAAGATGATCCCGCTACGTGAGTGATTTTTATATCTTTAAATTCTAATTTTCACGTTCAATAGTATGATGATATGATGTTATTTCATGTGTCAATGCTATGATAATATTATTTGTTCAGAATTGTCTGGAATGTTCGTGTCCTAACCACTTTGATGACTGATGCGATGCAGACACACATGGTCTCACTACAACAATGCCGTTCTCGGAAGGTGAGATTTGATGAGATACCACTTCATTCACATGAATACCTCCAAATTGATACTCTCACATGCACATCATACATAGTTGTGATACATGTTTTCTTTCAGTAATCGAGATCGACTAACCACTCCGACTGAATCCTTCTTCCACTTTCGTCTCAACCAGCGAACTTTCGTCGTCACATCTACTGATAACAAGTCTGTTTTTTATGTGTGTTTTTTTCAATTTTTAAAATGGTTAGGGACGTGGAGCGGAGAAGACTGCGGGGAGCTCTGACGAGGAGAGAAGGAAGACGACATACGGCTCTGTCGCCTGTGTGTATGGAGGTGGATAGAGAAGCGGAAATCGAGTTTGTTGCGTCGTCTGTCCCATCGACTCCCAAAAGCGGCAGAAAGCTGACTCTGAGACAGAAGAAGGATCTTCAAAACGTGAGAAAGAGGCGGTCACTCGAAAATGGTACGTTCTTTCAATAAGAATTGTTATTATGTTTTTTTGTAGAGAGCGCGGAGAAGAGAGAACAGCGTCTGAAGCGTTGTTGTGAACGACAAACACGCAAACGAGAAGAAGGTATGAATTGCGAAACGTTTTTTACAATTGTCATATTGTTTTAGAAACTCCGAAAAAAAGGCACGCAAATACGAAGAAGCTCGATCGGCAAATAGAAGACTACAAGGTCATTTTAAATTAATTTTTTCAAACATAAGATTTCATTCAAACATAGCTCTTTTCATTTTTAGAAACATTCGAAGAGACTGAGAATCGTTTGCGACAGAAGGCAGAGCATGTATCCGTTCTTCGGCATAACAGTAAGCGATTTAGGTCAAAGTTTTACTGTTTCAAGTTAGATCGTGTTTCAGTGACATATGACGCGAGGGAGGAAGCTAATGAGAGACGCGCTTCACGGAGACAAGCTCCCAAGTATCGTGAGTGAGATTGAGAAGTGACAGTATGTGACGGATAACGAAATAATAAAAAAATGAAAGAAAGAAAAAGAAAGAGAGTGTGTGTGTGTGTTAAAGACATTAAAAAAACTGAAATGAGAGAGAAAAGGTTTCTTGCAGCCGGCTTCTTTGAAAGCTACGAGGGAGTGGAGCAGCACGACTGCGGAGACTTCACCGTAGCGTGCAAGTTCTGTGGAGCAGTCTACCTGGAGGGAGAGTCGCAGTCCGTCAAGTGCTGCCTCGCAGGCAACTACAAGCCGACGGACTGGGCAGAGAGGCCGGCGGAAGTCAAGGAGATCCTCGGAGCGATGTGGGTTGAGAAAAAGAGAGAGGGGGGAGAGAGAGAAAGAGAGAGGAAGAGAGAGATGAGAAAGAGAAAGAGAAGAGAGAGAGAGAGAGAGAAGGCATGGTGTTTCAGGCTGGTGCAAACCAATTCTGTCGAATTGAACGCTAATCTCGCTCTCGCTTCCATCAACAGAACATCTCGAGATGTTAAAGGAGGAGTCTTTGCAAGAAAGGTGTGATAGCGAGAAAGAGAGAGAAAGAGAGAGAGAGAGTGAGAGAGAGAGAAAGAGGAAAGAGTCACCCACTGATTACAGACACAAGGCGCGCCGTCCCACTCGCTCTCATCTGCCATCCCCCGGTTCCCAGACCAGCCTCTGATGTACGGACAGAGGTGGTTCGGAGACGGAATGTACCCGGACATCAGATGGTCACAGAAGTATGGTAAATACATGCTGGGCAAGAAGGGACTCAGCCACGTGCAAGGCAGGAATCTCTCACTGGTACGTCTCTCTTTCTCTCTCTTTCTCTCTCTCTCTCTCTCTCTCTCTCTCTTTCTCTCTCTCTCTCTCTCTCTCTCTTTCTCTCTCTTTCTCTCTCTTTCTCTCTCTTTCTCTCTCTCTCTCTCTCTCTCTCTCTCTCTCTCTCTCTCTAGTGTATACTTCTAGGCTCTCGACCGACTCGCGGAGGTGTTGAGGGAGTGGAACCCGTACGTGAAGATGTACGTGTCGGAGGGAGAGAAATCGCGTGGAGTGCCAAGAAGTGCGATGAAGACCCGTTGGCTGGTCATCCACCACGACTATGTCACTCTCCAGCAGAGGGCGGATCCTGATGTTCACAAGGTGAGAGAGGACTATTTGCTGACTGATTCAATCATTGTTTCCAGGGCGCGTACAGCAGACTGAAGGAGGGAGACGTGGTTCTCCTGGCGCAGACAGACAAGGAGGGACGGCCACTGGACACTGCCAACCTCTCTGTCCAGTACATCCACACCGGCCGAAAGAGGGAGATTCCCCATTTCAGGTGAGTGGAGAGAGAGAGAGAGAGAGAGAGAGAGAGAGAGAGGAAGACGGTACGTATTGTAGCCCGCTGGTGGATCCTCTCTGCTATATCCTCATCCATGTGATGGGTGAGTCTGGCTACGACCCGCGTGCCCCGGGAGTGCGGCCGCAGCTCGCCCCTCTCAAGGACAAGAGACTCGGAGTCGCGCCCAGTGAGTACTCAATGTACTGCGCTTCATTTGCTTCTTCTGTTTCAGCTGATCGATCGAGTGGACCGCGCCGCGGAACGGAAGAGCAGGAGCAGGAGGAGGAAGGTAAACTCTTTCTATCTCTCTATCTCTCTCTTTCTATTTTTTCATATTATGTGTAATGTCCCCCCTTTAGACTAATATTTACTATGGCGTCTGTCTGTCTGTCTGTCTTTCCGGAGAGCTATCTCTCTTCAAAATCTATCCTAGTTGTTGATTTCTTCTAAAAAGTTTCCACTTATGCTAATATCGCAAAATTCCAAATATCTCGTCAATAGCGATCTTCTGATCATAGTTATCACCTAATCTCTTAAAGGTAGTGTACCCTCTGAATCCAATATTAAAAAGTATCACGAATGTATTAACAATGCCTTTAAGAGGTATTTTTTATGTCGTTTATGGTTGTTTGTGATGAAAAATAATGAAATTAAAAATTATCAAACATTTATTTAAATCCAACATGATACGCATATTTGCGCAACGTTGTGAGTTATGATTTTTAACATTTTAACAGAACTTACTGCGTTTAGCGTATAATTTCCCATCAGCTGTTTTCGCCAGTTCAGTAAAAGAAACACATAGTATAAATGTTATCTAAATTAAGAATGACATAAGAAACAATATAAACACATGCAAATAAATTGTCTTGAATGAAACAGCCGATAGTGTGATCAAATTGTGTAACTTCGTGCAAGTTGTGCACACACCCCCGAGCTGATTAAAAGTTATTAGTTTCTACGATTTCTCACTCCAATATTTAAATGATTTTTTTAAAACTAAATTGTTTCAGAATATATATTTGCATCATCATAATATACTCATTGAGTCGTAAACAATGACATGTTGTATCTACACATACACCCAGATTCAGAGGGTACACTACCTTTAACTATGGAGAAAATTTTCAAAATGTTTCAAATCGAACGAAACTTGGAGGGGAGGTGAATCGACCTAGAAAAAATTGATAGCCGCGATACCAGCCGACTGTGACCTCATCTTCATGCCCTAATAGGCGAATGTACCCAAAATGCACCCAAAATTCATGATCTTCGATTTCTATAAAAATTGAATAGAAGATAGATTACGTAAAACAGAGTATAGAAACTCGTTTCATTTTTCGAAAAGTCGCGAAATAAAGGAAAGATGATCGACTTTTCGTACAGGCAAGATAGAGTGTCCAATTTGTAAACTTAAGCTTTTATGGGCATATAAGCCCTACTGTCAAAATTTCAGAACGATCGGACTTTGTCTTCATATGATATTAGATCATTTTTGAGCGCGCGCTACTTGCTGGGGTCGCGCCCTCCGAGTTGCTCGTTACCAGCCGCGAGGTCAACAGATCATTACCAATTAGTAGGCATTCGCAATTACTGACCCATATCCACATAGTGGTGTATTTGTTCAACAGAAATACGTGTAAATAAAATCAATAATAGATTGATTCAGTTGAAAAAGACAAAATTTCTAGCTTCAACGCATAACTTCAACGAAACGAAGAGTTGAAGAATGGAAAAGACATGGAAAGTTTGGCAAGACGAGTTCAGTCGTTATATAATGGTTTGTAAAGATCAAACAAACTTCAAACTTTATCAAGCTACTTCAAACATGCGCACAACACTTAGGGCGCGCCCACCGGCGTATTTTCTCTGAGCCGTGGCAACGAGGTCATTGAATGTGTATTATAGAAATATGAATTGAAAACAGTGACTGATCGGGTACAAGGTGTTGTAGAAAAAACTTTCATTGCCATCCTCTTTCATACTACTTCTACAGCAAGCGCTGATTATGCGAGGGGCGTGCCAGCCGGCGTGCTTTCTGTCAGCCGTCGCATGAAAAGGTCACTGCATTGTGACATATATTTCTTCTTTCGTTGTTTTTTTGTTAATAGAACATTGTTTTATCAAGACTTTCATGCTCTCGTTAATACTGAAAAACGCGTTGTCTTTTGAGCAGTTCAGGAAAGAATGGAAGTGAGGTGAGGTGAGCATCAAGTGCAAGACTCATTCCAAATTACGAAGACTGGGATTAAATAATGAATGATTTCTGTAATTGATGTTGATTCATGATTTTTTTACATGAATTGCTACCCCGCTTCGTTTTCGAGCGCAAATAATATTTGATGTAATACTTGCTTACTCTAGCGACAAAAAAATCAGAATGTGAGAGCATTGTACAATTTGAGTGTGAGAGTGGTCAACAGAGATAATAGTACTGTATCTAGAAAAATGTCGTCACCGCAGCGGAGACGTGAGAGTAGACAGAAGAGACGATATTCTAGAAAAGTGTGACGTGAGAGTAGAGAGAAGAGAGCATAGAACTGCTTCTAGAAAAGTGTTGTGCCCGATGCGGAGAGGTGAGAGTAGAGAGAAGAGAGCATAGAACTGCTTCTAGAAAAGTGTTGTGCCCGATGCGGAGACGTGAGAGTAGACAGAAGAGAGCATAGAACTGCTTCTAGAAAAGTGTTGTGCCCGATGCGGAGAGGTGAGAGTAGAGAGAAGAGAGCATAGAACTGCTTCTAGAAAAGTGTTGTGCCCGATGCGGAGACGTGAGAGTAGACAGAAGAGAGCATAGAACTGCTTCTAGAAAAGTGTTGTGCCCGATGCGGAGACGTGAGAGTAGACAGAAGAGAGCATATAACTGCTTCTAGAAAAGTGATGTGATCGATGCGGAGACGTGAGAGTAGAGAGAGGAGAGCATGAAACTGTTTCTAGAAATGTTGTGCCCGATGCGGAGACGTGAGAGTAGACAGAAGAGAGCATAGAACTGCTTTTAGAAAAATATTGTGATCGATGCGGAAAGGTGAGAGTAGACAGAAGAGAGCATATAACTGCTTCTAGAAAAGTGATGTGATCGATGCGGAGACGTGAGAGTAGAGAGAGGAGAGCATGAAACTGTTTCTAGAAATGTTGTGCCCGATGCGGAGACGTGAGAGTAGACAGAAGAGAGCATAGAACTGCTTCTAGAAAAGTGATGTGATCGATGCAAAGACGTGAGAGTAGAAAGAAGAGAGCCCAGAACTGCTTCTAGAAAAGTGATAAGATCGATGCGGAGACGTGAGAGTAGACAGAAGAGAGCATAGAACTGCTTCTAGAAAAATGTTGTGATCTATGCGGAGACGTGAGAGTAGACAGAAGAGTGCATATAACTGCTTCTAGAAAAGTGTTGTGATCGATTGGGAGACGTGAGAGTAGACAGAAGAGAGCATAAACTGCTTCTAGAAAAGTGTTGTGATCGATGCGGAAACGTGAGAGTAGACAGAAGAGAGCATAGAACTGCTTCTAGAAAAGTGATGTGATCGATGCGGAGACGTGAGAGTAGACAGAAGAGAGCATAGAACTGCTTTTAGAAAAGTGTTGTGATCGATGCGCAGACGTGAGAGTAGACAGAAGAGATCATAGAACTGCTTCTAGAAAAATGTTGTGATCGATGCGGAGACGTGAAAGTAGACAGAAGAGACGTTCGAACTGTCTCTAGAAAATTGTCGTGACAGCAGCGAAGACGTGAAATTAGACAGAAGAGACCACGGAACTGTCTCTAGAAAATTGTCGTGACAGCAGTGAAGACGTGAAATTAGACAGAAGAGACCACGGAACTGTCTCTAGAAAATTGTCGTGACAGCAGCAAAGACGTGAGAGTAGACAGAACATACCATATAATTGTCTCTAAAAAGTTCTTGTCATCGCCGCGGAGACGTGAGAGTAGACGAGAGAGAGAGAGAGAGAGAAAGAGAGAGAGAGAGA
>CAWZYM010000341.1:345000-520000 GCA_963966185.1 Rhabditoides inermis | reverse complement strand
TATCTCTCTCTCTCTCTCTCTCTCTCTCTCTCTCTCTTTCTTTCTATTTCAACTAACTATTTATCATTGAATGATTCCAATTGTATTTGTAGGTTCTCGCGCTGCTGCCTCTCCCGAAGAAGAAGGTGGACGGCTACTCGGACCACGTCTACCTCTCCATCGACACTCCGGACTCGACTGGCGGAATGCAGCTTTCTCCCGAAGACTGCCACACTCAATGTCCTGCCGGTCTGCCACCTCACTCTCTTCATCTCAAGGTAAGAGAGAAAAACAGAGAGAGAGAGAGAGAGAGAGAGAGAGAGAGAGAGAGAGCGAGAGAGAGCGAGAGAGAGAGAGAGAGAAAGAGAGAGATTTGAATTCAGCTGGGAGCCACTGTGATGTTGATCAAGAACATCGATGTGAGGCGTGGACTGACGAATGGCACTCGTCTCATCGTCCGCAAGATGGTCAGTTGTCTGCATGCAAATATCACATCGTACTTCTCACTTCTCACTATTCATTTTGAGTGTTTTAATTGTATTTTTTTTCAGCGAGAGCATTCGATCATGGTGCAGCGGATCGGTGATGCGACGGGCGAGACTTACGAACTCGGAAAGTGAGTGAAGAGAGAAAGAGAGAGAGAGAGAGAGAGAGAGAGAGAGAGAGAAAGAGAAAGAGAAAGAGAAAGAGAAAGAGAAAGAGAAAGGGAAAGAGAAAGAGAAAGAGAAAGAGAAAGAGAAAGAGAAAGAGAAAGAGAAAGAGAAAGAGAAAGAGAGAGAGAGAGAGAGAGATTCCATATCTTAATTAAATATTCGTGCATTCAGGATGCTTCTCCAGGACGCGGATCCGAGGAAGAGTCTCTTCACTCGCTTCCAATTCCCTATTCGTCTCGCGTTTGCGATGACGATCAACAAGTCGCAGGGAGCAACGCTGGACAGGGTGAGTCTCTCTCTCTCTCTCTCTCTCTCTCTCTCTCTCTTTTCTACCTTTTCTTTTTCTTTTTTCTCCTTCTCACTTTCGAATCTTTTCTAATTTTGAATTTATTGTAGGTGGGACTGGTTCTGTCCAATCCGGTGTTTACTCATGGTCAGCTCTTCGTGGCGATGAGCAGGGTTCGAAGGAGGAAGGACATCGCCATCTACACTGCCATGAAGGTAAGAGAGTAGGGGTGGAGAGAAAGAGAGAGAGAGAGAGAGAGAGAGAGAGAGAGAGAGAGAGAGAGTTTAACAGTCTCTTTTTCAGTCGATCGATGGAGAGAAGTCGTGTGGGAAGCACCACGCTCGCATCTACCAGCTGAAGAACATCGTCTACCCGGATGCCGTGCAGGCGATGACCCCACCCAAGACTCACACCGTAGACCACAACTTGGATGTGGAGGAGGATGACTAGTGAAACACATTTATGTACATACCAGTAATTGAAGTTGTGTGAGATTGAATTGTGACGCATTGATGTTGTTTGTGATTGAATTGAATTGTGTAGCATTGAAATTGTGAATGACTGAATTGTGAATGTATTGATGGCAATAATGATTATTTATTACTGTATTTTAATGATTCTACACAGATAAATCTAAATCTGAATTTCTAACTAGTTTGTTTTCTTCTATTTTACATTGTTTACTTACTACTTCACAATCGGTAACTGTACTACTTTCAATTGAAAGAATGTTTTTTACAATTATTATTATATCACAGTTCGGATCTCATTTGCATATGAACAATGAAAAGTGAGACCACTGAATGTCAAAGACAATTGAACGCGCGAAGATGCGCAATCGCGTCATAGTCCCGCCCACAACTGGACGCCGACCAACCATACTGTACTACCGTATAACTCGCACCAATGATCTTTGATTGTGAGGTTAGGTACAATTCGGCAACGTATCCGTGGAATAAGGTTTCATTGTCATATCAACAATGAAAGTGAAACCATTTCTTGTCAAAGACAATTGAACGCGCGAAGATGCGCAATCACGTCATAGCTCCGCCCACAACTGGACGTCGGCCAACCATACTGTACTACCGTAAAACACGCACCAATGATCTTTGATTGCAATTTTTGGTACATTTCGGACAACGTATTCGTCGAATGAGGTCTCATTTGCATATCAACAATAAACAGTGAGACCACTGCTTGGTAAAGACAATTGAACTCGCGAAGATGCGCAGTCACGTCATAGCCCTGCCTACAACTGGACGTCGGCCATTCATACTGTATTACCGTATAACTCGCACCAATGATCTTTAGTTGTGATGTTAGGTGCATTTCGGCAACGTATCCGTAATGAGGTCTCATTTGCATATCAACAATAAACAGTGAGACCACTGCTTGTTAAAGACAATTGAACTCGCGAAGATGCGCAGTCACGTCATAGCTCTGCCTACAACTGGACGTCAGCCAACCATACTGTATTACCGTATAACTCGCTCAATGATCTTTGATTGCAATTTTTGTATGAATACATTTCGACAGTTACAAGTCATGGTCGTAATCAAACAATTATATTCATGGTTCAACAATATTCTACACAAGTACACTATAACTTCAAAAAAGATTATGTACAATAACGTGCAAGTATGTATGTACAAGTACACAATAACGCTATATACAAGTGTGTCGTGTGCAAGTATATGACAGCTGTTAAGAGGTGCTCGATGAAGGAATGGGAGAAAGAGAGAGAAGAATGGAAGGGGCCGGGACATCATCCGTCTGACAGCCGACGTCCCTGTGTCCCTTGAAGAAAGAGTCGTTGTGCTTCTCCGCGAACACCTTCAGCTCTGCCCGCACGCCACGGCGCACAGCATCCGACACTCCGCGGGTAATCTAAAAAAAAACATTTATTACACTAATTCTAACATGATTTTTATATCATCGTAACATCATGTTTCTAACCTGGTTTCTTGAGTAGCATTTGTACATTCCAATGCAGCAGGAACAGAAGATAAAGAATACTCCGAGAGCAGAGAGGGCGGCTTGGAACTTTCCAGTGGCGTACCAAGGGATTGAAGGGGTGGGCCAGGGAAGAGAAGTGGCGATATCGGGGTGGAAGGAGATATTACCGGGGAGATGACGCGTCGAATCCAGACGGATTGGAAGTGCACGGCACATCGTGACAAGGAGAGAGAGCAGAAAGAAAACAAAGTGAGATGCCATTGTGAAATGATCTCCTCTTTGACGCAACTGCCTTTTATGATCTTGAGTTCCCGCGCGAATAGGCTGATCCGTCACCTTTGTGCCCTCCGGTATAGCCCCTACCACGTACTCACATGATAGTTGTCATACCCAAGTCACATATGTTGTTATGTGAGCAATTGTGCAACCGAGACAAAACAGCTGCCGAGAGAGAGAGAGAGAGAGAGAGAGAGAGAGAAAACTGTTGATTAATAATGTTTACAAGTTATGTACATTAGTGTAGTGAACAAGAGATACTTCACTCGAAACATTGTGATTATTACAAATAACATTTGTACATTCGCACGGACAACAATTAAAATTATGATTTCATTTTCGGAGTGGTACATTGTTATTTCACAGTCAAGTTCTGATTTCACCTGTACATTGGTACATCTAGCGGGGCGCGAGCGAGCGAAGCGAGCGCGCGCCCCGCTAGTCGCCTCTCTCCCCCCCTAAAATTTCCTATGGTGTCCGTCTGATGTCCAGACTCATAACTCATTACTCTTTAAACGAATCACGATACAACTTTGAAGTTAAGCTTCGGTACTACCTGAGACGCGATGGCTTCTCTGACATCTCATTTGCATATCTCCTTATATGGGTTCACTAACAACTCTGGACTTAGAATCTGGATTTTGTGATACTTCTATATGAACTCTGTCAGTTTTCGACCTGGAGACTTGATACATGGTACAAGTGACAAGTAAACAAGTTTAAAAAAATTGGTAAACAACAACAGTAAACAAGTAAACAATTAAGTAAACAACCCCAAATCTTATTTTAAAGGTATCTGTCGTGTACTAGACCAAGTATTGGGTTCATATTTGTTGTTTACAAGTGAAGTAAACAAGTGGCTACGGTAGAGATCGTGATTTAAATTTTAGTATTTCACCTCAATTGCATACCTCCAAATACAGTTAATTTGTATCTCTGTCAATTTTGATGTTACAAGTAAACAAAAAAAGTAAACAAGTTCAAAACTTATTCTAAAGGTGTCTAAGATGCACTACAAGATGAGTTGGTTCGTTGGTTTCTAGATTCTCGTGCAGCAAAAGATCAAATTCAGTCCCTTCATTAGAACCAAGTCGATTCCTTCGTGGCCGATTCCTTGGTCTGCAGGGTTTTATGCACTATTTTCAAAGTTTTCGGTCCTTGAACCCAAATGGTGCAATGACCGTCTTTTTTCAATGGAAGTTGGCCGAAATTTCGGCCGTTGGCCGATATTTCGGCCGCCCATCGTCTGGTCGCTTACGACTCATTGGGCATGTCATAACTTTCGCTTAAGTGACAGTTAAGAGTTATATTTCATAATTTAATTATCAGTACACTCATATCACCTACTATGAATTTTTTTCAGAATTTTAACGAAGTTTTGAATTTTTGAAGTTTCGCCTCTCTCCCCCCTAAAATGTCAGATGCCGTTTGTTTGTCCACACTCATAACTCATTACTATTTTAACGAATCAGGATATAACTTCGGAGTTAAGGTTCGGTACTACCTGAGACGCGATGGCTACTCTGACATCTTATTTGCATAACTCCTTATATGGGTTCACTAACAACTCTGGACTTAGAATCTGAAACTTGTGACGTTTCTATATGAACTCTGTCAGTTTTAGACCTAGAGACTTCATACTTGGTACAAGTAACAAGTGTACAAGTTTAAAAAATTGGTAAACAACAACAGTAAACAAATAAACAAATAAGTAAACAACACCAAATCTCATTTTTAAGGTATCTAACGTGTACTAGACCAAGTACTGAGTTCATATTTGTTGTTTACAAGTGAAGTAAACAAGTAAACAAGTTTGTAAACAACTCAGAAATGTGTTTTTAGGTCTCTGACATATAGTACACAAAGTACCGAGTTTGATTTTGTTGTTTATTTGGCATGTAAACAAGTAAACAAAAAGGTAAACTTTGTAAACAACTCAGAAATGTGTTTTTAGGTCTCTAACATATAGTTCACAAAGTAACGAGTTTGATTTTGTTGTTTATTTGGCATGTAAACAAGTAAACAAAAAAGTAAACAAGTACAAATCTCATTTATTAGGTATCTAACGTGTAATAGACCGAGTACTTAGTTCAAAATTGTGGTTTAAAGTTATGTTATGAGTATATATTTAGAGATTAAGTATACAGCGGAAAGGCGAGCGCGCCGAAGGCGCGCGAGCCTTGGAGCAAACGCGGCGCGAAGCGCCGCCACTAGCGGCCGGAGGCGAGCGAAGCGAGCCTCCGGCCGCTAGTCGCCCCCCTCCTCCTATAAATTATGCTATGGTGTTTGTCTGTCTGTGTGTCCGGATGAGTATCTCAAGTTGTAGTGATCGATAGGGGTTGAGGTATGGAACTTAGACCTGAGGTGCTCACCGCACGCAATCGTTTACTTGGGGTCGTGATTCGACGTTTCCTTATATGGGTTGACCGAAACTCTGATGGACATAGACGGAATTTTAAGCACTTTCTATGTAAACTATGCTTCGTTTTCAAGCTACTGAGATGCCCTTTTGGGGTTAAGGTACTGTCGGGTAGACAATTAAAATTTTGAAGTATGACCTCATTTGCATATTTCCAAATATGGTAATGTTGTATATTGGTCAGTTTTGATGCTGAAGAGTCCAAACTTGGTATGTGACCTGGAGGCAAGTCAGCGATGTTGTTGTTTACATGTTTGTCAACAAGTAAACAACTTTGTAAACAAATTTAAAGTTTGTTATGAAGGTATCTAAGATGATTTAGACTTGGAGGCGAGTTCAAAAATGTTGTTTACAGATGATGTAAACAAGTAAACAACTTTGTAAACAACCTGAAAGTGTGTTTTGAAGACGTCAAATGTTTAGTAACATTATTGGTGAGTTCAAAAAAGTTGTTGACAGATGTTGTAAACAAGTAAACAAATTTGTAAACAACCTGAAAACGTGTTTGAAAGGTGTATACGTGTAGTAGACTTGAACGCAAGTTCAAAAATGGTGTTTATATACAGTGTAAACAAGTAAACAAATTTGTAAACAACGTTCATTTGTATTAGTTTTTGGTGAATTGTATTGAAATATACTTCTTAGTTGGATTAGAGGTTTGTGGACATATTTTAGTAATGAAATTAGATTTGAGTGTGGTTTCAGAGTGAGAGTGAGAGTGAGAGTAAGAGTAAGAGTAAGAGTGAGAGTGAGAGTGAGAGTGAGAGTGAGAGTGAGAGTGAGAGTGAGAGTGAGAGTGAGAGTGAGAGTGAGAGTGAGAGTGAGAGTGAGAGTGAGAGTGAGAGTGAGAGTGAGAGAGTTTAGAGTTGAGTGATGATTTCACTTTTGATGTTTGAGTGTTGAGGCCGCCGAAGGCGGCCCTAGCCCGAGCGGCGCGCCAGCGCCGCTCGGGCTAGTCACCCCCCGCCCCCTATAAATTATGCTATGGACTATGTTTGTCTGTCTGTCTGTCTGTCTGTCCGGATGAGTATCTCTTTTTGTAGTGATCGTTGGGGGTTGAGGTATGGAAATTAGATCCTAGGTGGTCACCGCACGCAATCGTTTACCTGGGGTCCTGATCTGACCATTCCTTATATGGGTTCTCCCTGGAAAATTTGCATATCTGAGAACATAGAATCTGAGATATGGCAAGTTCTATGTAAACTATGGTTCGTTTTCGAGCTATTGAGATGCCCTTTTAGGGTAAGGGTACTGTAGGGTCGGTGATTTAAATTTTGATTAATGAGCTCATTTGCATAATTCCAAATATGGTAATGTTGTATCTCGGTCAGTTTTGATGCCAAACAGTCCAAACTTGGTATGTGACCTGGAGACAAGTCAGCGATGTTGTTGTTTACATGTTTGTCAACAAGTAAACAACTTTGTAAACAAATTTAAAGTTTGTTTTGAAGGTATCTAAGATGTTGTAGACCGAGAGGCGAGTTCAAAAATGTTGTTTACAGGTGTTGTAAACAAGTAAACAACTTTGTAAACAACCTGAAAATGTGTTTTGAAGATGTCAAATGTTTAGTAACATTCTTGGTGAGTTCAAAAATGTTGTTTACAGATGTTGTAAACAAGTAAACAAATGTGTAAACAACCTGAAAACGTGTTTTAAAGGTGTGTAACGTGTAGTAGACTTGAAGGCGAGTTCAAAAATGTTGTTTACATAAAGTGTAAACAAGTAAACAAAATCGTAAACAGCGTTATATTGTCTTCATTTTTGGTATTCTGTATTGTAATGTACTTCTTAGTTAGATTAGAAGTTTGTGGAGAGATTTTATTTCTGAAATTAGATTTTATTTATGATTTCAGTTTTGATGTTTTAGTGTTGAGGCCGCCGAAGGCGGCCCTAGCCCGAGCGGCGCGCCAGCGCCGCTCGGGCTAGTCTGCCCCTGCCGGCCCCCCTAAATTAGCTATGGTGTCTGTTTGTTTGTTTGTCTGTCCAGAGGTCTCCAGCTCTATGGCGTCCACCTAGAATCTTGCCCTTATAGGGTTAGAGTTGGTATAGGCCTGGGACGCTCGCGTTTATCTGGCACCTCATTTGCATATCTCCTTATATGGGTTCACTAACAACTCTGGACTTAGAATCTGAAATTTGTGACACTTCTATATGAACTCTGTCAGTTTTCGACCTAGAGACTTCATACTTGGTACAAGTAACAAGTACACAAGTTTAATTTTTTTGGTAAACAACAACAGTAAACAAGTAAACAAAAAAGTAAACAATTGCAAATCTCATTTCAAAGGTATCTAACATGTACTAGACCTAATACTGAGTTCATATTTGTTGTTTACAAGTGAAGTAAACAAGTAAACAAGTTTGTAAACAACTCAGAAATGTGTTTTAAAAGTCTCTAACATGTACTAAGCAAAGTACTGAGTTCGATTGTGTTGTTAATTTGACATGTAAACAAGTAAACAAATAAGTAAACAACTCCAAATCTCATTCTAAAGGCCTGTAACGTGTCCTAGACCAAGTACTGAGTTCTAATTTGTTGACTACAAGTGAAGTAAACAAGTAAACAAAAAAGTAAACAAAGCTTAAACGTTCCATTTTCAAGTATAACTCTGTTACAGGTTATTATAGCGGAAAGGCGAGCGCGCCGAAGGCGCGCGAGCCTTGGAGCAAACGCGGCGCGAAGCGCCGCCACTAGCGGGTCGGAGGCGAGCGAAGCGAGCCTCCGGCCCGCTAGTCTGCCCCTGCCGGCCCCCCTAAATTAGCTATGGCGTGTGTCTGTTTGTTTGTTTGTTTGTTTGTTTGTTTGTCCAGAGGTCTCCAGCTCTATGGCGTGGACCTAGAAACTTGCCCTTATAGGGTTAGAGTTGGTGTAGGCCTGGGACGCTCGCGTTTACCTGGGGTCCAGATCTGACCATTCCTTATATGGGTTCTCCCTAGAAAATTTGCATATCTGAGAACATAGAATCTGAGAGATGGCCAGTTCTATGTAAACTATGGTTCGTTTCCGAGCTACTGAGATGTCCTTTTAAGGTTAGGGTAGTGTAGGGTCGACAATTTTAATTTTGCTTTCTGACCTCATTTGCATACTCCAAATAAGGTCATGTTGATATCTCAGCTTCTACTATAGCTACAGTTCTGATACTTGGTATAAGTACAAAGTACTTGAGTACAAACTGTTTGGTATACAACTTATTCAATTAAACCTCATTTGCATAACCCAAATAAGGTCATGTTTATACCTCAGCTAATATTATAGCTACAATCTTGATAGTTGGTATAAGTAGAAAGTACTTCAGTACAAACTGTTTGGTATACAACTTGTCTAATTATACCTCATTTGCATACGCCAAATAAGGTCATGTTCATATCTCAGCTCCTATTATAGCTACAATCTTGATACTTAGTGTAAGTACGTAGTACATGAGTACAAAATGTTTGATATACAACTTCTCTAATTAAACCTCATTTGAATAGCCCTAATAAGGTCATGTTCATATCTCTGCTCCTATTATAGCTACAATCTTGAAACTTGGTATAAGTACAAAGTACTTGAGTACAAATTGTTTGGTATACAACTTATCTAATTATACCTCATTCGCATACGCCAAATAAGGTCATGTTCATATCTCAGCTCCTATTATAGCTACAATCTTGATACTTAGTATAAGTACGAAGTACAGGAACACAAAATGTTTCATATACAACTCATTCAATTAAACCTCATTTGCATACTCCAAATAAGGTCATGTTTATATCTAAGCTCCTATTATAGCTACAATCTTGATACTTGGTGTAAGTATAAAGTGCTTGGGTACAAACTGTTTGGTATACAACTTATCTAATTAAACCTCATTCGCATACGCTAAATAAGGTCATGTTCATATCTCTGCTCATATTATAGCTACAATCTTGATACTTAGTGTAAGTACGTAGTACATGAGTACAAAATGTTTGATATACAACTTCTCTAATTAAACCTCATTTGAATAGCCCTAATAAGGTCATGTTCATATCTCTGCTCCTATTATAGCTACAATCTTGAAACTTGGTATAAGTACAAAGTACTTGAGTACAAATTGTTTGGTATACAACTTATCTAATTATACCTCATTCGCATACGCCAAATAAGGTCATGTTCATATCTCAGCTCCTATTATAGCTACAATCTTGATACTTAGTATAAGTACGAAGTACAGGAACACAAAATGTTTCATATACAACTCATTCAATTGAACCTCATTTGCATACTCCAAATAAGGTCATGTTTATATCTAAGCTCCTATTATAGCTACAATCTTGATACTTGGTGTAAGTATAAAGTGCTTGGGTACAAACTGTTTGGTATACAACTTACTTCATTAAACCTCATTCGCACACGCCAAATATGGTCATGTTCATATCTCAGCTCCTATTATAGCTACAATCTTGATACTTGGTATAAGTACAAAGTACTTGAGTACAAACTATTTGATATACAACTCATTCAATTAAAGTTCATTTGCATACTCCAAATAAGGTCATGTTCATATCTCAGCTCCTATTATAGCTACAATCTTGATTTTTAGTATAAGTACGTAGTACATGAGTACAAAATGTTTGATATACAACTTCTCTAATTAAACCTCATTTGAATAGCCCTAATAAGGTCATGTTCATATCTCTGCTTATATTATAGCTACAATCTTGATACTTGGTATAAGTACAAAGTACTTGAGTATAAATTGTTTAGTATACAACTTACTTAATTAAACCTCATTCGCACACGCCAAATATGGTCATGTTCATATCTCAGCTCCTATTATAGCTACAATCTTGATACTTGGTATAAGTACAAAGTACTTGAGTACAAACTATTTGATATACAACTCATTCAATTAAACTTCATTTGCATACTCCAAATAAGGTCATGTTCATATCTCAGCTCCTATTATAGCTACAATCTTGATACTTAGTATAAGTACGTAGTACATGAGTACAAAATGTTTGAATACAACTTCTCTAATTAAACCTCATTTGAATAGCTCTAATAAGGTCATGTTCATATCTTAGCTCCTATTATAGCTACAATCTCGATACTTAGTATAAGTACGTAGTACAGGAGTACAAATTGTTTGATATACAACTTCTCTAATTAAACCTCATTTGAATAGTCCTAATAAGGTCATGTTTATGTCTCTGCTCCTATTATAGCTACAATCTTGATACTTGGTATAAGTACAAAGTACTTGAGTACAAATTGTTTTGTATACAACTTATTTAATTATACCTCATTCGCATACGCCAAAAAAGGTCATGTTCATATCTCAGCTCCTATTATAGCTACAATCTTGATACTTAGTATAAGTACGAAGTACAGGAGTACAAAATGTTTCATATACAACTCATTCAATTAAACCTCATTTGAATAGCCCTAATAAGGTCATGTTCATATCTCTGCTCCTATTATAGCTACAATCTTGATACTTGGTATAAGTACAAAGTACTTGGATACAAACTGTTTGGTATACATCTTATCTAATTAAACCTCATTCGCATACGCCAAATATGGTCATGTTCATATCTCAGCTCCTATTATAGCTACAATCTTGATACTTGGTATAAGTACAAAGTACTTGAGTACGAACTATTTGATATACAACTCATTCAATTAAACTTCATTTGCATACTCCAAATAAGGTCATGTTTATATCTCAGCTCCTATTACAGCTACAATCTTGATACTTGGTGTAAGTACAAAGTGCTTGGGTACAAACTGTTTGGTATACAACTTATATAATTAAACCTCATTCGCCGACGCCAAATAAGGTCATGTTCATATCTCAGCTCCTATTATAGCTACAATCTTGATACTTGGTATAAGTACAAAGCACTTGAGTACAAACTGTTTGGTTTACAACTTATCTAATTATACCTCATTTGCATCCTCCAAATAAGGTCATATTTATATCTCAGTTTCTATAATAGCTATAAACTCGACACTTGGTACAGGTAACAAGTAAACAAGTCTCAAACATTAGGTAAACAAGTCGAGTAAACAAGTAAACAAAACATAAACAACTACAAATCTCATTTTAAAGGTATCTCACGTGTACTAAACCAAGTACTGAGTTCATATCTGTTGTTTACAAGTGTAGTAAACAAGTAAACAAGTCTGTAAACAACTCAGTAATGTGTCTCAAAGATCTCTAACAAGTAGTACACAAAGTACTGAGTCCGATTTTATTATTTATTTAACATGTAAACAAGTAAACAAAAAGTAAACAACTACAAATCTCGTTTTAAAGGTATCTAACGTGTACTAGACCAAATACTAAGTTCATATTTGTTGTTTACAAGTGAAGTAAACAAGTAAACAAGTTTGTACACAACTCAGAAATGTGTCTCAAAGATCTCTAACATGTAGTAAACAAAGTACTGAGTTCGATTTTATTGTTTATTTGACATGTAAACAAGTAAACAAAACAGTAAACAAGTACAAATCTCATTTAAAAGGTACCTAACGTGTACTAGACCAAGTACTGAGTTCATATTTGTTGTTTACAAGTGAAGTAAACAAGTAAACAAGGTTGTAAACAACTCAGAACTGTGTTTCAAAGATCTCTATCTTGTAGTACACAATAAGTACTGAGTTCGTTTTTATTGTTCAGATGTTTGACTTGTTCTGAAGCACATCTAGCCGCCACAGGCGGCTAGTCGCCCCGCCCCGCCCTATAAATTATGCTATGGTTCTGAAAGATGGGTGTGACTGTTGAAAGATGGGTGTGTATGTTGAAAGATGGGTGTGACTGTTGAAAGATGGGTGTGATTTCTGAAAGATGGGTGTGACTGTTGAAAGATGGGTGTGTATGTTGAAAGATGGGTGTGTATGTTGAAAGATGGGTGTGACTGTTGAAAGATGGGTGTGACTGTTGAAAGATGGGTGTGTATGTTGAAAGATGGGTGTGACAGTTGAAAGATGGGTGTGACTGTTAAAAGATGGGTGTGTATGTTGAAAAATGGGTGTGACTGTTGAAAGATGGGTGTGACTGTTGAAAGATGGGTGTGTATGTTGAAAGATGGGTGTGACAGTTGAAAGATGGGTGTGACTGTTAAAAGATGGGTGTGTATGTTGAAAAATGGGTGTGACTGTTGAAAGATGGGTGTGACTGTTGAAAGATGGGTGTGACTGTTAAAAGATGGGTGTGTATGTTGAAAAATGGGTGTGACTGTTGAA
Organism: Rhabditoides inermis; assembly: GCA_963966185.1. Lineage (NCBI taxonomy): Eukaryota > Metazoa > Nematoda > Chromadorea > Rhabditida > Rhabditidae > Rhabditoides > Rhabditoides inermis. The sequence goes on along the minus strand of CAWZYM010000341.1, from coordinate 507,217 downwards.
AGATGGGTGTGACTGTTGAAAGATGGGTGTGTATGTTGAAAGATGGGTGTGACAGTTGAAAGATGGGTGTGACTGTTAAAAGATGGGTGTGTATGTTGAAAAATGGGTGTGACTGTTGAAAGAGGGGTGTGACTGTTGAAAGATGGGTGTGACTGTTGAAAGATGGGTGTGTATGTTGAAAGATGGGTGTGACTGTTGAAAGAAGGGTGTGACTGTTGAAAGATGGGTGTGTGTGTGTGTGTTGAAAGATGGGTGTGACTGTTGAAAGATGGGTGTGTATGTTGAAAGATGGGTGTGATTGCTGAAAGATGGGTGTGACTGTTGAAAGATGGGTGTGACTGTTGAAAGATGGGTGTGACTGTTGAAAGATGGGTGTGTATGTTGAAAGATTGGTGTGTATGTTAAAAGATGAGTGTGATTGATGAAAGATGGGTGTGAATGCTGGAAGATGGGTGTGATTTCTGAAAGATGGGTGAGACTGTTGAAAGATGGGTGTGACTGTTGAAAGATGGGTGTGTATGTTGAAAGATGGGTGTGACTGTTGAAAGATAGGTGTGTATGTTGAAAGATGGGTGTGATTGCTGAAAGATGGGTGTGTATGTTGAAAGATGGGTGTGTATGTTGGAAGATGAGTGTGGTTGATGAAAGATGGGTGTGAATGCTGGAAGATGGGTGTGATTTCTGAAAGATGGGTGTGACTGTTGAAAGATGGGTGTGACTGTTGAAAGATGGGTGTGTATGTTGAAAGATGGGTGTGACAGTTGAAAGATGGGTGTGACTGTTAAAAGATGGGTGTGTATGTTGAAAAATGGGTGTGACTGTTGAAAGATGGGTGTGACTGTTGAAAGATGGGTGTGTATGTTGAAAGATGGGTGTGTATGTTGAAAGATGGGTGTGACTGTTGAAAGATGGGTGTGAATGCTGGAAGATGGGTGTGATTTCTGAAAGATGGGTGTGACTGTTGAAAGATGGGTGTGTATGTTGAAAGATGGGTGTGACTGTTGAAAGATGGGTGTGACTGTTGAAAGATGGGTGTGACTGTTGAAAGATGGGTGTGTATGTTGAAAGATGGGTGTGACTGTTGAAAGATGGGTGTGATTTCTGAAAGATGGGTGTGACTGTTGAAAGATGGGTGTGTATGTTGAAAGATGGGTGTGTATGTTGAAAGATGGGTGTGACTGTTGAAAGATGGGTGTGACTGTTGAAAGATGGGTGTGTATGTTGAAAGATGGGTGTGACAGTTGAAAGATGGGTGTGACTGTTAAAAGATGGGTGTGTATGTTGAAAAATGGGTGTGACTGTTGAAAGATGGGTGTGACTGTTGAAAGATGGGTGTGTATGTTGAAAGATGGGTGTGACAGTTGAAAGATGGGTGTGACTGTTAAAAGATGGGTGTGTATGTTGAAAAATGGGTGTGACTGTTGAAAGATGGGTGTGACTGTTGAAAGATGGGTGTGACTGTTAAAAGATGGGTGTGTATGTTGAAAAATGGGTGTGACTGTTGAAAGATGGGTGTGACTGTTGAAAGATGGGTGTGTATGTTGAAAGATGGGTGTGACAGTTGAAAGATGGGTGTGACTGTTAAAAGATGGGTGTGTATGTTGAAAAATGGGTGTGACTGTTGAAAGAGGGGTGTGACTGTTGAAAGATGGGTGTGACTGTTGAAAGATGGGTGTGTATGTTGAAAGATGGGTGTGACTGTTGAAAGAAGGGTGTGACTGTTGAAAGATGGGTGTGTGTGTGTGTTGAAAGATGGGTGTGACTGTTGAAAGATGGGTGTGTATGTTGAAAGATGGGTGTGATTGCTGAAAGATGGGTGTGACTGTTGAAAGATGGGTGTGACTGTTGAAAGATGGGTGTGACTGTTGAAAGATGGGTGTGTATGTTGAAAGATTGGTGTGTATGTTAAAAGATGAGTGTGATTGATGAAAGATGGGTGTGAATGCTGGAAGATGGGTGTGATTTCTGAAAGATGGGTGAGACTGTTGAAAGATGGGTGTGACTGTTGAAAGATGGGTGTGTATGTTGAAAGATGGGTGTGACTGTTGAAAGATAGGTGTGTATGTTGAAAGATGGGTGTGATTGCTGAAAGATGGGTGTGTATGTTGAAAGATGGGTGTGTATGTTGGAAGATGAGTGTGGTTGATGAAAGATGGGTGTGAATGCTGGAAGATGGGTGTGATTTCTGAAAGATGGGTGTGACTGTTGAAAGATGGGTGTGTATGTTGAAAGATGGGTGTGACTGTTGAAAGATGGGTGTGACTGTTGAAAGATGGGTGTGACTGTTGAAAGATGGGTGTGTATGTTGAAAGATGGGTGTGACTGTTGAAAGATGGGTGTGATTTCTGATAGATGGGTGTGACTGTTGAAAGATGGGTGTGTATGTTGAAAGATGGGTGTGACTGTTGAAAGATGGGTGTGACTGTTGAAAGATGGGTGTGACTGTTGAAAGATGGGTGTGTGTGTATGTTGAAAAATGGGTGTGACTGTTGAAAGATGGGTGTGACTGTTGAAAGATGGGTGTGTATGTTGAAAGATGGGTGTGTATGTTGAAAGATGGGTGTGACAGTTGAAAGATGGGTGTGACTGTTAAAAGATGGGTGTGTATGTTGAAAGATGGGTGTGACTGTTGAAAGATGGGTGTGTTTGTTGAAAGATGGGTGTGACTGTTTAAAGATGGGTGTGACTGTTGAAAGATGGGTGTGACTGTTGAAAGATGGGTGTGTATGTTGAAAGATGGGTGTGACTGTTGAAAGATGGGTGTGACTGTTGAAAGATGGGTGTGTATGTTGAAAGATGGGTGTGTATGTTGAAAGATGGGTGTGACAGTTGAAAGATGGGTGTGACTGTTAAAAGATGGGTGTGTATGTTGAAAGATTGGTGTGACTATTGAAAGAGGGGTGTGACTGTTGAAAGATGGGTGTATATGTTAGAAGATGTGTGTGTATGTTGAAAGATAGGTGTGATTGCTGAAAGATGGGTGTGACTGTTGAAAGATGGGTGTGATTGATGAAAGAAGAGTGTGACTGTTGAAAGAGGGGTGTGATTGATGAAAGATGGGTGTGACTGTTGAAAGATGAGTGTGATTGATGAAAGATGGGTGTGAATGCTGGAAGATGGGTGTGGTTGCTGAAAAATGGGTGTGATTGTTGAAAGATGTGTGTATATGTTTGAAAAATGGGTATGTATGTTGAAAGATGGGTGTGATATCTGAAAGATGGGTGTGACTGTTGAAAGATGGGTGTGTATGTTGAAAGATGGGTGTGACTGTTGAAAGATGGGTGTGATTTCTGAAAGATGGGTGTGACTGTTGAAAGATGGGTGTGTATGTTGAAAGATGGGTGTGTATGTTGAAAGATGAGTGTGATTGATGAAAGATGGGTGTGAATGCTGGAAGATGGGTGTGATTTCTGAAAGATGGGTGTGACTGTTGAAAGATGGGTGTGTATGTTGAAAGATGGGTGTGACTGTTGAAAGATGGGTGTGACTGTTGAAAGATGGGTGTGACTGTTGAAAGATGGGTGTGTATGTTGAAAGATGGGTGTGACTGTTGAAAGATGGGTGTGATTTCTGAAAGATGGGTGTGACTGTTGAAAGATGGGTGTGTATGTTGAAAGATGGGTGTGACTGTTGAAAGATGGGTGTGACTGTTGAAAGATGGGTGTGACTGTTGAAAGATGGGTGTGTATGTTGAAAGATGGGTGTGACTGTTGAAAGATGGGTGTGACTGTTGAAAGATGGGTGTGTATGTTGAAAGATGGGTGTGACAGTTGAAAGATGGGTGTGACTGTTAAAAGATGGGTGTGTATGTTGAAAAATGGGTGTGACTGTTGAAAGATGGGTGTGACTGTTAAAAGATGGGTGTGTATGTTGAAAGATGGGTGTGACTGTTAAAAGATGGGTGTGTATGTTGAAAAATGGGTGTGACTGTTGAAAGAGGGGTGTGACTGTTGAAAGATGGGTGTGACTGTTGAAAGATGGGTGTGTATGTTGAAAGATGGGTGTGACTGTTGAAAGAAGGGTGTGACTGTTGAAAGATGGGTGTGTGTGTGTTGAAAGATGGGTGTGACTGTTGAAAGATGGGTGTGTGTGTGTTGAAAGAGGGGTGTGACTGTTGAAAGATGGGTGTGACTGTTGAAAGATGGGTGTGTATGTTGAAAGATGGGTGTGACTGTTGAAAGATGGGTGTGATTGCTGAAAGATGGGTGTGACTGTTGAAAGATGGGTGTGACTGTTGAAAGATGGGTGTGACTGTTGAAAGATGGGTGTGTATGTTGAAAGATTGGTGTGTATGTTGAAAGATGAGTGTGATTGATGAAAGATGGGTGTGAATGCTGGAAGATGGGTGTGATTTCTGAAAGATGGGTGTGACTGTTGAAAGATGGGTGTGTGTGTGTGTGTTGAAAGAGGGGTGTGACTGTTGAAAGATGGGTGTGACTGTTAAAAGATGGGTGTGTATGTTGAAAAATGGGTGTGACTGTTGAAAGATGGGTGTGACTGTTGAAAGATGGGTGTGTATGTTGAAAGATGGGTGTGTATGTTGAAAGATGGGTGTGACTGTTGAAAGATGGGTGTGAATGCTGGAAGATGGGTGTGATTTCTGAAAGATGGGTGTGACTGTTGAAAGATGGGTGTGTATGTTGAAAGATGGGTGTGACTGTTGAAAGATGGGTGTGACTGTTGAAAGATGGGTGTGACTGTTGAAAGATGGGTGTGTATGTTGAAAGATGGGTGTGACTGTTGAAAGATGGGTGTGTATGTTGAAAGATGGGTGTGTATGTTGAAAGATGGGTGTGTATGTTGAAAGATGGGTGTGACTGTTGAAAGATGGGTGTGTATGTTGAAAGATGGGTGTGACTGTTGAAAGATGGGTGTGACTGTTGAAAGATGGGTGTGTATGTTGAAAGATGGGTGTGTATGTTGAAAGATGGGTGTGATAGTTGAAAGATGGGTGTGACTGTTAAAAGATGGGTGTGTATGTTGAAAGATGGGTGTGACTGTTGAAAGAAGGGTGTGACTGTTGAAAGATGTGTGTGTGTGTGTGTGTTGAAAGATGGGTGTGACTGTTGAAAGATGGGTGTGTATGTTGAAAGATGGGTGTGATTGCTGAAAGATGGGTGTGACTGTTGAAAGATGGGTGTGACTGTTGAAAGATGGGTGTGACTGTTGAAAGATGGGTGTGTATGTTGAAAGCTTGGTGTGTATGTTGAAAGATGAGTGTGATTGATGAAAGATGGGTGTGAATGCTGGAAGATGGGTGTGATTTCTGAAAGATGGGTGTGACTGTTGAAAGATGGGTGCGACTGTTGAAAGATGGGTGTGTATGTTGAAAGATGGGTGTGACTGTTGAAAGATGGGTGTGTTTGTTGAAAGATGGGTGTGACTGTTTAAAGATGGGTGTGACTGTTGAAAGATGGGTGTGACTGTTGAAAGATGGGTGTGTATGTTGAAAGATGGGTGTGACTGTTGAAAGATGGGTGTGACTGTTGAAAGATGGGTGTGTATGTTGAAAGATGGGTGTGTATGTTGAAAGATGGGTGTGACAGTTGAAAGATGGGTGTGACTGTTAAAAGATGGGTGTGTATGTTGAAAGATTGGTGTGACTGTTGAAAGAGGGGTGTGACTGTTGAAAGATGGGTGTATATGTTAGAAGATGTGTGTGTATGTTGAAAGATAGGTGTGATTGCTGAAAGATGGGTGTGACTGTTAAAAGATGGGTGTGATTGATGAAAGAAGAGTGTGACTGTTGAAAGAGGGGTGTGATTGATGAAAGATGGGTGTGACTGTTGAAAGATGAGTGTGATTGATGAAAGATGGGTGTGAATGCTGGAAGATGGGTGTGGTTGCTGAAAATTGGGTGTGATTGTTGAAAGATGTGTGTATATGTTTGAAAAATGGGTATGTATGTTGAAAGATGGGTGTGATATCTGAAAGATGGGTGTGACTGTTGAAAGATGGGTGTGTATGTTGAAAGATGGGTGTGACTGTTGAAAGATGGGTGTGATTTCTGAAAGATGGGTGTGACTGTTGAAAGATGGGTGTGTATGTTGAAAGATGGGTGTGTATGTTGAAAGATGAGTGTGATTGATGAAAGATGGGTGTGAATGCTGGAAGATGGGTGTGATTTCTGAAAGATGGGTGTGACTGTTGAAAGATGGGTGTGTATGTTGAAAGATGGGTGTGACTGTTGAAAGATGGGTGTGACTGTTGAAAGATGGGTGTGACTGTTGAAAGATGGGTGTGTATGTTGAAAGATGGGTGTGACTGTTGAAAGATGGGTGTGATTTCTGAAAGATGGGTGTGACTGTTGAAAGATGGGTGTGTATGTTGAAAGATGGGTGTGACTGTTGAAAGATGGGTGTGACTGTTGAAAGATGGGTGTGACTGTTGAAAGATGGGTGTGTATGTTGAAAGATGGGTGTGACTGTTGAAAGATGGGTGTGACTGTTGAAAGATGGGTGTGTATGTTGAAAGATGGGTGTGACAGTTGAAAGATGGGTGTGACTGTTAAAAGATGGGTGTGTATGTTGAAAAATGGGTGTGACTGTTGAAAGATGGGTGTGACTGTTAAAAGATGGGTGTGTATGTTGAAAGATGGGTGTGACAGTTGAAAGATGGGTGTGACTGTTAAAAGATGGGTGTGTATGTTGAAAAATGGGTGTGACTGTTGAAAGAGGGGTGTGACTGTTGAAAGATGTGTGTGACTGTTGAAAGATGGGTGTGTATGTTGAAAGATGGGTGTGACTGTTGAAAGAAGGGTGTGACTGTTGAAAGATGGGTGTGTGTGTGTGTTGAAAGATGGGTGTGACTGTTGAAAGATGGGTGTGTGTGTGTTGAAAGAGGGGTGTGACTGTTGAAAGATGGGTGTGACTGTTGAAAGATGGGTGTGTATGTTGAAAGATGGGTGTGACTGTTGAAAGATGGGTGTGATTGCTGAAAGATGGGTGTGACTGTTGAAAGATGGGTGTGACTGTTGAAAGATGGGTGTGACTGTTGAAAGATGGGTGTGTATGTTGAAAGATTGGTGTGTATGTTGAAAGATGAGTGTGATTGATGAAAGATGGGTGTGAATGCTGGAAGATGGGTGTGATTTCTGAAAGATGGGTGTGACTGTTGAAAGATGGGTGTGTGTGTGTGTGTGTTGAAAGAGGGGTGTGACTGTTGAAAGATGGGTGTGACTGTTGAAAGATGGGTGTGTATGTTGAAAGATTGGTGTGTATGTTGAAAGATGAGTGTGATTGATGAAAGATGGGTGTGAATGCTGGAAGATGGGTGTGATTTCTGAAAGATGGGTGTGACTGTTGAAAGATGGGTGTGACTGTTGAAAGATGGGTGTGTATGTTGAAAGATGGGTGTGACTGTTGAAAGATGGGTGTGTATGTTGAAAGATATGTGTGATTGCTGAAAGATGGGTGTGTATGTTGAAAGATGGGTGTGTATGTTGAAAGATGAGTGTGATTGATGAAAGATGGGTGTGAATGCTGGAAGATGGGTGTGATTTCTGAAAGATGGGTGTGACTGTTGAAAGATGGGTGTGTATGTTGAAAGATGGGTGTGACTGTTGAAAGATGGGTGTGACTGTTGAAAGATGGGTGTGACTGTTGAAAGATGGGTGTGTATGTTGAAAGATGGGTGTGACTGTTAAAAGATGGGTGTGATTTCTGAAAGATGGGTGTGACTGTTGAAAGATGGGTGTGTATGTTGAAAGATGGGTGTGACTGTTGAAAGATGGGTGTGTATGTTGAAAGATGGGTGTGACTGTTGAAAGATGGGTGTGACTGTTGAAAGATGGGTGTGTATGTTGAAAGATGGGTGTGTATGTTGAAAGATGGGTGTGTATGTTGAAAGATGGGTGTGACTGTTGAAAGATGGGTGTGTATGTTGAAAGATGGGTGTGACTGTTGAAAGATGGGTGTGACTGTTGAAAGATGGGTGTGTATGTTGAAAGATGGGTGTGTATGTTGAAAGATGGGTGTGATAGTTGAAAGATGGGTGTGACTGTTAAAAGATGGGTGTGTATGTTGAAAGATGGGTGTGACTGTTGAAAGATGGGTGTGTTTGTTGAAAGATGGGTGTGACTGTTGAAAGATGGGTGTGACTGTTGAAAGATGGGTGTGTATGTTGAAAGATGGATGTGACAGTTGAAAGATGGGTGTGACTGTTAAAAGATGGGTGTGTATGTTGAAAAATGGGTGTGACTGTTGAAAGATGGGTGTGACTGTTGAAAGATGGGTGTGTATGTTGAAAGATGGGTGTGACAGTTGAAAGATGGGTGTGACTGTTAAAAGATGGGTGTGTATGTTGAAAAATGGGTGTGACTGTTAAAAGAGGGGTGTGACTATTGAAAGATGGGTGTGACTGTTGAAAGATGGGTGTGTATGTTGAAAGATGGGTGTGACTGTTGAAAGAAGGGTGTGACTGTTGAAAGATGGGTGTGTGTGTGTGTGTTGAAAGATGGGTGTGACTGTTGAAAGATGGGTGTGTATGTTGAAAGATGGGTGTGATTGCTGAAAGATGGGTGTGACTGTTGAAAGATGGGTGTGACTGTTGAAAGATGGGTGTGACTGTTGAAAGATGGGTGTGTATGTTGAAAGCTTGGTGTGTATGTTGAAAGATGAGTGTGATTGATGAAAGATGGGTGTGAATGCTGGAAGATGGGTGTGATTTCTGAAAGATGGGTGTGACTGTTGAAAGATGGGTGCGACTGTTGAAAGATGGGTGTGTATGTTTAAAGATGGGTGTGACTGTTGAAAGATAGGTGTGTATGTTGAAAGATGGGTGTGATTGCTGAAAGATGGGTGTGTATGTTGAAAGATGGGTGTGTATGTTGAAAGATGAGTGTGATTGATGAAAGATGGGTGTGAATGCTGGAAGATGGGTGTGATTTCTGAAAGATGGGTGTGACTGTTGAAAGATGGGTGTGACTGTTGAAAGATGGGTGTGTATGTTGAAAGATGGGTGTGACTGTTGAAAGATGGGTGTGACTGTTGAAAGATGGGTGTGTATGTTGAAAGATGGGTGTGACTGTTGGGTGTGTATGTTGAAAGATGGGTGTGACTGTTGAAAGATGGGTGTGACTGTTGAAAGATGGGTGTGTATGTTGAAAGATGGGTGTGACTGTTGAAAGATGGGTGTGATTTCTGAAAGATGGGTGTGACTGTTGAAAGATGGGTGTGTATGTTGAAAGATGGGTGTGACTGTTGAAAGATGGGTGTGACTGTTGAAAGATGGGTGTGACTGTTGAAAGATGGGTGTGTATGTTGAAAGATGGGTGTGACTGTTGAAAGATGGGTGTGACTGTTGAAAGATGGGTGTGTATGTTGAAAGATGGGTGTGACAGTTGAAAGATGGGTGTGACTGTTAAAAGAGGGGTGTGTATGTTGAAAGTTGGGTGTGACTGTTGAAAGATGGGTTTGTATGTTGGAAGATGGGTGTGACTGTTGAAAGATGGGTGTTTATGTTGAAAGATGGGTGGGACTGTTGAAAGATGGGTGTGATTGCTGAAAGATGGGTGTGTATGTTGAAAGATGGGTGTGTATGTTGAAAGATGGGTGTGTATGTTGAAAGATGGGTGTGACTGTTGAAAGATGGGTGTGTATGTTGAAAGATGGGTGTGTATGTTGAAAGATGAGTGTGATTGATGAAAGATGGGTGTGAATGCTGGAAGATGGGTGTGATTTCTGAAAGATGGGTGTGACTGTTGAAAGTTGGGTGTGACTGTTGAAAGATGGGTGTGTATGTTGAAAGATGGGTGTGACTGTTGGGTGTGTATGTTGAAAGATGGGTGTGATTGCTGAAAGATGGGTGTGTATGTTGAAAGATGGGTGTGTATGTTGAAAGATGAGTGTGATTGATGAAAGATGGGTGTGAATGCTGGAAGATGGGTGTGATTTCTGAAAGATGGGTGTGACTGTTGAAAGATGGGTGTGTATGTTGAAAGATGGGTGTGATTGCTGAAAGATGGGTGTGACTGTTGAAAGATGGGTGTGACTGTTGAAAGATGGGTGTGTATGTTGAAAGATGGGTGTGACTGTTGAAAGATGGGTTTGTATGTTGGAAGATGGGTGTGACTGTTGAAAGATGGGTGTGTATGTTGAAAGATGGGTGGGACTGTTGAAAGATGGGTGTGATTGCTGAAAGATGGGTGTGTATGTTGAAAGATGGGTGTGTATGTTGAAAGATGGGTGTGTATGTTGAAAGATGGGTGTGACTGTTGAAAGATGGGTGTGTATGTTGAAAGATGGGTGTGTATGTTGAAAGATGAGTGTGATTGATGAAAGATGGGTGTGAATGCTGGAAGATGGGTGTGTATGTTGAAAGATGGGTGTGACTGTTGAAAGATGGGTGTGTATGTTGAAAGATGGGTGTGACTGTTGAAAGATGGGTGTGACTGTTGAAAGATGGGTGTGTATGTTGAAAGATGGGTGTGTATGTTGAAAGATGGGTGTGTATGTTGAAAGATGGGTGTGACTGTTGAAAGATGGGTGTGTATGTTGAAAGATGGGTGTGACTGTTGAAAGATGGGTGTGACTGTTGAAAGATGGGTGTGTATGTTGAAAGATGGGTGTGTATGTTGAAAGATGGGTGTGATAGTTGAAAGATGGGTGTGACTGTTAAAAGATGGGTGTGTATGTTGAAAGATGGGTGTGACTGTTGAAAGATGGGTGTGTTTGTTGAAAGATGGGTGTGACTGTTGAAAGATGGGTGTGACTGTTGAAAGATGGGTGTGTATGTTGAAAGATGGGTGTGACAGTTGAAAGATGGGTGTGACTGTTAAAAGATGGGTGTGTATGTTGAAAAATGGGTGTGACTGTTGAAAGATGGGTGTGACTGTTGAAAGATGGGTGTGTATGTTGAAAGATGGGTGTGACAGTTGAAAGATGGGTGTGACTGTTAAAAGATGGGTGTGTATGTTGAAAAATGGGTGTGACTGTTGAAAGAGGGGTGTGACTATTGAAAGATGGGTGTGACTGTTGAAAGATGGGTGTGTATGTTGAAAGATGGGTGTGACTGTTGAAAGAAGGGTGTGACTGTTGAAAGATGGGTGTGTGTGTGTGTGTTGAAAGATGGGTGTGACTGTTGAAAGATGGGTGTGTATGTTGAAAGATGGGTGTGATTGCTGAAAGATGGGTGTGACTGTTGAAAGATGGGTGTGACTGTTGAAAGATGGGTGTGACTGTTGAAAGATGGGTGTGTATGTTGAAAGCTTGGTGTGTATGTTGAAAGATGAGTGTGATTGATGAAAGATGGGTGTGAATGCTGGAAGATGGGTGTGATTTCTGAAAGATGGGTGTGACTGTTGAAAGATGGGTGCGACTGTTGAAAGATGGGTGTGTATGTTTAAAGATGGGTGTGACTGTTGAAAGATAGGTGTGTATGTTGAAAGATGGGTGTGATTGCTGAAAGATGGGTGTGTATGTTGAAAGATGGGTGTGTATGTTGAAAAATGGGTGTGACTGTTGAAAGATGGGTGTGAATGCTGGAAGATGGGTGTGATTTCTGAAAGATGGGTGTGACTGTTGAAAGATGGGTGTGACTGTTGAAAGATGGGTGTGACTGTTGAAAGATGGGTGTGACTGTTGAAAGATGGGTGTGAAGATGGGTGTGTATGTTGAAAGATGGGTGTGACTGTTGGGTGTGTATGTTGAAAGATGGGTGTGACTGTTGAAAGATGGGTGTGACTGTTGAAAGATGGGTGTGTATGTTGAAAGATGGGTGTGACTGTTGAAAGATGGGTGTGATTTCTGAAAGATGGGTGTGACAGTTGAAAGATGGGTGTGACTGTTAAAAGATGGGTGTGTATGTTGAAAAATGGGTGTGACTGTTGAAAGATGGGTGTGACTGTTAAAAGATGGGTGTGTATGTTGAAAGATGGGTGTGACTGTTAAAAGATGGGTGTGTATGTTGAAAAATGGGTGTGACTGTTGAAAGAGGGGTGTGACTGTTGAAAGATGGGTGTGACTGTTGAAAGATGGGTGTGACTGTTGAAAGATGGGTGTGACTGTTGAAAGATGGGTGTGACTGTTGAAAGATGGGTGTGACTGTTGAAAGATGGGTGTGTATGTTGAAAGATGGGTGTTACTGTTGAAAGATGGGTGTGACTGTTGAAAGATGGGTGTGTATGTTGAAAGATGAGTGTGATTGATGAAAGATGGGTGTGAATGCTGGAAGATGAGTGTGATTTCTGAAAGATGGGTGTGACTGTTGAAAGATGGGTGTGTATGTTGAAAGATGGGTGTGACTGTTGAAAGATGGGTGTGACTGTTGAAAGATGGGTGTGACTGTTGAAAGATGGGTGTGTATGTTGAAAGATGGGTGTGTATGTTGAAAGATGGGTGTGACTGTTGAAAGATGGGTGTGAATGCTGGAAGATGGGTGTGATTTCTGAAAGATGGGTGTGACTGTTGAAAGATGGGTGTGTATGTTGAAAGATGGGTGTGATTGTTGAAAGATGGGTGTGACTGTTGAAAGATGGGTGTGACTGTTGAAAGATGGGTGTGTATGTTGAAAGATGGGTGTGACTGTTGAAAGATGGGTGTGATTTCTGAAAGATGGGTGTGACTGTTGAAAGATGGGTGTGTATGTTGAAAGATGGGTGTGTATGTTGAAAGATGGGTGTGACTGTTGAAAGATGGGTGTGACTGTTGAAAGATGGGTGTGTATGTTGAAAGATGGGTGTGACAGTTGAAAGATGGGTGTGACTGTTAAAAGATGGGTGTGTATGTTGAAAAATGGGTGTGACTGTTGAAAGATGGGTGTGACTGTTGAAAGATGGGTGTGTATGTTGAAAGATGGGTGTGTATGTTGAAAGATGGGTGTGACTGTTGAAAGATGGGTGTGAATGCTGGAAGATGGGTGTGATTTCTGAAAGATGGGTGTGACTGTTGAAAGATGGGTGTGACTGTTGAAAGATGGGTGTGACTGTTGAAAGATGGGTGTGACTGTTGAAAGATGGGTGTGACTGTTGAAAGATGGGTGTGTATGTTGAAAGATGGGTGTGACTGTTGAAAGATGGGTGTGATTTCTGAAAGATGGGTGTGACTGTTGAAAGATGGGTGTGTATGTTGAAAGATGGGTGTGTATGTTGAAAGATGGGTGTGACTGTTGAAAGATGGGTGTGACTGTTGAAAGATGGGTGTGTATGTTGAAAGATGGGTGTGACAGTTGAAAGATGGGTGTGACTGTTAAAAGATGGGTGTGTATGTTGAAAAATGGGTGTGACTGTTGAAAGATGGGTGTGACTGTTGAAAGATGGGTGTGTATGTTGAAAGATGGGTGTGACAGTTGAAAGATGGGTGTGACTGTTAAAAGATGGGTGTGTATGTTGAAAAATGGGTGTGACTGTTGAAAGATGGGTGTGACTGTTGAAAGATGGGTGTGACTGTTAAAAGATGGGTGTGTATGTTGAAAAATGGGTGTGACTGTTGAAAGATGGGTGTGACTGTTGAAAGATGGGTGTGTATGTTGAAAAATGGGTGTGACTGTTGAAAGAGGGGTGTGACTGTTGAAAGATGGGTGTGACTGTTGAAAGATGGGTGTGTATGTTGAAAGATGGGTGTGACTGTTGAAAGAAGGGTGTGACTGTTGAAAGATGGGTGTGTGTGTGTGTGTGTTGAAAGATGGGTGTGACTGTTGAAAGATGGGTGTGTATGTTGAAAGATGGGTGTGATTGCTGAAAGATGGGTGTGACTGTTGAAAGATGGGTATGACTGTTGAAAGATGGGTGTGTATGTTGAAAGATGGGTGTGATTGCTGAAAGATGGGTGTGTATGTTGAAAGATGGGTGTGTATGTTGAAAGATGAGTGTGATTGATGAAAGATGGGTGTGAATGCTGGAAGATGGGTGTGATTTCTGAAAGATGGGTGTGACTGTTGAAAGATGGGTGTGTATGTTGAAAGATGGGTGTGACTGTTGAAAGATGGGTGTGACTGTTGAAAGATGGGTGTGACTGTTGAAAGATGGGTGTGACTGTTGAAAGATGGGTGTGTATGTTGAAAGATGGGTGTGACTGTTGAAAGATGGGTGTGACTGTTGAAAGATGGGTGTGTATGTTGAAAGATGGGTGTGTATGTTGAAAGATGGGTGTGACAGTTGAAAGATGGGTGTGACTGTTAAAAGATGGGTGTGTATGTTGAATGATTGGTGTGACTGTTGAAAGAGGGGTGTGACTGTTGAAAGATGGGTGTATATGTTAGAAGATGTGTGTGTATGTTGAAAGATAGGTGTGATTGCTGAAAGATGGGTGTGACTGTTGAAAGATGGGTGTGATTGATGAAAGAAGAGTGTGACTGTTGAAAGAGGGGTGTGATTGATGAAAGATGGGTGTGACTGTTGAAAGATGAGTGTGATTGATGAAAGATGGGTGTGAATGCTGGAAGATGGGTGTGGTTGCTGAAAAATGGGTGTGATTGTTGAAAGATGTGTGTATATGTTTGAAAAATGGGTATGTATGTTGAAAGATGGGTGTGATATCTGAAAGATGGGTGTGACTGTTGAAAGATGGGTGTGTATGTTGAAAGATGGGTGTGACTGTTGAAAGATGGGTGTGATTTCTGAAAGATGGGTGTGACTGTTGAAAGATGGGTGTGTATGTTGAAAGATGGGTGTGTATGTTGAAAGATGAGTGTGATTGATGAAAGATGGGTGTGAATGCTGGAAGATGGGTGTGATTTCTGAAAGATGGGTGTGACTGTTGAAAGATGGGTGTGTATGTTGAAAGATGGGTGTGACTGTTGAAAGATGGGTGTGACTGTTGAAAGATGGGTGTGACTGTTGAAAGATGGGTGTGTATGTTGAAAGATGGGTGTGACTGTTGAAAGATGGGTGTGATTTCTGAAAGATGGGTGTGACTGTTGAAAGATGGGTGTGTATGTTGAAAGATGGGTGTGACTGTTGTAAGATGGGTGTGACTGTTGAAAGATGGGTGTGACTGTTGAAAGATGGGTGTGTATGTTGAAAGATGGGTGTGACTGTTGAAAGATGGGTGTGACTGTTGAAAGATGGGTGTGTATGTTGAAAGATGGGTGTGACAGTTGAAAGATGGGTGTGACTGTTAAAAGATGGGTGTGTATGTTGAAAAATGGGTGTGACTGTTGAAAGATGGGTGTGACTGTTAAAAGATGGGTGTGTATGTTGAAAGATGGGTGTGACTGTTAAAAGATGGGTGTGTATGTTGAAAAATGGGTGTGACTGTTGAAAGAGGGGTGTGACTGTTGAAAGATGGGTGTGACTGTTGAAAGATGGGTGTGACTGTTGAAAGATGGGTGTGACTGTTGAAAGATGGGTGTGACTGTTGAAAGATGGGTGTGACTGTTGAAAGATGGGTGTGTATGTTGAAAGATGGGTGTTACTGTTGAAAGATGGGTGTGACTGTTGAAAGATGGGTGTGTATGTTGAAAGATGAGTGTGATTGATGAAAGATGGGTGTGAATGCTGGAAGATGAGTGTGATTTCTGAAAGATGGGTGTGACTGTTGAAAGATGGGTGTGTATGTTGAAAGATGGGTGTGACTGTTGAAAGATGGGTGTGACTGTTGAAAGATGGGTGTGACTGTTGAAAGATGGGTGTGTATGTTGAAAGATGGGTGTGTATGTTGAAAGATGGGTGTGACTGTTGAAAGATGGGTGTGAATGCTGGAAGATGGGTGTGATTTCTGAAAGATGGGTGTGACTGTTGAAAGATGGGTGTGTATGTTGAAAGATGGGTGTGACTGTTGAAAGATGGGTGTGACTGTTGAAAGATGGGTGTGACTGTTGAAAGATGGGTGTGTATGTTGAAAGATGGGTGTGACTGTTGAAAGATGGGTGTGATTTCTGAAAGATGGGTGTGACTGTTGAAAGATGGGTGTGTATGTTGAAAGATGGGTGTGTATGTTGAAAGATGGGTGTGACTGTTGAAAGATGGGTGTGACTGTTGAAAGATGGGTGTGTATGTTGAAAGATGGGTGTGACAGTTGAAAGATGGGTGTGACTGTTAAAAGATGGGTGTGTATGTTGAAAAATGGGTGTGACTGTTGAAAGATGGGTGTGACTGTTGAAAGATGGGTGTGTATGTTGAAAGATGGGTGTGTATGTTGAAAGATGGGTGTGACTGTTGAAAGATGGGTGTGAATGCTGGAAGATGGGTGTGATTTCTGAAAGATGGGTGTGACTGTTGAAAGATGGGTTGAAAGATGGGTGTGACTGTTAAAAGATGGGTGTGTATGTTGAAAAATGGGTGTGACTGTTGAAAGATGGGTGTGATGGGTGTGACAGTTGAAAGATGGGTGTGACTGTTAAAAGATGGGTGTGTATGGTGTGACTGTTGAAAGATGGGTGTGACTGTTGAAAGATGGGTGTGTATGTTGAAAGATGGGTGTGACTGTTGAAAGAAGGGTGTGACTGTTGAAAGATGGGTGTGTGTGTGTGTGTGTTGAAAGATGGGTGTGACTGTTGAAAGATGGGTGTGACTGTTGAAAGATGGGTGTGACTGTTGAAAGATGGGTGTGTATGTTGAAAGATGGGTGTGACTGTTGAAAGATGGGTGTGATTTCTGAAAGATGGGTGTGACTGTTGAAAGATGGGTGTGTATGTTGAAAGATGGGTGTGTATGTTGAAAGATGGGTGTGACTGTTGAAAGATGGGTGTGACTGTTGAAAGATGGGTGTGTATGTTGAAAGATGGGTGTGACAGTTGAAAGATGGGTGTGACTGTTAAAAGATGGGTGTGTATGTTGAAAAATGGGTGTGACTGTTGAAAGATGGGTGTGACTGTTGAAAGATGGGTGTGTATGTTGAAAGATGGGTGTGACAGTTGAAAGATGGGTGTGACTGTTAAAAGATGGGTGTGTATGTTGAAAAATGGGTGTGACTGTTGAAATATGGGTGTGACTGTTGAAAGATGGGTGTGACTGTTAAAAGATGGGTGTGTATGTTGAAAAATGGGTGTGACTGTTGAAAGATGGGTGTGACTGTTGAAAGATGGGTGTGTATGTTGAAAAATGGGTGTGACTGTTGAAAGAGGGGTGTGACTGTTGAAAGATGGGTGTGACTGTTGAAAGATGGGTGTGTATGTTGAAAGATGGGTGTGACTGTTGAAAGAAGGGTGTGACTGTTGAAAGATGGGTGTGTGTGTGTGTGTTGAAAGATGGGTGTGACTGTTGAAAGATGGGTGTGTATGTTGAAAGATGGGTGTGATTGCTGAAAGATGGGTGTGACTGTTGAAAGATGGGTGTGATTTCTGAAAGATGGGTGTGACTGTTGAAAGATGGGTGTGTATGTTGAAAGATGGGTGTGACTGTTGAAAGATGGGTGTGACTGTTGAAAGATGGGTGTGACTGTTGAAAGATGGGTGTGTATGTTGAAAGATGGGTGTGACTGTTGAAAGATGGGTGTGATTTCTGAAAGATGGGTGTGACTGTTGAAAGATGGGTGTGTATGTTGAAAGATGGGAGTGACTGTTGAAAGATGGGTGTGATTGCTGAAAGATGGGTGTGTATGTTGAAAGATGGGTGTGTATGTTGAAAGATGAGTGTGATTGATGAAAGATGGGTGTGAATGCTGGAAGATGGGTGTGATTTCTGAAAGATGGGTGTGACTGTTGAAAGATGGGTGTGTATGTTGAAAGATGGGTGTGACTGTTGAAAGATGGGTGTGACTGTTGAAAGATGGGTGTGACTGTTGAAAGATGGGTGTGTATGTTGAAAGATGGGTGTGACTGTTGAAAGATGGGTGTGATTTCTGAAAGATGGGTGTGACTGTTGAAAGATGGGTGTGTATGTTGAAAGATGGGAGTGACTGTTGAAAGATGGGTGTGACTGTTGAAAGATGGGTGTGACTGTTGAAAGATGGGTGTGACTGTTGAAAGATGGGTGTGACTGTTGAAAGATGGGTGTGTATGTTGAAAGATGGGTGTGTATGTTGAAAGATGGGTGTGACAGTTGAAAGATGGGTGTGACTGTTAAAAAGATGGGTGTGTATGTTAAAAGATGGGTGTGACTGTTGAAAGATGGGTGTGACTGTTGAAAGATGGGTGTGACTGTTGAAAGATGGGTGTGACTGTTGAAAGATGGGTGTGACTGTTGAAAGATGGGTGTGTATGTTGAAAGATGGGTGTGACTGTTGAAAGATGGGTGTGACTGTTGAAAGATGGGTGTGTATGTTGAAAGATGAGTGTGATTGATGAAAGATGGGTGTGAATGCTGGAAGATGAGTGTGATTTCTGAAAGATGGGTGTGACTGTTGAAAGATGGGTGTGTATGTTGAAAGATGGGTGTGACTGTTGAAAGATGGGTGTGACTGTTGAAAGATGGGTGTGACTGTTGAAAGATGGGTGTGTATGTTGAAAGATGGGTGTGTATGTTGAAAGATGGGTGTGACTGTTGAAAGATGGGTGTGAATGCTGGAAGATGGGTGTGATTTCTGAAAGATGGGTGTGACTGTTGAAAGATGGGTGTGTATGTTGAAAGATGGGTGTGACTGTTGAAAGATGGGTGTGACTGTTGAAAGATGGGTGTGACTGTTGAAAGATGGGTGTGTATGTTGAAAGATGGGTGTGACTGTTGAAAGATGGGTGTGATTTCTGAAAGATGGGTGTGACTGTTGAAAGATGGGTGTGTATGTTGAAAGATGGGTGTTTATGTTGAAAGATGGGTGTGACTGTTGAAAGATGGGTGTGACTGTTGAAAGATGGGTGTGTATGTTGAAAGATGGGTGTGACAGTTGAAAGATGGGTGTGACTGTTAAAAGATGGGTGTGTATGTTGAAAAATGGGTGTGACTGTTGAAAGATGGGTGTGACTGTTGAAAGATGGGTGTGTATGTTGAAAGATGGGTGTGTATGTTGAAAGATGGGTGTGACTGTTGAAAGATGGGTGTGAATGCTGGAAGATGGGTGTGATTTCTGAAAGATGGGTGTGACTGTTGAAAGATGGGTGTGTATGTTGAAAGATGGGTGTGACTGTTGAAAGATGGGTGTGACTGTTGAAAGATGGGCGTGACTGTTGAAAGATGGGTGTGTATGTTGAAAGATGGGTGTGACTGTTGAAAGATGGGTGTGATTTCTGAAAGATGGGTGTGACTGTTGAAAGATGGGTGTGTATGTTGAAAGATGAATAGAATAGTTTATTCATAAGTTGTTATGACACACACACACAAATCGAACAATGAAGTAGTACAGCTACGGTTTGGAACTGTTCGTATTCGATTTGCGGGGTTTCACTTTCTCCAGACACTGTTGGCATTACAGCATATGCGGAGAGAGGAATCCAGTCACGTCTCCAGACATCCGTCTTCTTATCCGATATAGAGTATGCGGCTTTGATCCATCCTCGAACGCGTGAGCCTTATGGACCACCTTGCGTCTACCGTCGAACGTTCTCGAGCTTCTCGCGTCCATTTGCATACTTGCTCCCGGTCGATCCATTTGTCACTATCATGTAGCGAAATCCAAGAAATCCGTGAGTTACCGACTATGTGCACTCCCAACAGGCTTATTTGGCTCCTCCTTATCGTCTCACAGTGAACGGCTCCGGATATCGATCGATAACAGCAGCGTACTTCTCTTCCGCTCGCGGGTGCCGCCGTTGCCCTTCAATTCGCCTTCGCTTTGTACCTTCCTTTCCTCCAATTGAGATTCCGCGCTTCGCCGACTAGTTGCACTTCCACAGGCTTATTTGGCGTTGCCTTATCGTCTCACAGTGAACGGCTTCAAGATGGGTGTGACAAATGGGTGTGACTGTTAAAAGATGGGTGTGTATGTTGAAAGATGGGTGTGTATGTTGAAAGATGGGTGTGACTGTTGAAAGATGGGTGTGACTGTTGAAAGATGGGTGTGTATGTTGAAAGATGGGTGTGACAGTTGAAAGATGGGTGTGACTGTTAAAAGATGGGTGTGTATGTTGAAAAATGGGTGTGACTGTTGAAAGATGGGTGTGACTGTTGAAAGATGGGTGTGTATGTTGAAAGATGGGTGTGACAGTTGAAAGATGGGTGTGACTGTTAAAAGATGGGTGTGTATGTTGAAAAATGGGTGTGACTGTTGAAAGATGGGTGTGACTGTTGAAAGATGGGTGTGACTGTTAAAAGATGGGTGTGTATGTTGAAAAATGGGTGTGACTGTTGAAAGATGGGTGTGACTGTTGAAAGATGGGTGTGTATGTTGAAAGATGGGTGTGACAGTTGAAAGATGGGTGTGACTGTTAAAAGATGGGTGTGTATGTTGAAAAATGGGTGTGACTGTTGAAAGAGGGGTGTGACTGTTGAAAGATGGGTGTGACTGTTGAAAGATGGGTGTGTATGTTGAAAGATGGGTGTGACTGTTGAAAGAAGGGTGTGACTGTTGAAAGATGGGTGTGTGTGTGTGTGTGTTGAAAGATGGGTGTGACTGTTGAAAGATGGGTGTGTATGTTGAAAGATGGGTGTGATTGCTGAAAGATGGGTGTGACTGTTGAAAGATGGGTGTGACTGTTGAAAGATGGGTGTGACTGTTGAAAGATGGGTGTGTATGTTGAAAGATTGGTGTGTATGTTAAAAGATGAGTGTGATTGATGAAAGATGGGTGTGAATGCTGGAAGATGGGTGTGATTTCTGAAAGATGGGTGAGACTGTTGAAAGATGGGTGTGACTGTTGAAAGATGGGTGTGTATGTTGAAAGATGGGTGTGACTGTTGAAAGATAGGTGTGTATGTTGAAAGATGGGTGTGATTGCTGAAAGATGGGTGTGTATGTTGAAAGATGGGTGTGTATGTTGGAAGATGAGTGTGGTTGATGAAAGATGGGTGTGAATGCTGGAAGATGGGTGTGATTTCTGAAAGATGGGTGTGACTGTTGAAAGATGGGTGTGACTGTTGAAAGATGGGTGTGTATGTTGAAAGATGGGTGTGACAGTTGAAAGATGGGTGTGACTGTTAAAAGATGGGTGTGTATGTTGAAAAATGGGTGTGACTGTTGAAAGATGGGTGTGACTGTTGAAAGATGGGTGTGTATGTTGAAAGATGGGTGTGTATGTTGAAAGATGGGTGTGACTGTTGAAAGATGGGTGTGAATGCTGGAAGATGGGTGTGATTTCTGAAAGATGGGTGTGACTGTTGAAAGATGGGTGTGTATGTTGAAAGATGGGTGTGACTGTTGAAAGATGGGTGTGACTGTTGAAAGATGGGTGTGACTGTTGAAAGATGGGTGTGTATGTTGAAAGATGGGTGTGACTGTTGAAAGATGGGTGTGATTTCTGAAAGATGGGTGTGACTGTTGAAAGATGGGTGTGTATGTTGAAAGATGGGTGTGTATGTTGAAAGATGGGTGTGACTGTTGAAAGATGGGTGTGACTGTTGAAAGATGGGTGTGTATGTTGAAAGATGGGTGTGACAGTTGAAAGATGGGTGTGACTGTTAAAAGATGGGTGTGTATGTTGAAAAATGGGTGTGACTGTTGAAAGATGGGTGTGACTGTTGAAAGATGGGTGTGTATGTTGAAAGATGGGTGTGACAGTTGAAAGATGGGTGTGACTGTTAAAAGATGGGTGTGTATGTTGAAAAATGGGTGTGACTGTTGAAAGATGGGTGTGACTGTTGAAAGATGGGTGTGACTGTTAAAAGATGGGTGTGTATGTTGAAAAATGGGTGTGACTGTTGAAAGATGGGTGTGACTGTTGAAAGATGGGTGTGTATGTTGAAAGATGGGTGTGACAGTTGAAAGATGGGTGTGACTGTTAAAAGATGGGTGTGTATGTTGAAAAATGGGTGTGACTGTTGAAAGAGGGGTGTGACTGTTGAAAGATGGGTGTGACTGTTGAAAGATGGGTGTGTATGTTGAAAGATGGGTGTGACTGTTGAAAGAAGGGTGTGACTGTTGAAAGATGGGTGTGTGTGTGTGTGTTGAAAGATGGGTGTGACTGTTGAAAGATGGGTGTGTATGTTGAAAGATGGGTGTGATTGCTGAAAGATGGGTGTGACTGTTGAAAGATGGGTGTGACTGTTGAAAGATGGGTGTGACTGTTGAAAGATGGGTGTGTATGTTGAAAGATTGGTGTGTATGTTAAAAGATGAGTGTGATTGATGAAAGATGGGTGTGAATGCTGGAAGATGGGTGTGATTTCTGAAAGATGGGTGAGACTGTTGAAAGATGGGTGTGACTGTTGAAAGATGGGTGTGTATGTTGAAAGATGGGTGTGACTGTTGAAAGATAGGTGTGTATGTTGAAAGATGGGTGTGATTGCTGAAAGATGGGTGTGTATGTTGAAAGATGGGTGTGTATGTTGGAAGATGAGTGTGGTTGATGAAAGATGGGTGTGAATGCTGGAAGATGGGTGTGATTTCTGAAAGATGGGTGTGACTGTTGAAAGATGGGTGTGTATGTTGAAAGATGGGTGTGACTGTTGAAAGATGGGTGTGACTGTTGAAAGATGGGTGTGACTGTTGAAAGATGGGTGTGTATGTTGAAAGATGGGTGTGACTGTTGAAAGATGGGTGTGATTTCTGATAGATGGGTGTGACTGTTGAAAGATGGGTGTGTATGTTGAAAGATGGGTGTGACTGTTGAAAGATGGGTGTGACTGTTGAAAGATGGGTGTGACTGTTGAAAGATGGGTGTGTGTGTATGTTGAAAAATGGGTGTGACTGTTGAAAGATGGGTGTGACTGTTGAAAGATGGGTGTGTATGTTGAAAGATGGGTGTGTATGTTGAAAGATGGGTGTGACAGTTGAAAGATGGGTGTGACTGTTAAAAGATGGGTGTGTATGTTGAAAGATGGGTGTGACTGTTGAAAGATGGGTGTGTTTGTTGAAAGATGGGTGTGACTGTTTAAAGATGGGTGTGACTGTTGAAAGATGGGTGTGACTGTTGAAAGATGGGTGTGTATGTTGAAAGATGGGTGTGACTGTTGAAAGATGGGTGTGACTGTTGAAAGATGGGTGTGTATGTTGAAAGATGGGTGTGTATGTTGAAAGATGGGTGTGACAGTTGAAAGATGGGTGTGACTGTTAAAAGATGGGTGTGTATGTTGAAAGATTGGTGTGACTGTTGAAAGAGGGGTGTGACTGTTGAAAGATGGGTGTATATGTTAGAAGATGTGTGTGTATGTTGAAAGATAGGTGTGATTGCTGAAAGATGGGTGTGACTGTTGAAAGATGGGTGTGATTGATGAAAGAAGAGTGTGACTGTTGAAAGAGGGGTGTGATTGATGAAAGATGGGTGTGACTGTTGAAAGATGAGTGTGATTGATGAAAGATGGGTGTGAATGCTGGAAGATGGGTGTGGTTGCTGAAAAATGGGTGTGATTGTTGAAAGATGTGTGTATATGTTTGAAAAATGGGTATGTATGTTGAAAGATGGGTGTGATATCTGAAAGATGGGTGTGACTGTTGAAAGATGGGTGTGTATGTTGAAAGATGGGTGTGACTGTTGAAAGATGGGTGTGATTTCTGAAAGATGGGTGTGACTGTTGAAAGATGGGTGTGTATGTTGAAAGATGGGTGTGTATGTTGAAAGATGAGTGTGATTGATGAAAGATGGGTGTGAATGCTGGAAGATGGGTGTGATTTCTGAAAGATGGGTGTGACTGTTGAAAGATGGGTGTGTATGTTGAAAGATGGGTGTGACTGTTGAAAGATGGGTGTGACTGTTGAAAGATGGGTGTGACTGTTGAAAGATGGGTGTGTATGTTGAAAGATGGGTGTGACTGTTGAAAGATGGGTGTGATTTCTGAAAGATGGGTGTGACTGTTGAAAGATGGGTGTGTATGTTGAAAGATGGGTGTGACTGTTGAAAGATGGGTGTGACTGTTGAAAGATGGGTGTGACTGTTGAAAGATGGGTGTGTATGTTGAAAGATGGGTGTGACTGTTGAAAGATGGGTGTGACTGTTGAAAGATGGGTGTGTATGTTGAAAGATGGGTGTGACAGTTGAAAGATGGGTGTGACTGTTAAAAGATGGGTGTGTATGTTGAAAAATGGGTGTGACTGTTGAAAGATGGGTGTGACTGTTAAAAGATGGGTGTGTATGTTGAAAGATGGGTGTGACTGTTAAAAGATGGGTGTGTATGTTGAAAAATGGGTGTGACTGTTGAAAGAGGGGTGTGACTGTTGAAAGATGGGTGTGACTGTTGAAAGATGGGTGTGTATGTTGAAAGATGGGTGTGACTGTTGAAAGAAGGGTGTGACTGTTGAAAGATGGGTGTGTGTGTGTGTTGAAAGATGGGTGTGACTGTTGAAAGATGGGTGTGTGTGTGTTGAAAGAGGGGTGTGACTGTTGAAAGATGGGAGTGACTGTTGAAAGATGGGTGTGTATGTTGAAAGATGGGTGTGACTGTTGAAAGATGGGTGTGATTGCTGAAAGATGGGTGTGACTGTTGAAAGATGGGTGTGACTGTTGAAAGATGGGTGTGACTGTTGAAAGATGGGTGTGTATGTTGAAAGATTGGTGTGTATGTTGAAAGATGAGTGTGATTGATGAAAGATGGGTGTGAATGCTGGAAGATGGGTGTGATTTCTGAAAGATGGGTGTGACTGTTGAAAGATGGGTGTGTGTGTGTGTGTGTTGAAAGAGGGGTGTGACTGTTGAAAGATGGGTTTGACTGTTAAAAGATGGGTGTGTATGTTGAAAAATGGGTGTGACTGTTGAAAGATGGGTGTGACTGTTGAAAGATGGGTGTGTATGTTGAAAGATGGGTGTGTATGTTGAAAGATGGGTGTGACTGTTGAAAGATGGGTGTGAATGCTGGAAGATGGGTGTGATTTCTGAAAGATGGGTGTGACTGTTGAAAGATGGGTGTGTATGTTGAAAGATGGGTGTGACTGTTGAAAGATGGGTGTGACTGTTGAAAGATGGGTGTGACTGTTGAAAGATGGGTGTGTATGTTGAAAGATGGGTGTGACTGTTGAAAGATGGGTGTGATTTCTGAAAGATGGGTGTGACTGTTGAAAGATGGGTGTGTATGTTGAAAGATGGGTGTGTATGTTGAAAGATGGGTGTGACTGTTGAAAGATGGGTGTGACTGTTGAAAGATGGGTGTGTATGTTGAAAGATGGGTGTGACAGTTGAAAGATGGGTGTGACTGTTAAAAGATGGGTGTGTATGTTGAAAAATGGGCGTGACTGTTGAAAGATGGGTGTGACTGTTGAAAGATGGGTGTGTATGTTGAAAGATGGGTGTGACAGTTGAAAGATGGGTGTGACTGTTAAAAGATGGGTGTGTATGTTGAAAAATGGGTGTGACTGTTGAAAGATGGGTGTGACTGTTGAAAGATGGGTGTGACTGTTAAAAGATGGGTGTGTATGTTGAAAAATGGGTGTGACTGTTGAAAGATGGGTGTGACTGTTGAAAGATGGGTGTGTATGTTGAAAGATGGGTGTGACAGTTGAAAGATGGGTGTGACTGTTAAAAGATGGGTGTGTATGTTGAAAAATGGGTGTGACTGTTGAAAGAGGGGTGTGACTGTTGAAAGATGGGTGTGACTGTTGAAAGATGGGTGTGTATGTTGAAAGATGGGTGTGACTGTTGAAAGAAGGGTGTGACTGTTGAAAGATGGGTGTGTGTGTGTGTGTGTGTGTTGAAAGATGGGTGTGACTGTTGAAAGATGGGTGTGTATGTTGAAAGATGGGTGTGATTGCTGAAAGATGGGTGTGACTGTTGAAAGATGGGTGTGACTGTTGAAAGATGGGTGTGACTGTTGAAAGATGGGTGTGTATGTTGAAAGATTGGTGTGTATGTTAAAAGATGAGTGTGATTGATGAAAGATGGGTGTGAATGCTGGAAGATGGGTGTGATTTCTGAAAGATGGGTGAGACTGTTGAAAGATGGGTGTGACTGTTGAAAGATGGGTGTGTATGTTGAAAGATGGGTGTGACTGTTGAAAGATAGGTGTGTATGTTGAAAGATGGGTGTGATTGCTGAAAGATGGGTGTGTATGTTGAAAGATGGGTGTGTATGTTGGAAGATGAGTGTGGTTGATGAAAGATGGGTGTGAATGCTGGAAGATGGGTGTGATTTCTGAAAGATGGGTGTGACTGTTGAAAGATGGGTGTGTATGTTGAAAGATGGGTGTGACTGTTGAAAGATGGGTGTGACTGTTGAAAGATGGGTGTGACTGTTGAAAGATGGGTGTGTATGTTGAAAGATGGGTGTGACTGTTGAAAGATGGGTGTGATTTCTGATAGATGGGTGTGACTGTTGAAAGATGGGTGTGTATGTTGAAAGATGGGTGTGACTGTTGAAAGATGGGTGTGACTGTTGAAAGATGGGTGTGACTGTTGAAAGATGGGTGTGTGTGTATGTTGAAAAATGGGTGTGACTGTTGAAAGATGGGTGTGACTGTTGAAAGATGGGTGTGTATGTTGAAAGATGGGTGTGTATGTTGAAAGATGGGTGTGACAGTTGAAAGATGGGTGTGACTGTTAAAAGATGGGTGTGTATGTTGAAAGATGGGTGTGACTGTTGAAAGATGGGTGTGTTTGTTGAAAGATGGGTGTGACTGTTTAAAGATGGGTGTGACTGTTGAAAGATGGGTGTGACTGTTGAAAGATGGGTGTGTATGTTGAAAGATGGGTGTGACTGTTGAAAGATGGGTGTGACTGTTGAAAGATGGGTGTGTATGTTGAAAGATGGGTGTGTATGTTGAAAGATGGGTGTGACAGTTGAAAGATGGGTGTGACTGTTAAAAGATGGGTGTGTATGTTGAAAGATTGGTGTGACTGTTGAAAGAGGGGTGTGACTGTTGAAAGATGGGTGTATATGTTAGAAGATGTGTGTGTATGTTGAAAGATAGGTGTGATTGCTGAAAGATGGGTGTGACTGTTGAAAGATGGGTGTGATTGATGAAAGAAGAGTGTGACTGTTGAAAGAGGGGTGTGATTGATGAAAGATGGGTGTGACTGTTGAAAGATGAGTGTGATTGATGAAAGATGGGTGTGAATGCTGGAAGATGGGTGTGGTTGCTGAAAAATGGGTGTGATTGTTGAAAGATGTGTGTATATGTTTGAAAAATGGGTATGTATGTTGAAAGATGGGTGTGATATCTGAAAGATGGGTGTGACTGTTGAAAGATGGGTGTGTATGTTGAAAGATGGGTGTGACTGTTGAAAGATGGGTGTGATTTCTGAAAGATGGGTGTGACTGTTGAAAGATGGGTGTGTATGTTGAAAGATGGGTGTGTATGTTGAAAGATGAGTGTGATTGATGAAAGATGGGTGTGAATGCTGGAAGATGGGTGTGATTTCTGAAAGATGGGTGTGACTGTTGAAAGATGGGTGTGTATGTTGAAAGATGGGTGTGACTGTTGAAAGATGGGTGTGACTGTTGAAAGATGGGTGTGACTGTTGAAAGATGGGTGTGTATGTTGAAAGATGGGTGTGACTGTTGAAAGATGGGTGTGATTTCTGAAAGATGGGTGTGACTGTTGAAAGATGGGTGTGTATGTTGAAAGATGGGTGTGACTGTTGAAAGATGGGTGTGACTGTTGAAAGATGGGTGTGACTGTTGAAAGATGGGTGTGTATGTTGAAAGATGGGTGTGACTGTTGAAAGATGGGTGTGACTGTTGAAAGATGGGTGTGTATGTTGAAAGATGGGTGTGACAGTTGAAAGATGGGTGTGACTGTTAAAAGATGGGTGTGTATGTTGAAAAATGGGTGTGACTGTTGAAAGATGGGTGTGACTGTTAAAAGATGGGTGTGTATGTTGAAAGATGGGTGTGACTGTTAAAAGATGGGTGTGTATGTTGAAAAATGGGTGTGACTGTTGAAAGAGGGGTGTGACTGTTGAAAGATGGGTGTGACTGTTGAAAGATGGGTGTGTATGTTGAAAGATGGGTGTGACTGTTGAAAGAAGGGTGTGAATGTTGAAAGATGGGTGTGTGTGTGTGTTGAAAGATGGGTGTGACTGTTGAAAGATGGGTGTGTGTGTGTTGAAAGAGGGGTGTGACTGTTGAAAGATGGGTGTGACTGTTGAAAGATGGGTGTGTATGTTGAAAGATGGGTGTGACTGTTGAAAGATGGGTGTGATTGCTGAAAGATGGGTGTGACTGTTGAAAGATGGGTGTGACTGTTGAAAGATGGGTGTGACTGTTGAAAGATGGGTGTGTATGTTGAAAGATTGGTGTGTATGTTGAAAGATGAGTGTGATTGATGAAAGATGGGTGTGAATGCTGGAAGATGGGTGTGATTTCTGAAAGATGGGTGTGACTGTTGAAAGATGGGTGTGTGTGTGTGTGTGTTGAAAGAGGGGTGTGACTGTTGAAAGATGGGTGTGACTGTTGAAAGATGGGTGTGTATGTTGAAAGATGGGTGTGACTGTTGAAAGATGGGTGTGATTGCTGAAAGATGGGTGTGACTGTTGAAAGATGGGTGTGACTGTTGAAAGATGGGTGTGACTGTTGAAAGATGGGTGTGTATGTTGAAAGATTGGTGTGTATGTTGAAAGATGAGTGTGATTGATGAAAGATGGGTGTGAATGCTGGAAGATGGGTGTGATTTCTGAAAGATGGGTGTGACTGTTGAAAGATGGGTGTGACTGTTGAAAGATGGGTGTGTATGTTGAAAGATGGGTGTGACTGTTGAAAGATGGGTGTGTATGTTGAAAGATGGGTGTGATTGCTGAAAGATGGGTGTGTATGTTGAAAGATGGGTGTGTATGTTGAAAGATGAGTGTGATTGATGAAAGATGGGTGTGAATGCTGGAAGATGGGTGTGATTCCTGAAAGATGGGTGTGACTGTTGAAAGATGGGTGTGTATGTTGAAAGATGGGTGTGACTGTTGAAAGATGGGTGTGACTGTTGAAAGATGGGTGTGACTGTTGAAAGATGGGTGTGTATGTTGAAAGATGGGTGTGACTGTTAAAAGATGGGTGTGATTTCTGAAAGATGGGTGTGACTGTTGAAAGATGGGTGTGTATGTTGAAAGATGGGTGTGACTGTTGAAAGATGGGTGTGTATGTTGAAAGATGGGTGTGACTGTTGAAAGATGGGTGTGACTGTTGAAAGATGGGTGTGTATGTTGAAAGATGGGTGTGTATGTTGAAAGATGGGTGTGATAGTTGAAAGATGGGTGTGACTGTTAAAAGATGGGTGTGTATGTTGAAAGATGGGTGTGACTGTTGAAAGATGGGTGTGTTTGTTGAAAGATGGGTGTGACTGTTGAAAGATGGGTGTGACTGTTGAAAGATGGGTGTGACTGTTGAAAGATGGGTGTGTATGTTGAAAGATGGGTGTGACTGTTGAAAGATGGGTGTGACTGTTGAAAGATGGGTGTGTATGTTGAAAGATGGGTGTGTATGTTGAAAGATGGGTGTGACAGTTGAAAGATGGGTGTGACTGTTAAAAGATGGGTGTGTATGTTGAAAGATTGGTGTGACTGTTGAAAGAGGGGTGTGACTGTTGAAAGATGGGTGTATATGTTGGAAGATGGGTGTGTATGTTGAAAGATGGGTGTGATTGCTGAAAGATGGGTGTGATTGTTTCCATCTTTTTGATTTGAGTGTCTGTTTTCTTTCAAATCCAACTTCTGTTTTATCGATTGTCAGCGCATTTCCGTTATGCATTGCCTACATTCATTGTTATCTACTATGTGAATCTTTCATTTCTTCCACAATGCGTTTGTTTATGTTATTTCTCTATTCTCTCGTCACATTTCTCTCTCGTCAGAGAAAATTTCACAGCCCGAGTAAGTGCTCTCCAGGGCCTTCGGGTGTTGTAAAATATTAATGCTATCAAGTATTAATAAAGCATATTGATTGATGAAAGAAGAGTGTGACTGTTGAAAGATGGGTGTGATTGCTGAAAGATGGGTGTGACTGTTGAAAGATGGGTGTGACTGTTGAAAGATGGGTGTGACTGTTGAAAGATGGGTGTGACTGTTGAAAGATGGGTGTGACTGTTGAAAGATGGGTGTGACTGTTGAAAGATGGGTGTGGTTGCTGAAAGATGGGTGTGTATGTTGAAAGATGGGTGTGTATGTTGAAAGATGGGTGTGACAGTTGAAAGATGGGTGTGACTGTTAAAAGATGGGTGTGTATGTTGAAAAATGGGTGTGACTGTTGAAAGATGGGTGTGACTGTTGAAAGATGGGTGTGTATGTTGAAAGATGGGTGTGACAGTTGAAAGATGGGTGTGACTGTTAAAAGATGGGTGTGTATGTTGAAAAATGGGTGTGACTGTTGAAAGAGGGGTGTGACTGTTGAAAGATGGGTGTGACTGTTGAAAGATGGGTGTGTATGTTGAAGATGGGTGTGACAGATGGGTGTGTATGTTGAAAGATGGGTGTGACAAGACAGCTCGCCTCACTTCGTCTGCACCTTTCCGAGAAGAGTCGACTGACCTGGCGAAATCGATCTGTGCCCAAAACGGGTATACAGTCGGTGTCTCTAGGTCAGGACGCTTGTATCGGAAACCCACCCACCCTGCGTCCCCATCTTCTACTACTGAACCCGCACCCTCTCTTCCCATCATCTGTCTTCCCTTTATCGATGACAATCTCGCGACTGCTTTCAAGCATTGTTTCCGTTCTTCGGGAATTCGCGTGACTGTTGTCAATAAGCCCGGCCCTAATCTTCGCAACCTACTCTGCAGTAACCGAACTTACGACAAGCTTTGTAACACCAGAGGCTGTGTCATCTGCCCTCAGGGCAGACTCGGTGACTGTCAGAAGAAGGGGGCAGTGTATCTCATTGAGTGCTGTCTGCGGGAAGCAGTACGTCGGGCAGACGGGTCGACCTCTCAAACTGAGGGTGCAGGAACATGTTAACAGAAGTAGTGGTATCATTGCTTTTCACAGCTCTGATCCCGCAGCACACCCTCACATCCCTTGCACATTCACTGTCCGCATCCTATCCACTCACCCGCACCCCAAGCAACGGTCTATTGTCGAAGCCATGGAAATTATGTCTCGCAAACCGGTTCTGAATCGGAAAGCTGAGCTTAATAGCCGAACGGCGGTGGCAAAGGGCGATAAGCCTACCTATGCTTCACCCATGTCTCTCGTGCCTATCACACTCTCTCTCCCGGCCTCTCGCTCTCTCCCCCGGTCGACCTAGTAGCACTCCCCGGTAGCCCCAGGTACTGTACATTCATGTCCAATTATGTAGTCATCACCCACCCACATTGTTTTCACTTGTTTCTGTTATTACGCATTGATTTGTTGTTTTCTTTGAGCTTTATATTGTTGTCAGATTTTATCACATTGTTACATTGTATTTTGTAGGTAATGCTTTCCCTGATGATGCCATAAAGGCGAAACGTCGGAATAAACTGTTTCTATCGCGGTACATCGGCTGAACATCACATCTCATCATATACATTTGGAGTTGGTGCAACGAAAAAGTAATGAAAGTTGACCAGTAATAAAGGGGTCAGAGGTCACCCATAGCAATACGGAAACAAGGAAAACGGCGAAACTGATCCCTACATTTTTATGCGCATCGCACATAATTTTACAGCTTATCATTCATTTTTTAATTAATCTATGAAATAATATCACTAAAGTTCATTACTAGTTCATTTATAGTGAGTCGTGAAAGTGATACACATATATCTAATACATTACATGGATATACCACGACACGGAACAGTAACACTGGAAATATGATAGAATAACCTACAATCAATGCAGTCACGCTCGCGGGTTCGACTCCCGCAGTTTCTAATCCTATTTAAACGTTCGACTCGCAGTGAGGGAGCGAGTAGGGTGAGGAGGAGAGAGCCTAAGCTCGCAAATCCCAGCCAGGTCATAAGCCCTGGATGCGAAATTGAAAGTGACGGTGCTGACAGGACAGGTAGCTAATAAATAAAAAAACAAATCACGAAATAGGAAACATATTGTAGAAAAAAACACACACACACGAAAAAATAAGTTGTGTAGAAACACAACATCTGATGATCGTAACTACTTATGCGAAATATAGGCATTTCAAATAATGTTTTAGATTCAATTTATCCACATGTTTTAGATTCATTTTATCCGAAAAGATTTGTATTAATCAGTTATGACTTGATCACAATCAGGGATAGAACGATATAACACGAAAGAACATCATGTTCATTCTATCACTTGACCCTTCTCTTGCTGTTGTTGGATGCGGCAGGAGAGGCGAGGGGAGTGGCTGCCCGGGCGGCCTCGATATTCGGATGGGAGGGGACAGAGGAGACAGGCTGGATGCCAGTCGACTCGCCTCCTCCCACCCACACCCGACCGCGCATCCACCGTCCCACATCCGGACCATCCACAGAGACTGGCGGGGGCGAGACTGGCGATAGGCAATATCATGACTCGTCTATCTCATCGAACCAGCGATCAGCCTGAATCAATCGTCAATCAACCAATCGATAATCAACACCCATATTTTCTTCCGTCTTCTAGAAGACGCGTCCTGTAGTGAGCTGTTTTCTGTAGAGTAAACGTATTTTATTGAGAGAGAGAGAGGGGGGGGGGGGGAGAGAGAGAGAAACTGTCAGAGAAAGATTGAGGGGGGAGATGTGGACTTCTTCGAACGACATTTGTCCCTCATGCCATTTTTTTTCAAACTTCGAATCGATATTATTGCCAAACGATATGAGATCACTTTAATCGAACGCCGGAAGTTTTCGAATCGATATTTTGCCAAACGATATGAGATCACTTTAATCGAACGCCGGAAGAAATATAATGAAATCATTGGGTGACAGAAGAGGGTATCCAACCGGTGCACAGACTCCGAGGCAAGGCTGCGAATAGATGGAGCACTCGCACTCGACAAGTCAGCACACCGGAGAGACAACCGGGGTGGTAGGAGGGAACAGAAAGAGACGAAATGATTGGGTGACAGAAGAGGGTATCACACCGGTGCACAGACTCCGAGGCAAGGCTGCGCAATAGATGGAGCACTCGCATTCGACAAGTCAGCACACCGGAGAGACAACCGGGGTGGTATGGAGGGAACAGAAAGAGACGAAATGATTGGGTGACAGAAGAGGGTATCACACCGGTGCACAGACTCCGAGGCAAGGCTGCGCAATAGATGGAGCACTCGCACTCGACAAGTCAGCACACCAGAGAGACAACCGGGGTGGTATGGAGAGAACAGAAAGAGACGAAATGATTGGGTGACAGAAGAGGGTATCCCACCGGTGCACAGACTCCAAGGCAAGGCTGCGCAATAGATGGAGAACTCGCACTCGACAAGTCAGCACACCGGAGAGACAACCGGGGTGGTATGGAGGGAACAGAAAGAGACGAAATGATTGGGTGACAGTAGAGGGTATCCCACCGGTGCACAGACTCCGAGGCAAGGCTGCGCAATAGATGGAGCACTCGCACTCGACAAGTCAGCACACCGGAGAGACAACCGGGGTGGTATGGAGGGAACAGAAAGAGACGAAATGATTGGGTGACAGAAGAGGGTATCCCACCGGTGCACAGACTCCGAGGCGAGGCTGCGAATAGATGGAGCACTCGCACTCGACAAGTCAGCACACCGGAGAGACAACCGGGGTGGTAGGAGGGAACAGAAAGAGACGAAATGATTGGGTGACAGAAGAGGGTATCCCACCGGTGCACAGACTCCGAGGCAAGGCTGCGAATAGATGGAGCACTCGCACTCGACAAGTCAGCACACCGGAAAGACAACCGGGGTGGTAGGAGGGAACAGAAAGAGACGAAATGATTGGGTGACAGAAGAGGGTATCCCACCGGTGCACAGACTCCGAGGCGAGGCTGCGAATAGATGGAGCACTCGCACTCGACAAGTCAGCACACCGGAGAGACAACCGGGGTGGTAGGAGGGAACAGAAAGAGACGAAATGATTGGGTGACAGAAGAGGGTATCCCACCGGTGCACAGACTCCGAGGCAAGGCTGCGAATAGATGGAGCACTCGCACTCGACAAGTCAGCACACCGGAAAGACAACCGGGGTGGTAGGAGGGAACAGAAAGAGACGAAATGATTGGGTGACAGAAGAGGGTATCACACCGGTGCACAGACTCCGAGGCAAGGCTGCGCAATAGATGGAGCACTCGCACTCGACAAGTCAGCACACCGGAGAGACAACCGGGGTGGTATGGAGGGAACAGAAAGAGACGAAATGATTGAGTGACAGAAGAGGGTATCACACCGGTGCACAGACTCCGAGGCAAGGCTGCGCAATAGATGGAGCACTCGCACTCGACAAGTCAGCACACCGGAGAGACAACCGGGGTGGTATGGAGGGAACAGAAAGAGACGAAATGATTGGGTGACAGTAGAGGGTATCCCACCGGTGCACAGACTCCGAGGCAAGGCTGCGCAATAGATGGAGCACTCGCACTCGACAAGTCAGCACACCGGAGAGACAACCGGGGTGGTATGGAGGGAACAGAAAGAGACGAAATCATTGGGTGACAAAAGAAGGTATCACCGGTGCACAGACTCCGAGGCAAACGGGCAGAGGGGAGCATCTGCAGTCTCTAGTTGGAGACGGCGTTCGCGTGCGGATCCACTACATCGTGTGCGGCTGGGTTGCCGGCCAAAGGGTCCTTCACTCCCACTATCTGAAACATCAATGTCTTATCACTTTCACAAATACGATCATCCTAGTCATACCATGCTCAACGCTGCTTGTCTTAGAGCATATGACAATATCGCAGGAAATAAGTTTTCCATTCACGACACCATTCACAACCGCAATAAAGCAGGACAAATATCTGCAATTAATCCCAATCTTTACAAAACAACTCTGCAAAAGATATTCACAATACAATTATCGAAACACGAATTATTGAAATGGCTATTACACCACACTGTTCCACTTTTCTCTCTCCCTATCTCTTTCCTTCTCTCTCTCTCTCTCTCTTTCTCTCTCTCTCTCTCTCTCTTTCTCTCTCCCTCTCCACTCTCTTCCCTTCCGACTCACCGCACCTTCTCCATCTCCTCGATCACTGCTCCAACCTCCTTGAACGCCTTTCACGGCCGGAACGTTAGCATGCGAGACATCAGAGAGAGCTGGAACAAACTATGCAATCTCCGAGATAACATTCCACACAGCACCGAATTTAGCAAGAGGCCGCTGTAATTTCCTCCTCGCTTGTTTCGTTTCTTTGGTAGTCTTGTCGCTGTTATACTTATTTGTTGTCTACACTCCACTCACGCCTTTGCAGTGTGTTTCGCTATGGAGCGCATTGGCTGCGACTACCTTCGACAGGCACTCAAAGAGACTAAGAGAAGCCGATACGGTGGAGGATATGCTGAGGGTGGGAGCATTATCCCATTGTCATTGTTTCGATGGTACTTCATTAGTTATCGCCAAATTCCGAGAATGTGTAGTAGTTCCGGCGTTGTTAGCATTGCTGAGGCAGGTATAGATCATGGGTTTTCTTTGGATCAAGATGCAATATACCGTAGCCTCCTATTTACCGTACTCCTTTTCAGATCGGCTTCCACATGCCGCCGCTGATCTCCATCAACCATCTGCACATGCACTTTCTCTACCCCATCAAGGATGTGAGTGGCCGACACTCTCTCTCCCTCTCTCTCCCTCTGTCTCCCGCGCTCGGGAGACAGAGGGAGAGAGAGTGAACTATATTGCAATACACGAAATGTTGCCAATTGCAACATTCATAATAACGGAAACAAAACGATGAGCAACGCCGACAAGATGTTGCACAGTTGTTGTGCATGCAGAACTAAACCGCGTCAGTCAATAAAACGTATTTCTTGA
This sequence comes from Rhabditoides inermis, assembly GCA_963966185.1. NCBI lineage: Eukaryota > Metazoa > Nematoda > Chromadorea > Rhabditida > Rhabditidae > Rhabditoides > Rhabditoides inermis. The sequence goes on along the minus strand of CAWZYM010000341.1, from coordinate 471,590 downwards.
AATCGCCATGCGACTAGTCGTGATTGCAAAGAATATAATAATTGTTATTATGAATAAAAAGAATGTATAATATACCCCGCTCACCCTGTGGTAGAGCTTGGCCTCCTGCTGCACCATGTCGATGATCGGACCGGCTTGCGGCATGTTCGACGGGCGACCGACCTGCATAGAGATCATCGTAGTACTGTCATTCTTTACTCTTTCGATTCCGCAGCCATTTCGACAAGAATGATATAAGGATACGAACATCAGAACATAGAGAACTTCGCAAATGCCGGCGCAATTTAACATTTATCCGTCTTCACGTCTTCTGAACAGGCGCCGGATAGAATTCCACTACAGCTACAGTGGAGGAGGAGAGATAGGTATGCTGTTCACCGACCTTGAGGTTCCTGCCTCCCATCAGCACCCCGTTCATGGCCTCCTGAGCCAGCAGCGCCGCCTCCGGAACGTCGTACTCCACGAACGCGAAGCCCTTGTGCAGCTGGAAAAGGAAAACGTAATGTTCTATCAAAACCAAATGTTTGGGCGGCAGGAGTAAAGAAAGGGTCTAGAAACTTATGACAAACATAATAGTGAATATAAGCGCAGGCATAATACAAACGCACCCTTGTCGAGTTGTCGTAGCTGAGGTTGATGCTCTTGATGACACTCAACTTCTCGCCGAAACATATTTCTTCCCTAAAAAAATGACACACGGAAAGTGAGCGGCGCGGCTACAGAGTGTAGATGAGAGCTCCTGGCTTACAGACTTACAGACGAAACCTATCTATGCTTGATATAACCTGTTACCTGTCACTGGAAGTAAATACTTGGTTTGATACGCACCGAATCTGCATTCCCTCCTGGCTGGCGAGCGTGGCGTCCTCGGCGTTGACCGTAGCGTTCACCACAGCATCCGAGAGCGCGCCGGCAGTGTGCGCTGCCGCCAGGGCCCGCGCCGTGTTCAGCTGAAACAAGACGGTGGGTTGGACAAGACTCACTACTCCACAACGCCACATACACTTTCTCACTTGGTCTGATGACCATTACCATTGGGTGTATGGAAGCATATGACACGTACCACTCCCCCCTCTCACCTGCGGTCCCTTGACGGCCTTGGGCTTCTTGATCTTGGCGCGCGGCTGTTTGTTGGCGTTGCTGACCCCGGCCGCCTCCAGCGCCGCCGCCGCAGCAGCTTCCGCCTTCTTCCTGCAATAGCCGAGGGTTGCTCTCGTCCCGTTTTCTCGCCGCGGTCGACAGTGATTATTATGAATCCATGAAAACTTCATTTTACGGATTCGATGCCGTTCCCTCCTTTCGGTAACGGAGAGAACAATTGTGAAATTCACCGCAATCCGCAAACAATTGATAATGCACATCCACAAACGCTACGAATCAATGATTGGTTATTGGTAAAAAGAAAGGAGTTCAAAACAAAAATAATCGACTTCACACATTCTGCTATTGCAATCAAAACGTAATATATTCAAAAACGAATAGTTTCTGAACAAGATCGAGTACCCTAACCCTACGACCCTATCCTCCCCATTCTCCAGCTGCATAGTTCCCATCGCGACTCAGTGGAGAGCTTTAATCTCTCAATATCACGGTCGCTGGATCGACCCCTCGGAGTAAACCATTCTTGTTAAATTCAACCGGCTAAACAAAAAAAGAAGCTCGCTCCACTTCTCCCCTCAACCCCACTCACTTGACGTTCATGACGGCTCCGCTTCCCTCGAGCAGTGCGAGCGCCATGCTCTGCACGTCTTCGATCGATTGCTTACCACCGCCCTCTAGTATTAACATGGCCGCTGAAAAAGGAGAGGATGATGCATGACATGCATTGATACTGTCTATCGAGTTGTATCTGTCGTATTAATACCCAATACCCAAAACGCTATTGCTGGATCATTCTTCGTAACACACATTCTCTTCCCCCCTCTCTCTTGCTATTCCTCCATCTTCCTCTTCCTCTCCCTCATTTCCCAAGCCCAGCTCCAGCCCAGAATCTACCTTCGTCGCTCAACGGATCCTTGGGCGCGGTGAGCGGATCAGCCACTCCAAACTGGGCAGGTGCGGACGCATCGAAGCTGGACAGCTGGATCCTGTAATGGGGAAACATGAACACAACGTATGGTGAGATTGTTACACTGTTCAGCTCGCTAGTCGCATGCCCGCAAAGTCTCAAAGTCTGTATTACCAAGTTTTACACCAACTCACCAACACTGCACATAAATGCGCCGTGAACATTGCAGAAAGTGAGAGACAACCATGACGAACATGAATATCAACACCAAATCCAATACATCAAAACTGTGTAACACACAAAAAACACATGCACACCTGTCGAGGACGTTTCCCTTGAGCATGCTCTCCTTCTTCCTCGCGCGGCGGGCCGCCGCCGCCGACATCTTCGGCTCACCTAAAAAAACAATAAACCAATCGATAAATCCTACACCTAATCACCCACCTCCTTCTCCTTCCGCCGATCCGCCTGCGATTCCGACCGGCGGATGAGGGGGCGCTGCGCCACCAACGATACCTGCAACGACACAGTCTCAATCTCTCAATTCTCAAACTACTCATTTTGTGACTGGTGACTGGTGACATCACCAATCAACGCTGCACTACACTCACAGGCGACGTTCCTGCTCCCATAGTCGGGGGAGGGGGCACGGGTCCGGGCGGCGGAGGCGGAGGGGCGACGCCTCCTGCCATCTGCCCATACCCAGAAGGCACGTACGGGTCCTGCTGCATCGGAAAGCCATAGCCGGGCGGCGGAGGGGGAGTGTCTGCGCCTGCAAGGCATTGATGAGATACACATGATTGTTTCAATAATTGCATAATAATTGCAAACACTCATTATCTTTCATGAAAGAACTAATAAAGAATTCAAGTATTTGCAATAAACTGAGATGACTAGAAGTTGAAGAAAGCAACCAAATACTCGCTGAACCCTATAACTCTCTCTCTCCTCTCTCGCACACTGCTCTCACAAAACAAAAGTTCACATGACTAAGAAAAATAAAGAACACATGGCGCTCCCGCCTCGGAGTAAACATAACATGGACACGAGCCAATCGCATCAAACAATACGCAAGCAAAAAAAAATCAACTATATAAGTTTTATCGCCATCAGAATCTCAACGAAATGTAAGGAATCAAAAGTAAACACAGTTGAACGACGAGGTTAGTGGGGAATACAAAATCGTGCCACAAACCCGGCGCGAGTTTGCCGATTGGTCGGGGGACCACTAGGTTGCGAGAGATGGGAAATTGTGGGAGTCAATTGTAATCAGGTAACACACAGTTTTAAGAGCGGGGGGTCATGAGCACCTTTGCGGCGCCCTCCGTCAGAACGAGGTTTACGGTGCCTGAAAATGATATATACATTCGAATCGCTGATTGAACTCTAGCTATTCACAAAAAGTTGCAGAAAACCACCATCCAACACTTGTAGATCTGTCTCTAACCACCCTGATTATCTCGAACCAAACTCGTGCGCAGACACACTATAGCACTGAATATTTAAAAAGTTGACCCACCCGTGTTCTGAAGAGAGAGTCCACCACTGTTCGATTGGGTGAAGCGAGGCGAGTCGGGAACAAGCGACTGGGCAGTCGAAGAAGATGGAGGCGGCGTGGTCGCGGTGGGAATCGGGGTGGTAGTTAGAGAATTAGTTGTTGTCGATCCTTGCGGAGGGGGCGCTTGGATGGGAGTCTTCTCCTCCTTCACATCGTCTTCTCCCATGAGTTCTGAATGGATAACATCGTCTCGTACATCACCATATGATGGTCTATCAGCGTTTGAAGCTACAATATTACAAAAGACACTGGGTCGTGAAAAAGTAAGTGAAAAGTACCCGAGAAGTTGGCAGCCAGCTCGTCTGCGATCTGCTCCTCCGGATCACGCCGAATCGGCTTCTTGGTGTCGCCTCCGTCGGGCATGCTCTGTAAACGGTCAAATTAGTGCGACAAACAAGTAAAGACATGAACAAGGCAATATTATTCATTTAAAACAATTTAACATGTTCTGTGATGTTCTGGAACGATTTCAGAAAAAAATGAATACATATGCAAACTAAAAACAAATAAAAACACAGCCCGTTTTTGTACAGTACTCCGACAATCGTATCGAGACCAATTTAGTATATAACATTTCTGTTTTATTGAATATTGCACGAATAATTGTTTAGTTTAGTACGAACTGGGATAGTTTAAAGTCGTCTTTTTATCTTATTATTTGATATGTAATATCCACCAACCTGTTTACGGATTGAGCCATCAATGTGAACTCCATATCCACTCTCGTTGGCTGTGTACTTCCCGTCGACGGTGATTACCGACTTGCCCTTGTGGTTGCATAGGAATGTCTTGATAGCGCTGAATCAATATATTTATGATGATCTCTTTCCTAAACGATTACTTCTTCTGGTTCTTCGTGAGAACAATGTTATACTCTCGGGAAATTTCTTCATGCAGCTGCTTCACTGTGAAGGGTTCTTTTCTCTTTTTCATCACAAAGTAGCTGGCACCGGACATGACCAGACCCTTAACATTAATTGATTTTGAGGATAGAATCAAAAGCCTTACCTGGGGCTGAATCGTGCGCGCCCGCTCCGAATCCATGTGAAAGCGTGAAATGACGAAAATGAAATAACATCGCTGTTGTAGAAGGTATTTTTTTCTTAGCTCCTTTCTCCTTTCCTTCGTGTTGTCCATGGTGTAACTTAGTTTTTTTTGTTCATGTTTGACTGCTGGGATTATTCCGTCGGTTTATTCCGCGCACTAGCGACTGTTCTATCCCGATTTTTTTTCGTTTGTAGTTCGAGAACGATAACGGCTGTGTATTTTGCGGTCTCACACTTGTTCATCTTTCCCCATTTTTCAGCAGCAGAAGCAGGCCATGTACGCGCAGGCCATATCGCTTATGGGCCGCGTCTACATTGGATCGATATTTGCGAGGTATGTTTTGATTATCTGGCTTTATTGCACGGTGCACTCGCGCGTCTCGGTGTCTCTTTGCTTATGTTCATATCTCATTTGTCATTATTGTTGTTGTTGTTGTTCACTTGTTATCCTCGTTGTCACACATTATTCGCCCGCGATAAATGTCTATCATTCATTATTATTTACATTTCATTTGAATGTACTTTATAATCGTTGTATACTTTTTACTTGAGTATTTACTTGTTTTCTCCAGGTTCGCGAGGACATGCTGCGCAAGGCGTTCGAGTGCTTCGGACCTATCAAGAGCATCAACCGCAGCTACGACAACTTGACAGAAGTGCGTTGTATAGTCTTTTCTTTTCATTTCACTAGTTCATTTCATGTACTAATACTTTTCCCACTGTTCCACCAAACAACTAACAATAGTGTATGTAATTCGCGAAACCAGTACTACGACCATCTCAACCCACATTTTCCAGTTGCACAAAGGCTGTGAGTTCCTGGAGTACGACGTATCACATTTATATATTATGCGAGGAAATTTCGTGTGCAATTCAGATCATGACTCAGTTTTTCATGAAAATCGGGAGTGTCATGCATGACTTATATATAGCTTCATATCGTCAGCATAAGTTATATGCGCGCTGTATTTTATCGCGATTCTGTGCAGCAGGAGGCCAAGCTCTACCACAGGGTCAGTGCCGACTGGGCACATACATTCTATAAAAATCTGGAGGTTGAATTATATAGAATGTAAAATACTTCGCAAAATTACATTAACTGAAGTATTTTGTGATTGGTTAAGAATGTACAATACTTCGTCGCTCATTGCGTTGCGACAGCGTTTTTATATATTTTGCAATTACATGTGCATTGTTTAATGTATTGTAAAAGTTCATATTAAATTATATAGACGAGGTGACATCATCGTTCAATCAACATTTGGACTTTGCAGGTGTACGTCTCGTCTGTGCACCCGGTCCTGTCCGAGGCTGATCTGAAGAGTGTGTTCGAGGCATTCGGAGAAGTGAAAAAGCGCCAATTGGCTTGGCAGGGAGTCTCCGGAAAGGACAGCCATCGGTCAGTGAAAATATCCATTATGCATGTATCGACCCTTTTTCAGTGGGTTTGGCTACATTGAGTTCACCAACGCTGCTTCGGCGAACGAGGCGATTGCCGGCATGAACATGTTCGATCTCGGAGGTCAGTCCTCAGGGTGAGTGGATGTGCGGAGCAAAGAGCGAGGCTTGTCTTGATTACAAATCACAATGTTCTTTCATCCTTTTTAGGTGGATCGGTGCATCACTCCCCCGGACGCTCTGACAGCAATCGTGCCGCAGGCGACGGTGAACCTGCCGAACGCGGCGGCGCTCGCAGCGGCGGCAGTGACGGCGCAGATCCAGGCAACCGAGATCCAGGTGGTTCACTCGAACATTGCGTGTTTAGATTGGCCGAGTGTAGCACGGGTGCGATGACTCACTGACTGACTGAGTGGATGAGAGAGGTAGAGGGAGAGGATGTGCGGCCGCTTAGCAAGCCACACTCGTTGTGTATATTGTGTATCTAGTTGTTGTGATTTGAAACGTTGGAACGTTTGATGTTTGCATAAATGGTGAAATTGAGCAGGTCGACGTTTTTCCGTTGAGGTGGATCATGTAGAAAAGGGTCTTGTAATTTATATACGTTTCCAAGTAGGCGAATCGGTTCTGACTGGCTTGAATCCTTCTACTTCTAGCAGTTAAAGGTAGTGTTCTCTCTGATTCTGCTCGTTGGGTTGACTATGCCATGATATTAGCCATCTTTTTAATGTTAATTTCGGAAAACATCACAACTTAAAGCAAACTATATTTTTATTTAATGAGTTTAAACGAAATCATTTCGTAGTGTAGTTAAGAAAAAATGGTACCAGTGTTTGGTACCAATATTGTGCAGTGGTTTGTGTTTGTGAAATTTCACTGTTAAAAACATAATTTAAATTTGTTTTTTGTCTTCATTAGGTTCTTCACATTTTTATTTATTTTATGAGGTTTATAAACTATGATTTTATCTATATTATTGTATCAAACAAAATGTTTGAATAAAATCAAAGTTACGGCGTTTACCAGTGCGGACCATTTAATACCTCTAAACGCCGATTTTGTTTTTATTTATAATTTTTCAAAGAAACGATTTTTTGAACAAAATTCTATCACACAAACATAAATCATGATCCTCAAATCTAGTTTGAAGGTGAATTCCATTTTAAAACTTTGGGTCTCAGAGTGAAGCCTACCTTTAATTGATGTGCAACATATCAACATATCACACGATTGCGATTCACGTAAGAATCGCACAGAAAGGCTTCTCTTGGCGATAAGATATGATGTGGTTTTGGTCCAATGTGCAACTTGAAATGAACCTTTGTCAATATGTATCAAATCACTCAACTCAGCACTAATCGGTGTGTTTCAGAAGGGTGCTACGGCCGGGTCGCAGTCTCCAGGCCAGCTTGCTCTGACTGATGGCTCGCAGAGTCCCGCCGCGACTGCTACTCCCCCTCCCGCCGCGCCGTCTCCAGTCAAGGCGATCGCCCCCGCGCCCGTCTCCCCGCCGCCCCCGCAGCAGCTCGCTATTGGAGCACCTGCACTGGGTGAGTTGTTGGTTATGAGTGTGTGGTGTGTGCACGCACATTATAGATATGCCTCATTGGCTAGAGTGTAATATATGCGAGTTGCGTATAAAAACCAATTTTTTTGGTATTCTAATGTGTCCATGCATCTCTAGTCACTCCCCCTCCTCCGCCCGGCTATGGCTCCCCGATGCAACAGCAGCAGGACCCGTACGTGCCTCCCGGATATGGGCAGATGGCGGGAGGCGTGGCCGCCCCGCCCCCGCCCGCCCGAACTGCACCACTTATCCTATGCTCTCCATTCTCGCATTGCAATCAGCTGATCACGCTAACAGCTATGAAAGTCTTGATATTGCTTCTTCGTCTGCTCCACTCCTACTCTCTCCGAATGTCATACAAGCTATGCTCGCTGTCACTGTGCTCCACTCCGTATAATCTGACGTAGGAACACTATGTTAGTATCACTCTACAGTATCACTCTCATTTTGATCCTCAATCAGCATGCCGAATCCTTCGCGATCCATATTTCATTTGATCCACACACAAACTTTCGCATCAGTTAATCGCGCTGTCATTTGGGGAGCTCCTGCTCTACCTGACTATCAATCCCTCTCTATCTCGTTCTCCCTCCCTCTCACTCTGACCCTCCCTATTAGCATGCTCTCTCGCCGCTCTCTCGCATCAGCTGATCGCGCTCTCAATTTTGTTGATATTAATTGTTTGCAACAATCATTTCAATCATCATTTACGCTCTGTGTCTCCATCTGACTCTGTTTCTCACTCGTTCTCCCCTCTCTCTTCTAAGGCACTGCGAGATGAGGAGAATGTTCATTCTCTCTCATTCTCTCCTCTTTTCCCTATCCTCGTTACTTCTCTCGCATTGCTCGCGCACGATTCTCGTGCTTGGAGCAGCGCTCGCCCCGCCAGTACCCTGCAGTCGTCGCCAGGTTCACGCGAAATGAGGCCATTTAGCCGCGACAACCGTCTTTAATCAAGAACAAGTCGATTATAACTTTTTGGGTGGTCGCGTGCAAGTTTTAACGATAAAAATCAATCGTAATACATGAAATTTTTAAACTGGCGCGAGATTTCCGCATGGTTCGTGTATGTACAGGCAACATTTATCTCACGAAAGCGGAGCATGACGAAACTTCGAAACATTTTCCTTTCTCTAATTTTGATAGGTGTTGATTTGTTGTCTTTTGTTAATATGATGTTTTACCTAATCTGTCGTTCCCTCAATTACACCATTCACGTGTGATTAGTAGATAATATTTTCGGAACACTGTTTGAACTTCCGCGCGCGTTTTTTCATACTAAATTGATTGTATAGCAGCTTGCAAGACGGTCAAAATGTTTTTTGGAAGGAAAGGATTCACAACATTATTTCAGGATCTGGCTGGTCCTGAAAAATGACCCGTTCTATGGGCGTGGCGTGTGACAGCATGGATCTACCGACGGGTGAGGTGGTCTTCCCGCACGCACCAAGAACTGCAAGATTGCCGTCGACGGAGACAATCCCGCACTGCTCGGAGAGACGGATGGGGAGAGCGGTGGGTGTTGCTCCGCCCGGCGCTGTCGTCAGCGTGCCCCCTCCCGGTGAGTGGCTGGATGTTATGGATGGAAAGTCGAATGGAAAATCCGGAGCTCTTGATCTTGAGTGAGTCCGGTGAGTGGGTGCAAGTCGCCGCGGAAGCCGGGGCTTTGAGACACAGACAATGCGGTGCAGTCTCGGAAATCGTCGCGTTTGCCACGTGCAAAACGTATAAGTGTGCCGATCCCGTAAATGTCTCTTTTTGGCAACATTGATCCTGATGTGATCGAGATTGAATGAGCGTTTTTAGGAATACTGAATGTGTGAAGTGTAGTTGGTAGTTGGTTTGGTATGCTTACGAAATGATTTGTTTGAGAATTATTGAGACGGGGTTGTTGCAGGCATCGTTGGTGGCGCTGCGCCCCCGCCCCCGCCGGTCGGCGTCGCAGGCGGATCGGCAGAAGGAGAAGGAGGTGGGTGATTGAATGTTGAATTTATCGATTGGTTTATGGGTTTATTGATTTATTGATTTTGATGAATGTAGTAACCTTCTTGATTCTAGGTGAGCCGAAGATGTCGGCGGCGGCGGCCCGTCGCGCGAGGAAGAAGGAGAGTATGCTCAAGGGAAACGTTCTCGACAGGTATGCGTCACGTAGTGTTGCTGTATGGGATATGATGTTTCCTCATTGCTGCCTCTCACTTTCTCGCTTGTGCACGACGAATTTATGTGCAGTGTTTGTGAGAAACTCGGGAGATCTTCGAAGTAGACTTTAGGGATTAGGTCACGACTAGCGAACGGAACAAATATCACCATACGTAACAATGTGTTCAGTGTTCACGTTTCCCTCATTACAGGATCCAGCTGTCCAGCTTCGATGCGTCGGCCCTGCCCAGTTTGGAGTGGCTGACCCGCTCACCGCGCCCAAGGATCCGGCGAGCGACGAGGGTGGGTTGGGAGAGAGGGATAGGGAGAGGGGGGGGGAGTAGAGAGAGAGAGGTTTTAAGACAGAGACAACCCGGTAGACAGTATCAATGCATGCATCACTCTCCCCTCTTTCAGCGGCCATGTTGATGCTGGAGGGCGGTGGGAAGCAGTCGATCGAAGACGTGCAGAGTATGGCGCTGGCGCTGCTCGAGGGAAGCGGAGCCGTCATGAATGTCAAGTGGGTGGGGTGGGGTGGGGAAGTGGAGCGAGCATAGAGACGGGCAGTGAGACGGGCAAGTACGGACACGTTGAGGAGGTGCGTGTTGTCCAGATTGCGGTGATCTAACCGTCTCGTCTGACTCTCTCTCTCCTCTCTGTCTGTCTGTCTGTCTGTCTCTCTCTCTCTCTCTCTCCTGTTGCGAGAATAGAACCGAGCAACATCTTCAAGACACGAAACCCAAAGAGTTTCTATCGAGATCACATTCTTGTTCCAGGTGATTATAGCTGCGGACGAGCAGAGCAACTCGGTCAAGATATTCGTGCGGTTCGCGGAGGCCCAGCAGGTGGGGGAGAGAGGGAGGGAGAGAGAGAGGTTGTGGAGGAGTGGGAGGCACACTTCTTAAGTACCAGTTGTGACCGTAGACAGACCAATGTAGTTAGTTTGAATAGGTACAAGTAGGTTTTAGTAGAGAATGAAAACTGTATGAGTAACGTTGGGCAGTTGTGATGTTGATTGAGGCGGACGCTGCGAAGGCTGCCCTCGACAACCGCTTCTTTGGAGGCAAGACGATCTCGGTTGCCATCTACGACCAGGCCCTCTTCGACCACGGAGACCTCACCGGATGAGTGTGTATCGATCGACTATCGAAAAGCGTCCGGCGAGTGTAGCAGCATCTCCGTCGTCACGAAATCGGGTCCGGCAGCAACGTTCCGTTTCATCTTGAATAGGATGCTGCGAACCTCTTCCACAGCGAACGGGGAAGAAAGTGAGTTGACAGCGTCTGTTGGGGCGAGAGCACGAGCGGTGGCGTAGAGACAGTTGTAGAACTTGACGATCGTCTCCTTCACTTTCCGCGGGTCTGCCGTTGTAGTAGTAGTGGTGCCGTCGTCGTATTTCAGCCGGCCGAGCACTTGTCGTGTCGTCTCATTCTTCCGAAGAGCTTTCTTGCTGGCGATGCCTTTCTTGTATAAACGTAGATGGTGGGCGGCCAAGTCCTCCTTGATGCTGTTCCGCAGGGTGCGGTTCAACTGTGTGAGCTCCGCTCGTGAGGCAGTAGTGTTGAGTGCCATCAAGCGGCGGCGCTGCTTGTAGAGGTTTCATCAGACAGCCGTCGTGGGGGTGGCTCCAGGGTAGTGGATGCCTTCTGTGCTTTGTGTAGCTGCTCGGTGATGTCCACGTAGGCAGCGGTGGTCGAAGGTACAGTAGGCGGGGATCGAGTATGCATAAGAAGGGGGATGGCGTGTTCATTTTGAATCTTATTACTTCTCATAGTGTATCATTTGCCACGTGTTACGTTTCATACGCGTTTATTGCAGGATGTGCATTGTTCGAGGAGGAGATGCGCACGTGAGGCGAGGCGAGCATGTGAGACACTGAAGAGAAGGGAAACGTCTAGAAGAAGCTTACCTTGGGAGCTGAGAGAGAGCCAGCCTACAAAGGTACGTTGAACGTTGTGTTATATTATATAATATATATTATTGATACGGAGAGCTTGACTTAGACGAAGTGAAGTTTCAGCGACACGAACAGTTAGTAGATGATGTAGTAGAGCTATTCACGCGCTCACATGGAATAATTATCATAGATGGTTTTTGACAAAGATATTTTAAAATTAAGTGTTATGTCCGTTCGCTTTTGTATTGTGTAGGTTCGGTGTTCGATCAGCCCATGTCCCGTGCTGGTTATGTGGTTGCCTAGCCTTCTGGTTAGTGCTGTGGGTTCGACTCCCATCGTGCAGTTGGGCTGAGAGAACACTGAACCGAGCACATGTAGTGAGCAGAAATGAGCGGTACATTCCGTCCACCTGGTGTACTAAAGTTAAATCTCAGATTTTACTGTTACTTTAGTGTTACAACACGATTCCGCATAGTTATAAACATACAACTATAAAAAAGTGATCTGCACGTGCGAGCAATGCTCCTTCACTCAGTCAGATGATCAGGCATGCAGCTCAGACGTTCGAACACCCTTTCACGCGGCTTTCACCCAATAGGTGAAGAGGGTGAGCGCAAGTCTTCTCTCTCTCTCTCTCTCTCTCTCTCTCTCTCTCAGCCCATTCTTTCAAATCCACAGTCCACAGCCCAAACCGAAGTCTGGTAAAAGTATACCACCAGAGTCCGAAAACTGAGGCTCATGAATACCTTTCGGCACACTTGACAGATTCATATACTTGGTAAATGAAAATGAAATCGTAGTTGAGTACTGTATCCGTAATGTTTGAATTGAATGTGCCGGTCTAGATGATGTGTGGTGAGAGAGAGAGAGAGAGAGAGAGAGAGAGAGAGAGAAAGGGAGAGACGGGGTGAGAGATTTTCGCGCGCGTTTTTGGGGTCCCTCGTCGGTCGGGAAGTGGGTCGATGGGGTATATTTGAGTGCGGTGGGTGGACTGTGCGTACTGCAATGGAGTGAGAGGGAGATGTGCATGTGGTGGTTGGGCTGTGCGTACTGCAATGTAGTGAGAGGGAGATGTGCATGTGGTGGGTGGACTGTGCACACTGCAATGGAGTGAGAGGGAGATGTGCATGTGGTGGGTGGACTGTGCGTACTGCAATGGGGTGAGAGGGAGATGTGCATGTGGTGGGTGGGCTGTGCGTACTGCAATGTAGTGAGAGGGAGATGTGCATGTGGTGGGTGGACTGTGCACACTGCAATGGAGTGAGAGGGAGATGTTCATGTGGTGGGTGGACTGTGCGTACTGCAATGGAGTGAGAGGGAGATGTGCATGTGGTGGGTGGACTGTGCGTACTGCAATGGGGTGAGAGGGAGATGTGCATGTGGTGGGTGGGCTGTGCACACTGCAATGGAGTGATAGAGAGATGTGCATGTGGTGGTTGGGCTGTGCGCACTGCAATAAGGTGAGAGGGAGATGTGCATGTGGTGGTTGGGCTGTGCGCACTGCAATGGAGTGAGAGGGAGATGTGCATGTGGTGGGTGGACTGTGCGTACTGCAATGGAGTGAGAGGGAGATGTGCATGTGGTGGTTGGGCTGTGCGTACTGCAATGTAGTGAGAGGGAGATGTGCATGTGGTGGGTGGACTGTGCACACTGCAATGGAGTGAGAGGGAGATGTGCATGTGGTGGGTGGACTGTGCGTACTGCAATGGGGTGAGAGGGAGATGTGCATGTGGTGGGTGGGCTGTGCGTACTGCAATGTAGTGAGAGGGAGATGTGCATGTGGTGGGTGGACTGTGCACACTGCAATGGAGTGAGAGGGAGATGTTCATGTGGTGGGTGGACTGTGCGTACTGCAATGGAGTGAGAGGGAGATGTGCATGTGGTGGGTGGACTGTGCGTACTGCAATGGGGTGAGAGGGTAGATGCGATAGGGTAGATGTTCTTCCGTCTTTTGTGCACCAAAGATACACTGACGGATTCCCTTCCATGGCCGATTCCTTTCTGGATGATGAGCAAGATGATGTTATCGTTGAGAACCGCGTTTCGTTTAACAGCTCTGATCTTATGAAATGCAAATATCGCAAGAAGAAACGTTGTCTATCAGAGAAAGCTCATGTAAGTGTGACTGTCCCTAGCGATCTGTACGATTTGTATTTGGAGTGTAAGATGATGTGTCGTTTGCTGGGTATTGTATTCGAGTTTTGATGTGTTATGTACGGGAATTTCATTTCTGTTTGCCGTTTGTGAAATTGTTGTCGTGTGTTATAAATGTTGGTATGTCTAGTTGATCTAATTTAGTGGCACAAGAAGTTGATTTTTCTTTGACATTACTTCACATTCTATTTGGTTAGATAAGCTTAACCCGTACAGATGGTTCATCCTCTGGTTCTATTGCGCCGTGCGCAAGGGATCCAGAACCGTAGAGACGGGAGGAGGCGTAGGAGGAGGCATTTCCGGGTCCGCATCGCCACGGACATGCACATGATCGACTTTGTTCTCCGGTATTCATATGTATTCGTATTGTACACAGAAACTGTTTTCATTTAAGTTTCCGGATGACCAAGAGTATGGTTGAGGATATTTCTCGACGGATTATCCACCATATCGCTCCACTGAGATATGACGGCCACGTTATCCCGGTTAACAAATATGCTGTTGTGTAAATATGTAGTTGTTTTGATTGAAGGTCACCCACCGAGTGCTTTTGTTGCTGAGATACCTTGGCGGGGCGACTAAATTCCGTGATCTCGGTGACTGCGCTGGAGTGTCTGCACAGGCGGTGCGTTTTTAGTTGGCTATCTTCACCTTTATTTCGATGTGATGTCAGGCGCACTTCTACGTTCGAAACGTGGCGCGAGCTATCTGTGCAATGCACGCAGAGATCATTCGCTGGCCCGACACGAGTACTGGCATGAGGAGAGTTGAATGTTTACTTTTGAAATGTTCAATAGTATGTTTAAGGATGCTGGAGCATCTCAACTCACGAAGGCAGGGCTTGCGAGGTGTATGTGGTATGATCGATGGCGTCCATTTCCGTGTTCGCAAGTTCTCGAGACCGGACTCGAATACCTTTCGGGATCGGTTTGTATTTGTTGTATGATATGGTGCATGTATTTATAAAATTGCATGCATGTATTCATAAAATTATTCTAGTAACTTTTGAAGCTTATTTAAAAGTAATTATTGAATTGAAGCAACTCACACTGGAGTCTGCTCTGGCTCGCTGTGACTGATGTCACGGGGCGCTTCCTGTGGTTGAGCAAATGCCTCCCAGGTTTGTGTTCCCAGCGTTACCATTGTTTTGATATGCACTTGACTCATTCCCGTCAGTTATTTTAATCGAATGTTTCTGATACACCAAGTACATAAAGGTTCTGTACATGATGCCGCCGCGCTTCGCACAAGCAGCCTCTTTGCGTCGTTCGAGGCCAACCTCCTGCCCTGGCCCGGCGCGGCTCTGTTGGGAGACAGGGCATTCCCGCTGAAATCATGGTGAACCGAGGAAACAAAAAAATGAAACGAAGATAACGTTAAAGGTGTGTCACTCCTCATGTTCAAGCTGGACGAGGTTCCCCTGAAGCAGCCTTCAACAGGAAGCACTCCAGTACGAGGATGGGCGTTGAGATGGCCTTTGGATTGTGAGTATAACGTACTGCTACTGCATTACAATAATCTTTCTAATAGCCTCAAGGCGCTGTACCCCGCAGTCGGCGGTACGATGACTCTCCGCTCTGCCGAGGTAGCCGCATCTGTGATCGAATCTGCGTTCATCTTGTGCAACATTGTACGCTCGCAGCGAGGGCACACTATCGAAGAGCGGATGGCTGTGAGGTCGTTCGACCCAAACCTCCCTATGCCCCGTCCTCGTCTCCCTCTCGTTCCTCCGGGCGCACCTGCTCGTGTGAGGAGGCAATGGCCGGGCATTGCCAGGCGCCTCGCTATGCAGTAAACTGTTTCTAGTATAACAAATTTATAACGATTGTTATCCCCAAACTATTGATACTTATAACAAATCGATTTTATGATGCATTAACGATACGAATAAATTTTTTTATTTAATCACGGCACTCGGGTTTGAGATGCAGACGCACCGAGTCTCCGACGTTGACAGTGACTCCACGGGAGAAACACACACGCGTACACAATCGACCTGAACAACTATAAGCATTAAACGTATTAAAAACGGCTACAATTAAGTTTTATACAAGTCGTGGTGCGGGATGAGCAACACCAGCATGCGTGAGCAACAGCTCGGTGTCGCCCATCCACTCACCCACAACACCAACCCGAATCACAATTCAAAAAGTGTAACACAATCGAAAGGCTCTAATCACCTTGATGAGTGGCTAGTAGACGATGGGCGGCTTGAAGAAGCACCGAGTCTCCGACGTTGACAGTGACTCCACGGGAGAAACACACACGCGTACACAATCGACCTGAACAACTATAAGCATTAAACGTATTAAAAACGGCTACAATTAAGTTTTATACAAGTCGTGGTGCGGGATCAGCAACACCAGCATGCGTGAGCAACAGCTCGGTGTCGCCCATCCACTCACCCACAACACCAACCCGAATCACAATTCAAAAAGTGTAACACAATCGAAAGGCTCTAATCACCTTGATGAGTGGCTGGTAGACGATGGGCGGCTTGAAGAAGCACCGAGTCTCCGACGTTGACAGTGACTCCACGGGAGAAACACACACGCGTACACAATCGACCTGAACAACTATATGCATTAAAAGTATAAAAAACGGCTACAATTAAGTTTTATACAAGTCGTGGTGCGGGATGAGCAACACCAGCATGCGTGAGCAACAGCTCGGTGTCGCCCATCCACTCACCCACAACACCAACCCGAATCACAATTCAAAAAGTGTAACACAATCGAAAGGCTCTAATCACCTTGATGAGTGGCTGGTAGACGATGGGCGGCTTGAAGAAGCACCGAGTCTCCGACGTTGACAGTGACTCCACGGGAGAAACACACACGCGTACACAATCGACCTGAACAACTATATGCATTAAAAGTATAAAAAACGGCTACAATTAAGTTTTATACAAGTCGTGGTGCGGGATGAGCAACACCAGCATGCGTGAGCAACAGCTCGGTGTCGCCCATCCACTCACCCACAACACCAACCCGAATCACAATTCAAAAAGTGTAACACAATCGAAAGGCTCTAATCACCTTGATGAGTGGCTGGTAGACGATGGGCGGCTTGAAGAAGCACCGAGTCTCCGACGTTGACAGTGACTCCACGGGAGAAACACACACGCGTACACAATCGACCTGAACAACTATATGCATTAAAAGTATAAAAAACGGCTACAATTAAGTTTTATACAAGTCGTGGTGCGGGATGAGCAACACCAGCATGCGTGAGCAACAGCTCGGTGTCGCCCATCCACTCACCCACAACACCAACCCGAATCACAATTCAAAAAAAAGTTAAAAAAAAAACTCTTATCACCTTGATGAAGACGGGAACGCCGCAGACGCACGCCCACTCCCGCGAACGCGTGGAGTCCTCCGGAGAGGCTGAACCACGTGAATCACTATGCATAAAGAAACACATCAACACGTGTCTCAAGTCAAATATGTTTTTAAATGGTAAGTTTACACGCATTAAAATAGCGACCCACAGCAACAGTCATGTTAAACATTCACCAAAAACCGTTATATATCAAATTCAAGATGTATGTGAACACTATCAAAACATTATAAAAAACATTATAAAACATCATTAAAAAGAAATTCGTAAAAACAGCCGAAAAAAAATAAAATCGTACGCTCTACGAAAAGACAAATATTCGCTAAAAGTAGAACGCAGAAACTCAGCCCGTTTTTGAGCGACTAGACCTACCGCAATGAAAGTGAAAGATGAAAAAGGAACTTTCATTGAAAATTTTCTCCTTTTCATTGAATATTTTCACACTTTCATTGAATTTTTTCACTTTTCACTGAAAACTTTCACATTTCATTGAAAAATTTCACTTTTCAATGAAAAATTTCATTTTTCATTGAAAATTTTCAATGAAAGACGGCATTGATAGGACAGGCAAAAAAATGTATAATTAATATGTATAATTAAGATTTCTTCAGTGTTATTCTCTTGATTGCAGATCTGTCGAGTGGAAGGAGTTCGGCGAGCACTAAGCAGCGTGCAGCGTCAAACGTACTAGAAATCTCCAACCAGGTAAGGATTTGTGTATTGTGTTCCGTGCAAACAAAAA
The DNA here is from genome assembly GCA_963966185.1 of Rhabditoides inermis. Classification (NCBI taxonomy): domain Eukaryota; kingdom Metazoa; phylum Nematoda; class Chromadorea; order Rhabditida; family Rhabditidae; genus Rhabditoides; species Rhabditoides inermis. The sequence continues at coordinate 453,739 of CAWZYM010000341.1, read as the reverse complement.
TAGATGCCATGTGACTTGTGTTTGTCCAACAATTGGGAACGTATGAAATATTTTTCAGTTCTGTATCCCGATCCGGACTGTCCGCGCACACGTGTCTTCGTCGCACGCGGGGACGTGGGCTTCACTTGACTCGACTCACACACGCCAGTGGTACGTCTCTCCCTCTCTCCCCCTCTCACTCGCCCCTTGCAGAGTTCGTGCACGGTGTGGCAGTGGACATGTGAGAGCCGTGCAACCACACTCCGGTGGCTTTCACTGGAGTTTCTCTCTCGAGCGTGCTCGGATGCGCCGAGAAGTATCCATTCGCTCACAGCCGACATGCCAAGGTGGGGTCGTCTGTCTCCCACTTCACATTTTTCACACATTACATTGCAGCTACATAAACCCGATGACACTCACTGAGAGCTGATAGCCGCGACAGGGATACGCCGTCCAAAGTGAGTCTCCCTCTCCCCCTCCCCCCCCCTCTCTCTCTCTCTCTCTCTCTCTCTGTCTTCTCTCTCTCCCCCTCTTATCTTCCCTCTCTCTCCCTCCCTTCCCTCTCTCTCTCTCTCTCTCTCTCTCTTTGCCTCTCTCTCTCTTTCTCTTTCTCCTCTCTCCCCTACTCTCTCCCTCCCTCCCCCTCTCTCTTTCGCAAGGATTTATTAACGCCGTTGTTCAGGAATGTCACCGTGCAGACGTTCGATTAACGTGATCTCACATCGTTTGGCCATGATATCGATTCGATTCGAATTACGCGCTCAGTTTGAAAAAAAAAATGATATGAGGGACATATGAGAAAGAGTTAACCTCCTTTTAAAGCAATGTTCTGCATTGTTGTTTTTATTTTAGGAGTCGAAAGAGAGGAAGGGAGAGGAGAGAGAGAGAGAGTAAAAGGGGTGGGGATGTGCATTTTTCATAGATACATCCAGTAAGTGAACACGTTGATTTCTGCAAAGTGTTGTTTCAGCCACGATCCGATAGACTCTTCTGCTCTGCATTCAAGGAGCGTCGCTTGTGCGGACAGTGCCGCCTCGTTCGAAGACCACTATATAAGGAGAGGGAGGCAGGGAGGGAGCTGTGCAACCGAGATGCTTGAGAGGAAAGTGTCGCGCGCCCGTCACAGGACGCGACTCAATTGCCAAGGTGGGGATGCATTTTCAAAAAGGGAATAGCCAACGCGCCGCCTTCTTGCTGATTGAGGGAGGTGAGGAGGAGAAAACGATGGGCGGGCAGGGTAGTTAAATCATTACTCTTGAACTGCCAACGTCGCTCTTGTCCTCTAGACCATCTGTTGTATTTATGAATTTTATTCTCAAATATACTTGTAGTAACTGAAAATGATTGCAGTTGATTGTCTTACGTGATCGTGGTTGTAAAATTATGCTTGATAGTGACTTTGTTGGAAAACTTATTTCCTGCGATACTTTCCCTTTTTACGTCTAAAGGCGGTGGATGTGAAAGGATGACATGATGATCTGTGATCTGACATCGTGTCGAGAGAGGGGGGAAGAGGGAGGGAGAGGCAGGAGATCGAGAGGGAGGGGGGGAGAGAAAGAGGGAGGGAGGGAGGGAAGGGAGATGGAGAGAGGGGGCGAGGAGGTCTCTGCTGAGTGAGTGGTTGGAAGTTAATGGTGGTGGACAAGTTTGAGGAGCATCCGCTGCGCTTGTCGTGTGTGACGTGGAGGACGCGCTGCTGCGGTGGAGGGACGGGATGTCGGCCGCCCAGCTGCTGTGTGCATCCCACAGCCCGGTGCTGCTCATTCTCATAGGTGAGTATGACACAATGAGAGGCTGGGTCTGAACGGAATGTTGAGGTGTTGATGCTGCGCCACCTGCTCGTCGTGTTCGACCAGGAGCTGGTGTGCCGCGACGACACTCTGTAGTGAAGGTGGCTGCTGTGCGCCGAGCTGGGAGTTGAGATCGGCGACCGCGTGTCGATGGACGGTGCGTCTGGCCGTCTACAAGGGTCCGTTCTCGCTGATTTTCGTGGCGGCTGCGATGTCGCCTGGATTGCCGCTAGCCTCCCTCCAGTCTTTCTTCCCCCACCCCATATGCCGTGATAAATTGTTGATGTTCTGTTATGGCTGAGTATACTGAACTTAGGGATTGTGGGACAACCAGTAGGGGAAGAGAGAGGAGGTCTTGCTGTTGCGGTATCTCGGTTTTTATTTGTCGGATCAGCCAGAGTAGACTGGCGGGATTACGATTTTCGAACGTTGTGTCTCATCTAAGCGACTTGTTGAAGATGGGCATGATTGGAACCAGAGTGGTAGGAGGATAGCGCGGTCTCTCTCCACTTCTATGGAGACGATTCGTTGTGCGAATACTCTAATGTGCTACCTACTAACAACAAAAATGACCTGCTTTATTCGTTTTTATTAATGTGATTAATCGAATGCCGAAAGAAATATAATTAACTCGAGTATGGAGAGAGTATGGATGGAACAGTAAGAGACGAAATCATTGGGTGACAGAAGAGGATATCACACCGGTGCACAGACTCCGAGGCAAGGCTGCGCAATAGATGGAGCACTCGCACTCGACAAGTCAGCACACCGGAGAGACAACCGGGGTGGTATGGAAGAAGAGAGAGAGAGAAAGTCAATATACATGGATATGGAGAATATCGAGGCAGCTCACACCGACAGATCACATCAAATAGCCTGAAATGAACAACCTAGTCTCTCTCCCTCTCCCTCTCTTCCTCCCTCCCTCCCTCCCTCCCTCCCTCTCTCTCTCTCTCTCTCTCTCTCTCTCTCTCTCTCTTTCTCTACCTCTCTCTTTCGCTCCAAAATACTCCTATTATCTATTCTCTCTCCCTATATCTTCCAGAGAAAGTTGAGATTACTCCCATCGTTCCAATCTCACCACTCACCATCACTCACTCATTCCTTTCACCACTCACCCTTCCTTCCTGTCCTTCTTGCCAGCGTCCCTTATGTCCGTACATCTCCTCTCCTCTCTCCCCGCTCACCATCCGAGTTGCCCCTCTCTCAGTTCAGTCGATTCCAGGTTCGCCGCCTCTGGCAATCCTCGTCTGTGTGCGAGAGGGCAGACCGATCCATCGATTCGGTCAGCTCAGCCTCCCCACTTTCTCTCCAGCCACCACCCAGCCATGCGATGCGTCCACCTATTTCTTCGATCTATGCGTGTTACCTGTGTCCATTCATATCGTGCAATACATCACTGAACGCGAAAAATTTCTCTTCATCCGTGTATGGTATAACATTATGATTTCTTGCGCTCGATTTTTGTAGTTTCACTTATTTCTGTTCTCATTTGCGATTTCATTCTGTTCTCCCGCCAACTTTCTCTGCGCTCTCCGCTATCACCACGCTTTCTCCTCAGCCATCAACTGATCAGCTGATTACTCTTGTTGTTGCTTGACAGTTCCCTATGCGACTTCCTATTCCTGGTTATGCTCCATGTTCATGTCTCTATCGAACTGCACCACTTATCCGATGCTCTCCATTCTCGCATTGCAATCAGCTGATCACGCTAACAGCTATGAAAGTCTTGATATTGCTTCTTCGTCTGCTCCACTCCTACTCTCTCCGAATGTCATACAAGCTATGCTCGCTGTCACTGTGCTCCACTCCGTATAATCTGACGTAGGAACACTATGTTAGTATCACTCTACAGTATCACTCTCATTTTGATCCTCAATCAGCATGCCGAATCCTTCGCGATCCATATTTCATTTGATCCACACACAAACTTTCGCATCAGTTAATCGCGCTGTCATTTGGGGAGCTCCTGCTCTACCTGACTATCAATCCCTCTCTATCTCGTTCTCCCTCCCTCTCACTCTGACCCTCCCTATTAGCATGCTCTCTCGCCGCTCTCTCGCATCAGCTGATCGCGCTCTAAATTTTGTTGATATTAATTGTTTGCAACAATCATTTCAATCATCATTTACGCTCTGTGTCTCCATCTGACTCTGTTTCTCACTCGTTCTCTCCTCTCTCTTCTAAGGCACTGCGAGATGAGGAGAATGTTCATTCTCTCTCATTCTCTCCTCTTTTCCCTATCCTCGTTACTTCTCTCGCATTGCTCGCGCACGATTCTCGTGCTTGGAGCAGCGCTCGCCCCGCCAGTACCCTGCAGTCGTCGCCAGGTTCACGCGAAATGAGGCCATTTAGCCGCGACAACCGTCTTTCAGGTATCCGTAGCGGGTGGTGTGCGAGTGTGTGGATGGAGAGGTTGCGGCGTCTGCGACTCGTCTGTTTGTCAGACTGCACACGAGAACGAGTGAAGCACCGAGGAAGGGAGGAGGATCGTATGGCGGAGGCAGAGGTAGACGTATGGCGGAGGTAGAAACGATAGGAGTAATCTCAACACTCTCTTGTATATAGGAGAGAGAATAGAAGCATGTTTGAGAGGCAGAGAGAGAGACACGCTGAGCTGATGTTCAAATCAAGCGGTGGAAGCTGTCGATGACTCGATTTCGACATTCTCCATATCCATGTATATTGATTTTATCTCTCTCCATCCATAACCACCCCGGTTGTCTCTCCGGTGTGCTGACTTGTCGAGAGCGAGTGCTCGATCTATTGCGCAGCCTTGCCTCGGAGTCTGTGCACCGGTGTGATACCCTCTTCTGTCATCCAATGATTTCATTATATTTCTTCCGGCGTTCGATTAACGTGATCTCACATCGTTTGGCCATGATATCGATTCGAATTGCGCGCTCAGTTTGAAAAAAATGGCATGAGGGACAAATGAGAAAGAGTTAACCTCCTTTTAAAGCAATGTTCTGCATTGTTGTATTTCTTTTAGAGATCTTTTGGATTCGAAGATTATAAGGACAGGGCTCAGCCGAGAGAGGTGATCGAGAGGGAGGTGTCGCGCGCCCGTCACAGGACGCGACGCAATTGACAAGGTTGGGGGAGGGGGCAACTGGTTGAGAGGGTGAGGAGAAGAGAGATAGGCGATCCTCTTTCTAAATTCGGTGATGTGTGGAATGTTATCTCGGTGATTACATAGTCTCTTCCCTCTCTCTCTCTGATGTCTCGCATGCTAACTTTCTGGTCGGGAATGGTATTCAAGGAGGAGCAGTGATCGAGGAGATGGAGAAGGTGCGGTGAGAGGGAGGGGGAGGAAGTGGAGAGAGAGAGAGATAGAGAGAGAGGGAGAGAGAGAGAGGGGAGAGAGAAGGAGAGAGTAACGTGGAACAGTATGGAGTAAAAGTCATCCCAACAATTCGTGTTTCGATAATTGCATTGTGAATATCTTTTGCAGAGTTGTTTTGTAAATATTGGGATTGATTGCAGATATTTGTCCTGCTTTGTTGTGGTTGTGAAGTTGTGACTGAAGATGTAGTGAATGGAAAAGCTCCTGAAATGATGTTGCGATATTGTCATATGCTCTAAGATAAGCAGCGTTGAACATGGTATGACTTTAAAAATAGGATGATCGTGGTTGTGAAAGTGATAAGACATTGATGTTTCAGACAGTGGGAGTGAAGGACCCTCTGGCCGGCAACCCAGCGGCACACGATGTCGTGGATCCGCACGCGAACGCCGTCTCCAAATAGAGACTGAAGATGCTCCCCTCTGCCCGATTGCCTCGAAGTCTGTGCACCGGTGTGATACCCTCTTCTGTCCCTTGATGATGTCATCTCTTACTGTATTCTCCATACCACTTCGGTTGTCTCTCCGGTGTGCTGATTTGTCGAGTGCGAGTGCTCCATCTATTGCGCAGCCTTGCCTCGGAGTCTGTGCACCGGTGTGATACCCTCATCCCTCTTCTGTACCTAGATGTCTTTCTTCCGACGTTTCGTTAACCGACTGTCGAAGTGACCGCGCGTTCCGCTTTTATATTGATTGATTGACACTTCCAAGTGGGTCCGTAGGAGGCTCCTATAATCTGATGTTATGTGCAGCCTAATGATAGCTTTTGTCAGTTGCAGAGTAGAGCTATCAATAATAGTGATCGTACCCACACAAATTTATGCACTCCACCGCATTTCCCTCAAAATCCAGTCTAGAATAGGAGTCAAAACTGGCAATTGTGCTATCACTATTCACTTATTCATTACATCAGCTTTTGCGAGTTATTTTGCAAGTAACACATCTCTAACCAGCTCATTCAGACATAAAAATTCAAAATTCAAAACACACTGAAACGTACGTTCACTAAAAACAATGAACTGTTTTTGAACTTTTATAAAACTTCAATACGACCAACTTTAGAGTACGGGTCTGAAATTTTGTGTCACATGAGTAAAGGTTGTATTAATGATCTAGAGAAAGTTCAGAGAGCATTTACCAAAGTAATGTTGCCGAAAATGCCATATCCCGACCGTTTATCTGAACTATCTCTCGAAACATTATGGTTCAGACGAGTCAAAACGGATCTGCGTATAGTACACCGTTACCTGTATGGTTATATGAATACGCAGCACATGCCTTTCACACTAGTTCCCCGAGATTCACGAGCTGCATCACTACGTTCTAATGGACTTAAAATAACCTACACCGCCTCTGGCTCTGAGCCAACTTTTGTTTCTTCCCGAGTAGTAAACTATTGGAACAAGCTGGACCGTTCTACCGTTTGTCTATACAGTAAGAAAGAATTCAAGTTCGCCCTCAATAGATATCTTTTGCTTCACCCACTAGACGACCCCACTAGGCTTTAGTATATCGCGTGAGTACTATCATTGATTGTAGTGTCTCGTAGCAGGCTTTCCCTGCTCTCACCTTTCAGCCTGCTTCCTACCGGGAGCGCGTGTCTCACACAAGCACTCTGTGCCTCTGAGGGGCGCGCTGCAGTCTCGCCTTGCGGTGTGTGGACTTGGATTGCTCGACACATCGACCGACCAAACCATCCCCACTATCCTCATTCAGTGCTTGACTGTTTTATGGATAAACAATTATTATTATTATTTTTATTAAAACTGGCAATTGTGCTATCACTATTCACTTATTCATTACATCGGCTTTTGCGAGTTATTTTGCAAGTAACACATCTCTAACCAGCTCATTCAGACATAAAAATTCAAAATTGATATAATTGTTCATTCGGTGAAGAGAGATCTATGGAATCCGAAGATTCGACCAGTTGGTTTCACACATAGGTAGCCCTAAAGAGGGCTGTTGGGTTGGTTGGTGGTCTCATTGAGATCGGACGACTTATCCGCCGAATCCGTAGAGGGTGCGGCCCTGGCGCTTGAGGGCGTAGACGACGTCCATGGCAGTGACGGTCTTCCTCTTGGCGTGCTCGCAGTAGGTGACGGCGTCACGGATCACGTTCTCGAGGAACACCTTGAGGACACCGCGGGTCTCCTCGTAGATGAGACCGGAGATACGCTTGACTCCTCCACGGCGAGCCAGACGGCGGATAGCGGGCTTGGTGATGCCCTGGATGTTGTCGCGCAGGACCTTGCGGTGACGCTTGGCGCCCCCCTTTCCGAGTCCCTTGCCTCCCTTGCCGCGTCCAGACATGATAGTAAGCTCAAAAATGAGATGCTGACTGACTGCCACCGCCCTGTTATATGCAAGCCAGGCTACTTCCCGACCGACGAGGGACGCAGTTCACACTGTCTGCTGTCTCTCACTCGGCGTCCTTCTCCTTTGTCGGGTCAGTTCTGGCGGGACTTTCGAATTCTGCACTTTTTGAAAATGAATCCATCCCTTATCATCAAATCCGAGAAGACGACGTGACTGTCTACCACCATCCACTGCACTAGTCTCCTTCTCAGTTCTCTTTCCAAACAATAGCCTTCAAAAACGTTGATAATCGGGACACATGAAAACGATACAAATGCATTCAATCACATTTATTACACAACAATAAAAAGGAGATCGAGTCACTGGATTCTCAGAACGAGAGAAGTTTGTTTCACGTATAGGTGGCCCTAAAGAGGGCCGTTGGGTTAGGTGGAATCACCGATCCAGGTAAATGAATTTACTTAGAGGAGGTGTACTTGGTGACGGCCTTGGTGCCCTCAGAGACGGCGTGCTTGGCAAGCTCTCCCGGAAGGATGAGGCGGACCGCGGTCTGGATTTCGCGAGACGAGATGGTGGACCTCTTGTTGTAGTGGGCCAGACGGGAGGCCTCGGCGGCGATGCGCTCGAACACGTCGTTGACGAACGAGTTCATGATCGACATGGCCTTGGAGGAGACTCCGGTGTCGGGGTGGACCTGCTTGAGCACACGGTAGATGTAGACAGAGTAGGACTCCTTGCGGCTCTTCCTCCTCTTCTTGTCTCCGGTGCGGGTGGTCTTCTGCGACTTGGCGGCCTTCTTGGCTCCCTTGGCGGACGGCTTGGGCGGCATGGTAACTGGGACAAACGGTGTAACCGAGTGGTGATGCACTCTCTGCCCTCCCCACTCTTATACCCCGTCGGTGGAGGGCGGGGTTTCGTCGCTCCGTCCCCGCTCCGATGCGCGCGCAATGAGAGACGCGGCGTCCTGTCCTGACCCACCCGACATCCTCTCACACCACTCTCATCTTCTCTCACTCCTAAAACACCCATCGGCATACCGATCGATCGTTTAATGGGTATTCCGTTAGCGAACAGCTATGTAGTGAGCTGCACCCACCTCAAGCACAAGCAAGAGCGAGAACAGATCACAACTACAACTGTAACATACTATCGTTACCTCATTCTAATCAAGGTATCGATAACAATTCATCCTCAACTCTGCACATAACAATACCACCACACAAAACCCTATTCAAAAATATAACTATTACACCATTTCACTGACAGATCGCTCCTTATTTCCACCCACACATCCTTCATGCATGAATTAATACCACACTCATTCACAGGAAATTGATAACGTTCATGTCATAAGTAGTTTTATTATGTAAAAAGGAGATCAATTCAAACGTGAATCAAATGATTCAATCAGTTTCTTTCACATATAGGTGGCCCTAAAGAGGGCCGTTGGGTTCTAGGTAAGTGTGTTCAAAGGCAATTTACGCCCTCTCTCCACGAATGCGGCGAGCCAGCTGGATGTCCTTCGGCATGCAGTTGGTTTCACACATAGGTAGCCCACATAGGTTTCACACATAGGTGCACAGCCCAACCACCACATGCACATCTCCCTCTCACTCCATTGCAGTGCGCACAGCCCAACCACCACATGCACATCTCCCTCTCACTACATTGCAGTGCGCACAGACCACCGACCACATGCACATCTCCCTCTCACTCCATTGCAGTGCGCACAGCCCAACCACCACATGCACATCTCCCTCTCACTCCATTGCAGTGCGCACAGACCACCGACCACATGCACATCTCCCTCTCACTCCATTGCAGTGCGCACAGCCCAACCACCACATGCACATCTCCCTCTCACTCCATTGCAGTGCGCACAGCCCAACCACCACATGCACATCTCCCTCTCACTCCATTGCAGTGCGCACAGACCACCGACCACATGCACATCTCCCTCTCACTCCATTGCAGTGCGCACAGCCCAACCACCACATGCACATCTCCCTCTCACTACATTGCAGTGCGCACAGACCACCGACCACATGCACATCTCCCTCTCATTCCATTGCAGTGCGCACAGCCCAACCACCACATGCACATCTCCCTCTCACTCCATTGCAGTGCGCACAGCCCAACCACCACATGCACATCTCCCTCTCACTCCATTGCAGTGCGCACAGCCCAACCACCACATGCACATCTCCCTCTCACTCCATTGCAGTGCGCACAGACCACCGACCACATGCACATCTCCCTCTCATTCCATTGCAGTGCGCACAGCCCAACCACCACATGCACATCTCCCTCTCACTCCATTGCAGTGCGCACAGCCCAACCACCACATGCACATCTCCCTCTCACTCCATTGCAGTGTGCACAGTCCACCCACCACATGCACATCTCCCTCTCACTCCATTGCAGTGCGCACAGCCCAACCACCACATGCACATCTCCCTCTCACTCCATTGCAGTGCGCACAGACCACCGACCACATGCACATCTCCCTCTCACTCCATTGCAGTGCGCACAGCCCAACCACCACATGCACATCTCCCTCTCACTCCATTGCAGTGCGCACAGACCACCGACCACATGCACATCTCCCTCTCATTCCATTGCAGTGCGCACAGCCCAACCACCACATGCACATCTCCCTCTCACTCCATTGCAGTGCGCACAGCCCAACCACCACATGCACATCTCCCTCTCACTCCATTGCAGTGTGCACAGTCCACCCACCACATGCACATCTCCCTCTCACTCCATTGCAGTGCGCACAGCCCAACCACCACATGCACATCTCCCTCTCACTCCATTGCAGTGCGCACAGACCACCGACCACATGCACATCTCCCTCTCACTCCATTGCAGTGCGCACAGCCCAACCACCACATGCACATCTCCCTCTCACTCCATTGCAGTGCGCACAGCCCAACCACCACATGCACATCTCCCTCTCACTCCATTGCAGTGTGCACAGTCCACCCACCACATGCACATCTCCCTCTCACTCCATTGCAGTGCGCACAGCCCAACCACCACATGCACATCTCCCTCTCACTCCATTGCAGTGCGCACAGACCACCGACCACATGCACATCTCCCTCTCATTCCATTGCAGTGCGCACAGCCCAACCACCACATGCACATCTCCCTCTCACTCCATTGCAGTGCGCACAGCCCAACCACCACATGCACATCTCCCTCTCACTCCATTGCAGTGTGCACAGTCCACCCACCACATGCACATCTCCCTCTCACTACATTGCAGTACGCACAGCCCAACCACCACATGCACATCTCCCTCTCACCACATTGCAGTGCGCACAGTCCACCCACCACATGCACATCTCCCTCTCACTACATTGCAGTACGCACAGCCCTACCACCACATGCACATCTCCCTCTCACCACATTGCAGTGCGCACAGTCCACCCACCACATTCACATCTCCCTCTCACCCCATTGCAGTACGCACAGTCCACCCACCACATGCACATCTCCCTCTCACTCCATTGCAGTACGCACAGTCCACCCACCACATGAACATCTCCCTCTCACTCCATTGCAGTGTGCACAGTCCACCCACCACATGCACATCTCCCTCTCACTCCATTGCAGTACGCACAGTCCACCCACCATATGAACATCTCCCTCTCACTCCATTGCAGTGTGCACAGTCCACCCACCACATGCACATCTCCCTTTCACTACATTGCAGTACGCACAGCCCAACCACCACATGCACATCTCCCTCTCACTCCATTGCAGTACGCACAGTCCACCCACCACATGAACATCTCCCTCTCACTCCATTGCAGTGTGCACAGCCCACCCACCACATGCACATCTCCCTCTCACCCCATTTCAGTACGCACAGTCCACCCACCACATGCACATCTCCCTCTCACTCCATTGCAGTGTGCACAGTCCACCTACCACATGCACATCTCCCTCTCACTCCATTGCAGTGTGAACAGTCCACCCACCACATGCACATCTCCCTCTTACTACATTGCAGTACGCACAGCCCAACCACCACATGCACATCTCCCTCTCATTCCATTGCAGTGCGCACAGTCCACCTACCACATGCACATCTCTCTCTCACTCCATTGCAGTGCGCACAGTCCACCCATCACATGTACATCTCCCTCTCACTCCATTGCAGTGTGAACAGTCCACCCACCACATGCACATCTCCCTCTCACTCCATTGCAGTGTGCACAGTCCACCCACCACATGCACATCTCCCTCTCACTACATTGCAGTACGCACAGCCCTACCACCACATGCACATCTCCCTCTCACCACATTGCAGTGCGCACAGTCCACCCACCACATTCACATCTCCCTCTCACCCCATTGCAGTACGCACAGTCCACCCACCACATGCACATCTCCCTCTCACTCCATTGCAGTACGCACAGTCCACCCACCACATGAACATCTCCCTCTCACTCCATTGCAGTGTGCACAGTCCACCCACCACATGCACATCTCCCTCTCACTCCATTGCAGTACGCACAGTCCACCCACCATATGAACATCTCCCTCTCACTCCATTGCAGTGTGCACAGTCCACCCACCACATGCACATCTCCCTTTCACTACATTGCAGTACGCACAGCCCAACCACCACATGCACATCTCCCTCTCACTCCATTGCAGTACGCACAGTCCACCCACCACATGAACATCTCCCTCTCACTCCATTGCAGTGTGCACAGCCCACCCACCACATGCACATCTCCCTCTCACCCCATTTCAGTACGCACAGTCCACCCACCACATGCACATCTCCCTCTCACTCCATTGCAGTGTGCACAGTCCACCTACCACATGCACATCTCCCTCTCACTCCATTGCAGTGTGCACAGTCCACCCACCACATGCACATCTCCCTCTCACTCCATTGCAGTGCGCACAGCCCAACCACCACATGCACATCTCCCTCTCACTCCATTGCAGTGCGCACAGACCACCGACCACATGCACATCTCCCTCTCATTCCATTGCAGTGCGCACAGCCCAACCACCACATGCACATCTCCCTCTCACTCCATTGCAGTGCGCACAGCCCAACCACCACATGCACATCTCCCTCTCACTCCATTGCAGTACGCACAGTCCACCCACCACATGAACATCTCCCTCTCACTCCATTGCAGTGTGCACAGTCCACCCACCACATGCACATCTCCCTCTCACTCCATTGCAGTACGCACAGTCCACCCACCATATGAACATCTCCCTCTCACTCCATTGCAGTGTGCACAGTCCACCCACCACATGCACATCTCCCTTTCACTACATTGCAGTACGCACAGCCCAACCACCACATGCACATCTCCCTCTCACTCCATTGCAGTACGCACAGTCCACCCACCACATGAACATCTCCCTCTCACTCCATTGCAGTGTGCACAGTCCACCCACCACATTCACATCTCCCTCTCACCCCATTGCAGTACGCACAGTCCACCCACCACATGCACATCTCCCTCTCACTCCATTGCAGTACGCACAGTCCACCCACCACATGAACATCTCCCTCTCACTCCATTGCAGTGTGCACAGTCCACCCACCACATGCACATCTCCCTCTCACTCCATTGCAGTACGCACAGTCCACCCACCATATGAACATCTCCCTCTCACTCCATTGCAGTGTGCACAGTCCACCCACCACATGCACATCTCCCTTTCACTACATTGCAGTACGCACAGCCCAACCACCACATGCACATCTCCCTCTCACTCCATTGCAGTACGCACAGTCCACCCACCACATGAACATCTCCCTCTCACTCCATTGCAGTGTGCACAGCCCACCCACCACATGCACATCTCCCTCTCACCCCATTTCAGTACGCACAGTCCACCCACCACATGCACATCTCCCTCTCACTCCATTGCAGTGTGCACAGTCCACCTACCACATGCACATCTCCCTCTCACTCCATTGCAGTGTGAACAGTCCACCCACCACATGCACATCTCCCTCTTACTACATTGCAGTACGCACAGCCCTACCACCACATGCACATCTCCCTCTCACCACATTGCAGTGCGCACAGTCCACCCACCACATTCACATCTCCCTCTCACCCCATTGCAGTACGCACAGTCCACCCACCACATGCACATCTCCCTCTCACTCCATTGCAGTGCGCACAGTCCACCCACCACATGCACATCTCCCTCTCACTCCATTGCAGTGTGAACAGTCCACCCACCACATGCACATCTCCCTCTCACTCCATTGCAATGTGCACAGTCCACCCACCACATGCACATCTCCCTCTCACTCCATTGCAATGTGCACAGTCCACCCACCACATGCACATCTCCCTCTCACTCCATTGCAATGTGCACAGTCCACCCACCACATGCACATCTCCCTCTCACTCCATTGCAATGTGCACAGTCCACCCACCATATGAACATCTCCCTCTCACTCCATTGCAGTGTGCACAGTCCACCCACCACATGCACATCTCCCTTTCACTACATTGCAGTACGCACAGCCCAACCACCACATGCACATCTCCCTCTCACTCCATTGCAGTACGCACAGTCCACCCACCACATGAACATCTCCCTCTCACTCCATTGCAGTGTGCACAGCCCACCCACCACATGCACATCTCCCTCTCACCCCATTTCAGTACGCACAGTCCACCCACCACATGCACATCTCCCTCTCACTCCATTGCAGTGTGCACAGTCCACCTACCACATGCACATCTCCCTCTCACTCCATTGCAGTGTGCACAGTCCACCCACCACATGCACATCTCCCTCTCACTCCATTGCAGTGCGCACAGCCCAACCACCACATGCACATCTCCCTCTCACTCCATTGCAGTGCGCACAGACCACCGACCACATGCACATCTCCCTCTCATTCCATTGCAGTGCGCACAGCCCAACCACCACATGCACATCTCCCTCTCACTCCATTGCAGTGCGCACAGCCCAACCACCACATGCACATCTCCCTCTCACTCCATTGCAGTACGCACAGTCCACCCACCACATGAACATCTCCCTCTCACTCCATTGCAGTGTGCACAGTCCACCCACCACATGCACATCTCCCTCTCACTCCATTGCAGTACGCACAGTCCACCCACCATATGAACATCTCCCTCTCACTCCATTGCAGTGTGCACAGTCCACCCACCACATGCACATCTCCCTTTCACTACATTGCAGTACGCACAGCCCAACCACCACATGCACATCTCCCTCTCACTCCATTGCAGTACGCACAGTCCACCCACCACATGAACATCTCCCTCTCACTCCATTGCAGTGTGCACAGTCCACCCACCACATTCACATCTCCCTCTCACCCCATTGCAGTACGCACAGTCCACCCACCACATGCACATCTCCCTCTCACTCCATTGCAGTACGCACAGTCCACCCACCACATGAACATCTCCCTCTCACTCCATTGCAGTGTGCACAGTCCACCCACCACATGCACATCTCCCTCTCACTCCATTGCAGTACGCACAGTCCACCCACCATATGAACATCTCCCTCTCACTCCATTGCAGTGTGCACAGTCCACCCACCACATGCACATCTCCCTTTCACTACATTGCAGTACGCACAGCCCAACCACCACATGCACATCTCCCTCTCACTCCATTGCAGTACGCACAGTCCACCCACCACATGAACATCTCCCTCTCACTCCATTGCAGTGTGCACAGCCCACCCACCACATGCACATCTCCCTCTCACCCCATTTCAGTACGCACAGTCCACCCACCACATGCACATCTCCCTCTCACTCCATTGCAGTGTGCACAGTCCACCTACCACATGCACATCTCCCTCTCACTCCATTGCAGTGTGAACAGTCCACCCACCACATGCACATCTCCCTCTTACTACATTGCAGTACGCACAGCCCAACCACCACATGCACATCTCCCTCTCATTCCATTGCAGTGCGCACAGTCCACCTACCACATGCACATCTCTCTCTCACTCCATTGCAGTGCGCACAGTCCACCCATCACATGTACATCTCCCTCTCACTCCATTGCAGTGTGAACAGTCCACCCACCACATGCACATCTCCCTCTCACTCCATTGCAGTGTGCACAGTCCACCCACCACATGCACATCTCCCTCTCACCCCATTTCAGTACGCACAGTCCACCCACCACATGCACATCTCCCTCTCACTCCATTGCAGTGTGCACAGTCCACCTACCACATGCACATCTCCCTCTCACTCCATTGCAGTGTGCACAGTCCACCCACCACATGCACATCTCCCTCTCACTCCATTGCAGTGCGCACAGCCCAACCACCACATGCACATCTCCCTCTCACTCCATTGCAGTGCGCACAGACCACCGACCACATGCACATCTCCCTCTCATTCCATTGCAGTGCGCACAGCCCAACCACCACATGCACATCTCCCTCTCACTCCATTGCAGTGCGCACAGCCCAACCACCACATGCACATCTCCCTCTCACTCCATTGCAGTACGCACAGTCCACCCACCACATGAACATCTCCCTCTCACTCCATTGCAGTGTGCACAGTCCACCCACCACATGCACATCTCCCTCTCACTCCATTGCAGTACGCACAGTCCACCCACCATATGAACATCTCCCTCTCACTCCATTGCAGTGTGCACAGTCCACCCACCACATGCACATCTCCCTTTCACTACATTGCAGTACGCACAGCCCAACCACCACATGCACATCTCCCTCTCACTCCATTGCAGTACGCACAGTCCACCCACCACATGAACATCTCCCTCTCACTCCATTGCAGTGTGCACAGCCCACCCACCACATGCACATCTCCCTCTCACCCCATTTCAGTACGCACAGTCCACCCACCACATGCACATCTCCCTCTCACTCCATTGCAGTGTGCACAGTCCACCTACCACATGCACATCTCCCTCTCACTCCATTGCAGTGTGAACAGTCCACCCACCACATGCACATCTCCATCTTACTACATTGCAGTACGCACAGCCCTACCACCACATGCACATCTCCCTCTCACCACATTGCAGTGCGCACAGTCCACCCACCACATTCACATCTCCCTCTCACCCCATTGCAGTACGCACAGTCCACCCACCACATGCACATCTCCCTCTCACTCCATTGCAGTACGCACAGTCCACCCACCACATGAACATCTCCCTCTCACTCCATTGCAGTGTGCACAGTCCACCCACCACATGCACATCTCCCTCTCACTGCATTGCAGTACGCACAGTCCACCCACCATATGAACATCTCCCTCTCACTCCATTGCAGTGTGCACAGTCCACCCACCACATGCACATCTCCCTTTCACTACATTGCAGTACGCACAGCCCAACCACCACATGCACATCTCCCTCTCACTCCATTGCAGTACGCACAGTCCACCCACCACATGAACATCTCCCTCTCACTCCATTGCAGTGTGCACAGCCCACCCACCACATGCACATCTCCCTCTCACCCCATTTCAGTACGCACAGTCCACCCACCACATGCACATCTCCCTCTCACTCCATTGCAGTGTGCACAGTCCACCTACCACATGCACATCTCCCTCTCACTCCATTGCAGTGTGCACAGTCCACCCACCACATGCACATCTCCCTCTCACTCCATTGCAGTGCGCACAGCCCAACCACCACATGCACATCTCCCTCTCACTCCATTGCAGTGCGCACAGACCACCGACCACATGCACATCTCCCTCTCATTCCATTGCAGTGCGCACAGCCCAACCACCACATGCACATCTCCCTCTCACTCCATTGCAGTGCGCACAGCCCAACCACCACATGCACATCTCCCTCTCACTCCATTGCAGTGTGCACAGTCCACCCACCACATGCACATCTCCCTCTCACCCCATTTCAGTACGCACAGTCCACCCACCACATGCACATCTCCCTCTCACTCCATTGCAGTGTGCACAGTCCACCTACCACATGCACATCTCCCTCTCACTCCATTGCAGTGTGCACAGTCCACCCACCACATGCACATCTCCCTCTCACTCCATTGCAGTGCGCACAGCCCAACCACCACATGCACATCTCCCTCTCACTCCATTGCAGTGCGCACAGACCACCGACCACATGCACATCTCCCTCTCATTCCATTGCAGTGCGCACAGCCCAACCACCACATGCACATCTCCCTCTCACTCCATTGCAGTGCGCACAGCCCAACCACCACATGCACATCTCCCTCTCACTCCATTGCAGTACGCACAGTCCACCCACCACATGAACATCTCCCTCTCACTCCATTGCAGTGTGCACAGTCCACCCACCACATGCACATCTCCCTCTCACTCCATTGCAGTACGCACAGTCCACCCACCATATGAACATCTCCCTCTCACTCCATTGCAGTGTGCACAGTCCACCCACCACATGCACATCTCCCTTTCACTACATTGCAGTACGCACAGCCCAACCACCACATGCACATCTCCCTCTCACTCCATTGCAGTACGCACAGTCCACCCACCACATGAACATCTCCCTCTCACTCCATTGCAGTGTGCACAGCCCACCCACCACATGCACATCTCCCTCTCACCCCATTTCAGTACGCACAGTCCACCCACCACATGCACATCTCCCTCTCACTCCATTGCAGTGTGCACAGTCCACCTACCACATGCACATCTCCCTCTCACTCCATTGCAGTGTGAACAGTCCACCCACCACATGCACATCTCCATCTTACTACATTGCAGTACGCACAGCCCTACCACCACATGCACATCTCCCTCTCACCACATTGCAGTGCGCACAGTCCACCCACCACATTCACATCTCCCTCTCACCCCATTGCAGTACGCACAGTCCACCCACCACATGCACATCTCCCTCTCACTCCATTGCAGTACGCACAGTCCACCCACCACATGAACATCTCCCTCTCACTCCATTGCAGTGTGCACAGTCCACCCACCACATGCACATCTCCCTCTCACTGCATTGCAGTACGCACAGTCCACCCACCATATGAACATCTCCCTCTCACTCCATTGCAGTGTGCACAGTCCACCCACCACATGCACATCTCCCTTTCACTACATTGCAGTACGCACAGCCCAACCACCACATGCACATCTCCCTCTCACTCCATTGCAGTACGCACAGTCCACCCACCACATGAACATCTCCCTCTCACTCCATTGCAGTGTGCACAGCCCACCCACCACATGCACATCTCCCTCTCACCCCATTTCAGTACGCACAGTCCACCCACCACATGCACATCTCCCTCTCACTCCATTGCAGTGTGCACAGTCCACCTACCACATGCACATCTCCCTCTCACTCCATTGCAGTGTGCACAGTCCACCCACCACATGCACATCTCCCTCTCACTCCATTGCAGTGCGCACAGCCCAACCACCACATGCACATCTCCCTCTCACTCCATTGCAGTGCGCACAGACCACCGACCACATGCACATCTCCCTCTCATTCCATTGCAGTGCGCACAGCCCAACCACCACATGCACATCTCCCTCTCACTCCATTGCAGTGCGCACAGCCCAACCACCACATGCACATCTCCCTCTCACTCCATTGCAGTACGCACAGTCCACCCACCACATGAACATCTCCCTCTCACTCCATTGCAGTGTGCACAGTCCACCCACCACATGCACATCTCCCTCTCACTCCATTGCAGTACGCACAGTCCACCCACCATATGAACATCTCCCTCTCACTCCATTGCAGTGTGCACAGTCCACCCACCACATGCACATCTCCCTTTCACTACATTGCAGTACGCACAGCCCAACCACCACATGCACATCTCCCTCTCACTCCATTGC
Source organism: Rhabditoides inermis (assembly GCA_963966185.1). Classification (NCBI taxonomy): domain Eukaryota; kingdom Metazoa; phylum Nematoda; class Chromadorea; order Rhabditida; family Rhabditidae; genus Rhabditoides; species Rhabditoides inermis. The sequence continues at coordinate 434,434 of CAWZYM010000341.1, read as the reverse complement.
AGTACGCACAGTCCACCCACCACATGAACATCTCCCTCTCACTCCATTGCAGTGTGCACAGTCCACCCACCACATTCACATCTCCCTCTCACCCCATTGCAGTACGCACAGTCCACCCACCACATGCACATCTCCCTCTCACTCCATTGCAGTACGCACAGTCCACCCACCACATGAACATCTCCCTCTCACTCCATTGCAGTGTGCACAGTCCACCCACCACATGCACATCTCCCTCTCACTCCATTGCAGTACGCACAGTCCACCCACCATATGAACATCTCCCTCTCACTCCATTGCAGTGTGCACAGTCCACCCACCACATGCACATCTCCCTTTCACTACATTGCAGTACGCACAGCCCAACCACCACATGCACATCTCCCTCTCACTCCATTGCAGTACGCACAGTCCACCCACCACATGAACATCTCCCTCTCACTCCATTGCAGTGTGCACAGCCCACCCACCACATGCACATCTCCCTCTCACCCCATTTCAGTACGCACAGTCCACCCACCACATGCACATCTCCCTCTCACTCCATTGCAGTGTGCACAGTCCACCTACCACATGCACATCTCCCTCTCACTCCATTGCAGTGTGAACAGTCCACCCACCACATGCACATCTCCCTCTTACTACATTGCAGTACGCACAGCCCAACCACCACATGCACATCTCCCTCTCATTCCATTGCAGTGCGCACAGTCCACCTACCACATGCACATCTCTCTCTCACTCCATTGCAGTGCGCACAGTCCACCCATCACATGTACATCTCCCTCTCACTCCATTGCAGTGTGAACAGTCCACCCACCACATGCACATCTCCCTCTCACTCCATTGCAGTGTGCACAGTCCACCCACCACATGCACATCTCCCTCTCACCCCATTTCAGTACGCACAGTCCACCCACCACATGCACATCTCCCTCTCACTCCATTGCAGTGTGCACAGTCCACCTACCACATGCACATCTCCCTCTCACTCCATTGCAGTGTGCACAGTCCACCCACCACATGCACATCTCCCTCTCACTCCATTGCAGTGCGCACAGCCCAACCACCACATGCACATCTCCCTCTCACTCCATTGCAGTGCGCACAGACCACCGACCACATGCACATCTCCCTCTCATTCCATTGCAGTGCGCACAGCCCAACCACCACATGCACATCTCCCTCTCACTCCATTGCAGTGCGCACAGCCCAACCACCACATGCACATCTCCCTCTCACTCCATTGCAGTACGCACAGTCCACCCACCACATGAACATCTCCCTCTCACTCCATTGCAGTGTGCACAGTCCACCCACCACATGCACATCTCCCTCTCACTCCATTGCAGTACGCACAGTCCACCCACCATATGAACATCTCCCTCTCACTCCATTGCAGTGTGCACAGTCCACCCACCACATGCACATCTCCCTTTCACTACATTGCAGTACGCACAGCCCAACCACCACATGCACATCTCCCTCTCACTCCATTGCAGTACGCACAGTCCACCCACCACATGAACATCTCCCTCTCACTCCATTGCAGTGTGCACAGTCCACCCACCACATTCACATCTCCCTCTCACCCCATTGCAGTACGCACAGTCCACCCACCACATGCACATCTCCCTCTCACTCCATTGCAGTACGCACAGTCCACCCACCACATGAACATCTCCCTCTCACTCCATTGCAGTGTGCACAGTCCACCCACCACATGCACATCTCCCTCTCACTCCATTGCAGTACGCACAGTCCACCCACCATATGAACATCTCCCTCTCACTCCATTGCAGTGTGCACAGTCCACCCACCACATGCACATCTCCCTTTCACTACATTGCAGTACGCACAGCCCAACCACCACATGCACATCTCCCTCTCACTCCATTGCAGTACGCACAGTCCACCCACCACATGAACATCTCCCTCTCACTCCATTGCAGTGTGCACAGCCCACCCACCACATGCACATCTCCCTCTCACCCCATTTCAGTACGCACAGTCCACCCACCACATGCACATCTCCCTCTCACTCCATTGCAGTGTGCACAGTCCACCTACCACATGCACATCTCCCTCTCACTCCATTGCAGTGTGAACAGTCCACCCACCACATGCACATCTCCCTCTTACTACATTGCAGTACGCACAGCCCAACCACCACATGCACATCTCCCTCTCATTCCATTGCAGTGCGCACAGTCCACCTACCACATGCACATCTCTCTCTCACTCCATTGCAGTGCGCACAGTCCACCCATCACATGTACATCTCCCTCTCACTCCATTGCAGTGTGAACAGTCCACCCACCACATGCACATCTCCCTCTCACTCCATTGCAGTGTGCACAGTCCACCCACCACATGCACATCTCCCTCTCACTACATTGCAGTACGCACAGCCCAACCACCACATGCACATCTCCCTCTCACCACATTGCAGTGCGCACAGTCCACCCACCACATTCACATCTCCCTCTCACTACATTGCAGTGTGAACAGTCCACCCACCACATGCACATCTCCCTCTCACTCCATTGCAGTACGCACAGTCCACCCACCACATGAACATCTCCCTCTCACTCCATTGCAGTGTGCACAGTCCACCCACCACATGCACATCTCCCTCTCACTCCATTGCAGTGTGCACAGTCCACCCACCACATGCACATCTCCCTCTCACTCCATTGCAGTACGCACAGTCCACCCACCACATGAACATCTCCCTCTCACTCCATTGCAGTGTGCACAGTCCACCCACCACATGCACATCTCCCTTTCACTACATTGCAGTACGCACAGCCCAACCACCACATGCACATCTCCCTCTCACTCCATTGCAGTACGCACAGTCCACCCACCACATGAACATCTCCCTCTCACTCCATTGCAGTGTGCACAGCCCACCCACCACATACACATCTCCCTCTCACCCCATTTCAGTACGCACAGTCCACCCACCACATGCACATCTCCCTCTCACTCCATTGCAGTGTGAACAGTCCACCCACCACATGCACATCTCCCTCTCATTCCATTGCAGTGTGCACAGTCCACCCACCACATGCACATCTCCCTCTCACTCCATTGCAGTGCGCACAGTCCAACCACCACATGCACATCTCCCTCTCACTACATTGCAGTGTGAACAGTCCACCCACCACATGCACATCTCCCTCTCATTCCATTGCAGTGTGCACAGTCCACCCACCACATGCACATCTCCCTCTCACTCCATTGCAGTGCGCACAGTCCAACCACCACATGCACATCTCCCTCTCACCCCATTGAAGTGAAACTCCGTGGTATTATTAGGTATTAAATGACAGAGGAGGTAAAGGGGAGTCGAAAGACACCTTATAAAGAAGTTTTGAACGATTTTAAAGGTGTTTGGCGATATTCGGAAGTCATGCCCTGGGAGCATGTGGCATATGCCCTGATAGTGTTTCAAAAAATCTGAAACTCTGCCCAAAAATCAGGCTCGCCGAGACAATTCCAACGAGCTCTTGTTTAAAAAAAGCCCTTGTTTAAAAAAATATATATACGAAAAAGATAAATAATAAAATAAAAAAAGTATTAGAGAGGGCGCGCAGCGTTTCCAGTCACGCTAGCTAATAGCTAGCCCTCTGCTGGCGGGCGAGCGCGAGAGCATGCGAGAGAGCACGCTGTTTGGAGAGAGGCAGATGCACTTTGGTGGCGGCGATCAGTAGGAATTAATGATAAGGGGAGAGAGAAAGAGAGAACGAGAGAAAGAGAGAAAGAGAGAAAGAGAGAAAAAGAGAAAGAGAGAACGAGAGAACGAGAGAACGAGAGAACGAGAGAACGAGAGAACGAGAGAACGAGAGAACGAGAGAACTAGAGAACGAGAGAAAGAGAGAAAGAGAGAAAGAGAGAAAGAGAGAACGAGAGAACGAGAGAACGAGAGAACGAGAGAACGAGAGAACGAGAGAACGAGAGAACGAGAGAAAGAGAGAACGAGAGAAAGAGAGAACGATATAACAAAAAAACTAGAGAACGAGAGAAAGAGAGAAAGGGAGAAGGAGGGAAGGAGGAAAGGAGAGACGGAGAGACGGAAAGAACGAGAGAACGAGAGAACGAGAGAGCGAGAGAACGAGAGAAAGGGAGAACGAGAGAAAGAGAGAACGATATAACGAGAGAACTAGAGAACGAGAGAAAGAGAGAAAGAGAGAAAGGGAGAAGGAGGGAAGGAGGGAAGGAGAGACGGAGAGACGGAGAGAACGAGAGAACGAGAGAACGAGAGAACGAGAGAACGAGAGAACGAGAGAACGATATAACGAGAGAACTAGAGAACGAGGGAAAGAGAGGAAGAGAGAACGAGTTAAGGAGAGAACGAGAGAAAGAGAGAACGAGAGAACAAGAGAACGAGAGAACGAGAGAACGATATAACGAGAGAACTAGAAAACGAGAGAAAGGGAGAAAGAGAGAAGGAGGAAAAGAGGGAAGGAGAGAAGGAGAGAAGGAGAGACGGAGATACGGAGAGAACGATTAAACGAGAGAACGAGAGAAGGAGAGAACGAGAGAACGAGAGAACGAGAGAACGAGAGAAAGAGAGAACGAGAGAACGATATAACGATATAACGAGAGAACGAGAGAAAGAGAGAACGAGAGAACTAGAGAACGAGAGAAAGAGAAAAGGAGGGAAGGAGGGAAGGAGGGAAGGAGGGAAGGAGAGAAGAAGAGGCGGAGAGACGGAGAGAACGAGAAAACGAGAGAACGAGAGAAAGGGAGAACGAGAGAACGAGAGAACGAGAGAACGGGAGAACGAGAGAACGAGAGAACGAGAGAACGAGAGAACGAGAGAACGATATAACGATATAACGATATAACGATATAACGATATAACGATATAACGATATAACTAGAGAACGAGAGAACGAGAGAACGATATTTAACGAGACAACTAGAGAAAGAGAGAACGAGAGAAAGAGAGAAGGAGGGAAGAAGAGAAGGAGAGGAGGAGAGAAGGAGAGAAGGAGGGAAAGAAGGGAAGGAGAGAAGAAGAGGAGGAGAGAAGAAGGGAAGGAGAGCAAGAGAGAAGGAGGGAAGGAGGGAAGGAGAGGGGGAGAGGAGGAGAGAACGAGAAAACGAGTAAGCGAGAAAATATCGAATAAATTCGAAATGAAATTGATGAAATAATGAGAGAAGAACATGTTTGAAGATGAGAGAGAAAATTTCTATGAAATTCAACAAAAGGACATATATTATCTTTTAAAAGTACTTCCGTAAAAAGTGTTGTTTGTGTTAACCTGATTCAAGAAAAGCGCATGCATATATTATTAATTTTTGAAAAATCAAATCGTAAACACCTGAACATGAAAACTAACACAAACTTGCTCTTTCAAACGATTATAGAATAGTTACACGTTACATTCAGAATAATACGATTGTTTTGTTTATTTAGTGTTTTTTTGCGGTTTATTAATCATGGTTTATCAATAAAACAATATGTTAATCGTGATGTTGTTTGACTCAATGTTTCAGGTATAAAAATGTCAAAAAAACATGGAATTATTCAACATTAATTATTCAACAATTATTCAACGTTTTGAAAGAGCAAGTTTGTGTTAGTTTTCATGTTCAGGTGTTTACGATTCGATTTTTCAAAAATTAATAATATATGCATGCGCTTTTCTTGAATCAGGTTAACACAAACAACACTTTTTACGGAAGTATTTTTAAAGGAACAGTGGCGACTTGTTTCTGCAACAATCTGCCACAACTCCTCATTCTCACACGAGCAAAACGTTTGGCGGGAACGGGAATCGAACCAGCGAGCTCGGTGCCACAACGCAGCGCACATGCACTGAGCCATGAAGCAAGTGAAAGGCCTTCGTTCATTTGCGCTTATGTCTCCAACCCCAATTTTTGCAGTATTGAAACGTTGGGTGGTAGGCTATTCGTGGTGGGACCAATTTTGAGCTCAAATTTTCAGCTGCATTCTTGACATTTGCAGATTCAAAAGTAACGCAGAATCGTCGTTCTTTCGCGAAAATTGCAAATGTGTTAGGTTTATATGATTTTAAAAAATACTTCAAGTCAAAAATAAGTCGCCACTGTTCCTTTAAAAGATAATGTAGTATTCCATTAGATCAGATCATCTTAAGCGTTGTCGCTCCGTGGCCGGCGATATGTCAGTCCAGATGTCAATTCAATCGAAAACAAAACAAATAGGAATCTAAAAATAAATGACTCTCTGCACGAACCACGCATATGAACCATTTGATTAAAAGCCTAACTAAATACATTCTAATTACTAGAATTAAACAGTTCAGAGTGGGAAAAGACGCAAACCAACACGATATCTAGATCTAGCCCCATTTATGGCGTGTTCGCCTAACACACACGTTTGCGGCAAACATGTCAAAAAACTATTCCCAAAACTTGATGCGAACGTCCCTGACCACATGTCAACGTGTCAGAATGCAATAGGAATTGAACCCGGGTCCTTCGACTACCGGGCAAAAGCGTTACCACAACACTAACCGCTCACATTCGCAAGCAGTTGAACGGGAGTGATAAGGGATGACGTCGTAGCGACACTGCCATGCTACATTTAGGGACGGGCGCGTGGGGGAATATACTGGGTGGCTGGCGACATGCCTCCCCAATGGGAGATGCGTAACGTGAGGGGTCACCCGAGAGAGTGATAGTAGCGCGCGCGGGCAATGCCGCGAGACACTCGCTATTATCAACTATTACCATGTTTGTAACCCTCAGGCATAAGAAAATGAGCCATGCCTCAGACAGACAATTTAATTGTCTTCTCGTACATACCACATATGATCAGCATTCCATTCACCGAGACATCGCTATTGTCTCTCAAAGAGAGTGCACTCATTTTCAAAGTACACTTTTTTGTTGTATTTGAACATTGTATTTAGTTTGGCGGTCTCTGTTCCAACGATTTCTAGTGAAGAAATGAATTTCCTTTCTAACTGTACCTTCCATTTGCTGTTTCAAAAATCCCTAAAACTCCCATTTCACTATTTGTATACAAGTTGACTACTCTCCACCCACTACATACGCATCTGATTATCTCTTGATATCGATCAAATATCGATTTGGCCGTCTCTGTTCCATTTCATTCGTATAATTCACATCATCTATTATAAAACCATATAATTCTTATCCCCGCTGTCTCAACCCTATACTTCCCAAGACTACTTTTGTCATGCGCGCATCACACTGCACCCACCACATACGCATCTGATTATCTCTTGATATCGATCAAATATCGATTTGGCCGTCTCTGTTTCATTTCATTCTTATAATTCACATCATCTACTATAAAACCATATAATTATTTTCCCCGCTATCTCAACCCTATACTTCCCAAGACTACTTTTGTCATGCGCGCATCACACTCCACCCACCACATACGCATATGATTCTCTCTTGATATCGATCAAATATCGATTTGGCCGTCTCTGTTCCATTTCATACTTATAATTCACATCATCTATTATAAAACCATATAACTCTTATTCCCGCTATCTCAACCCTATACTTCCCAAGACTACTTTTGTCATGTGCTTTGTATAGTTGAACTAGAACGGGGTTCTGTGTGTGGGGAGAGAGGAGAGAGATAAGACGCGAGAGATCGCCTATGGCAATTTCCCATTAAATGGTCTCGCCGCGACCAGATCGGCGGGATGATCTCGCGTTACGCGGCTCCATGCAAAATCCTGGTCACGGAATGTCTTCTTGAATAATTTATATCTCTTTTCATAATGAATTTCGTCGTTTCGTGTATTAACATTTTCTTATTTTTTCGATGTGCTCTATACAATAGTGTCGTTCCCGACTCTCAGTGAAGACTTTTGTAAAACACGTGCCCGTCCCTAGCTACATTGCCCAGTCACTCGACACTCTTTTCTCTCGGGTCCAGGGTCTCGGGTCCAGCTGGCTCGGCCGACTGTCCCGCCAGAGCAGCCCAGTTTCGCGCCGACAACCGCACACCATTTTGCATCTCTCTGTAACCAGCGCCACGAGAGCTCGACTTGAACAAGTAGTCAAGTCACCGCCTGTGCACTCCAATACCACCAATCAACATTATTTTCTCTTTGCGCAACGCGCTCTTCATAATTATCCAACTTCCCAAATGCCTTGATTGTACCAGGTTCAAGGACGAAATCGCCAACGCGCGGTACTTACGCGCGCGGACACAAAAATCTGGTCTCATATTGTGCGCTCCGGCGGTTCAGTGGATTTGAACACGACACAATATGATCCTAATTCCTACCAGTCCACCCTGGCTGACACTTCGACGAGAGAAGCCGATAAGTGTCACAACAGCCTAGCCCCCCAGCCACTACCAGATGTAATCACTTCCCGAAATGTCCACCCTACTCAATCAGACAACAGACAATGTTCGAGCCATTATTTATTAACGGTGGAGAGAGGGAGAGAGACCATACTCTCCTCGGGGGAGGAAGAGGCAAGAGTCCCTGTCCAGAGAAAGGCGGGGGCGGGGCCGCGCGCCATCGCGGTTTACAATGACCGCGACACTCCTGCGGCGGCAGATGAAGTCGGCGGCCGGCGAGATGGACAGGAACAGGAAGGCGCGGAGAACATCGGAGCGGACGGGCGACTGCGGATCTGGCAGCTGCTTGGTGACTCCTCGGTGGACGGGTGCCTCCATCGAGCCGCTTCTCCGGGATTCCTTGATGGACGATGTCGATTCCCCGTCTCGCTGTCTCCGCGCATCCTTCTTTACGCCATTATCTGTTCTACGTATTCTCCTCTCGCTCTTTGAGCCAACGCAGATGTGATATCATGAGAATCGGTGGAGTCGGGTGGCACAAAGACATGATGAGATAAACATACAATCTTCCTTGCATTCCGACACATGTCTCGCACCATTCGATGTCGGTTAGCGGACTCATGTGGTTTATTCTGTGTCTCACACTGACTTGCTGCGAAGGAATTCAGCTAATTCAAATGGTCAACTGTCCCACTTGCGACGTCCAATCCGATATCTGCGTGGCTTTCCACCAATGAGTATTACGATATAATGCGTACGTGCGTACGTACATAGTGCCTCTCTGTCAGGTATCCGCGCTACTACGACTGTGTGCGTCTTGATGTGATTCCGTGTTGGCTCTGGGAGGCTCTCCTGTATTTCTCACATTCCCATCGCTTCGCATTCGATGGGATCCTCCGCCGCCGGCCACGCATCTGTTCGCTTTACAATGTTCTTAGTTGGCTTTGCGGCGCTGATCCTTTGACAGAGAGGAGTGCGGTGATACAATGGTCCGTTATACAGTTATATTGCTCGAATGAATAACTAATGATTGTGAAGAATATAACAGTTTTGAGAATCTTGCACGGCAGTGTGCTCTGAGGTTTGTTTTACAGAGAGAGTTATACATATATTTGAAGGGTATTTACATAATTGTTGCTCAAATACATGCGATTGCGCAAGGGATTACAACCTTGATTAGAAGAAAGACTATTCCTACAAGCATCGCCACGCTGCCGATGATTTTTGGCAGGTTGCTCATGAAGGCTAGAAATGACATTGCAAAACTGGGGGTTTCGATAGTGTTCGTGTAAACAATCTCTCCCTCGACAGTCCCTCCGAGAATGCTGGAAATCTCGTCTGCACCACTGTAGTGCAGAATGCCGTCTAGCTGAATCGCCGTTCTTTTTCCTCCGCAGCGCATCGTGCAGGAGAATTTGGCTTCCGGCCTGTCCGTCTTGAAACGGACTGTGTTCACCGTACCACTGGGTGCACACGTGAGTGTGTCTGTCAACTCATTGTTACACACCAGCTGAGCGGAGGTGGCTCTGTCGCTGTCAGACGCGCATGTCAGATTGGCGGACGCTCCACTGACACATGAGTAGCAACCAGCAATGTGGCTGTACGATACTAGAGAGCACTTAGAGACAGAGTGATCTACTCCCGTCTTCAAATCTTTTTCCAGGTTTAGCTGCAAGTGGATGTTATTGTGCAGCGTTTTGAACACTGGCAGGTTGCCATCTTTTGAGGGCAATATCTCGAAATGCCGTCCAATAAGTGGCAGCCGGTTGTCTTCTGCTTCTACTAGGTCTGAGTAGTCTACTGGCTTGTCACACTCGCACACTGCGACGTCTTCTGCTGGGCTGCACCTGCACGTTTCTCGATACGCGCACTTGCCTTGTTGATCACAAATCAGAAGCGGGGGTGGCAGGTTGGTTCGAATTAGAGCCAGCTTGTTCTGGAATGCGACAAACGACTTTGTCATGTAGCGAATCGGCTCGGTTGTCGCATCGATAAGCGTCAGGTTGCTTCTCTCAAATCGGATCGTTCCTCCGTTGTCGATGACGATTTGACGTTTCGTCTTGTTTCCAGCTCTGGAGATTTCGACTGTCAACACCGCCTGTCTGTCATAGTTCTCGCACTCGAATAGTTGCACTCGATCCGGAATCGTAGGGACGACGTAGTTTCTCACGAACAAACATCCAGGCGTGGGGAGCAGGCAGCCGCACTGCAGGAAGCCGCAGCTTTCCATGCACAGAGATGCCCCGGCGTGTCCTGCCGCCATGGTGAGCTCGGGGATGACAGTGCTGGTGTTGACTGCTGCGCATTTCTGTGCAGTGCAGAGGGAATTGCCTGCGCATCGCTTGACGCTCGCGTTGTGCAGAGACACGTTCTTTGTGTACATGATCGCTCCCGGCACGCACTTGTGTGATAGGTATTCCAATTTGAAAGACAACTTCTCCGTCTCTGATCCCTCTCCTCCCACATGCAGACAAATCTCCCGCACTGTTGGCGTGAACATCAGTTCCACTGTCTTCTTGATAGCACACTTGTTCCATGAGCACTGCTCCTCGCTGTGCGAGATGGGCACGCTCACATCACACGCGCTCGCCGCTGACATAATCGCGAATACGGTGGCTATGATTAGTGCGCGTCTCGCAGGTGTTCTCGTTCGAGTCAGCCACTCTCCCATTTCGAGTTCTGCTGCGCGGTCGGGATCTCTCCTCACTGACCCGAGGACCCTCCGGCCAAACGAGGTCCCGCCCCTTCCTGTCAATGCGCTTATCTGATCATTTTCTCGCCTCTTCTCGCACCATTTACGGTGCGGGCAGCAGACGCACCAGTATGCGGCCGACATGATAAGACCAATGATTGTGGAGATGTATATCACAAATAGTCGAACTCCGCAGTGGGGATTAATCAGCACGTGGGCGAGGCACGTTGTACATGCCGCTGTCTTACAGTAATCTTTCGGCGGGCATGTGGTGGATACGATCTGAATCCGGGATTCCTCCGTCCGTCTCCACTTCACAGCGTGCTCGACTGTCAGTATGCTCACTGGAATCACCACCTCCGTGGCGTTTCCTGATTGCAGACCATGCAGACAGTAGTGCTCGCTGCAGACATCATATGTTCCAGCCGGATTCTTATCGTATAGAGTCACACCGGTTTCTGTACACACAATCACTGTGTCGTTTCCGGAGGGAATCACGTGCGATTCGTCCGTCTCCCATGCATCATGCGACTCGATGAAATCAGCGTGCGAGTCTGGGAGATCTGCGACCCTGTTCGAATCTCGCCAGTGAATCCCGTCTTCGCGCATTGACCGATCATAAATCTGTTGGCCTCTCATCAGACCAGCCATGAATGCTCTCTGGCTCCTCAGGTCCCCGTCCATCCAGTCATCGAACGTTGAGTTCGCGACAGGCGGAGTGGTGGTGGTGGATGGGGAACGCGTACGAGAAGCGGGGATAGTGGTTGGGCTTATAATAGTCGTTTTCGGACTGGATGCCAATCTGGGTGTGTGTGTAGTGGAAGTGAATGGGGGGACAGGGGTTGTTGTAAACGCGCGAGTCGACACAGGGAGCGGGAGAGACTGCCTCGGTGGCTGTGTAGTCTCCCATTTCCGAATCTCTGCGTTGTAATCTCGGATCGCGTTACAGGGGAGGAATAGGGACAGTAATGACATTATCGTAATCAGCGTCGCGGCTTTGTTGATTCCAGCCGGCGTTCGCTTCTGATTCAGTTTCGGTTCCGGTCTCTCGATTTCGATAGGCACGAGGTGTTGGATCGCCCTAGACAAGACGTGTCCATTGGCTGTGCGCACGTGCACAGTCCGCACCTGGCCGTCCCTTCCCTCCTTCAGTCCCGTGACCAGAGCTGTCGGCCACTCGCGGCGCGACTTGTTCTCGTCTCTGATCAGCACCATATCACCAATGCGCGGTCTTTTTATCGCAGACTTCGACGCTCTTTTCAGAGCCGTCTCCGTGTCTGTCGCGTTGTTCGCCATGTACTCCCGAGTGAACACATTCCAGAACTTCTTCATGTGCTTCACCACGTGATTGTAACTTTCTACAGTAGACTCGTACTCTCTCTCCACGTTTTTCTTGAGAAGTTCTTCTGTATTGTGAGTCACTATGTTGGGCGTGCCTCCCTCGCTCTCCACTTGTGTGAGCGGGCGAGAGTTGACCACCCTGCCGGCCTCGGCGAGCAGGGTCATGTACTCCAGTTTCTCGATGTTTCCATCCACAGTGTTTGCTCGCACGAAACAAAGTTGATCGAGCTTTCGCTCTTTCCGACAACCATCAGTCCGAATACCGTGGAAATCACCATCGCGCCAGATGGCAGAGCGACTCTGCTTGCTGGGTCGACCACTTGCCAGAAGACGTCCGCGCCGAGCAGGATGCCCGGCTGGCGCGTCTCCTCTCCGATCTTCTCCACACCCATCTTCTTGAGTGCGTTCAAGTCTTTTCTGTTCATGCGTGCGCTGTGGACGGGTTTTGTGATCCCTTTCTTCGTGTACAGTTTGCACTGCATTTTCTCGCCGGTTGGCAGCAGGAACGTTGTTTCCCGCAGTGAAGATTTCTCTTTCACCGTCCCTCCACCAAACACTTGCAGGTGCAACGTTGTCTCATGCAGGGGCAGCAGTTTTAGCTCGTCAGCGAGCGTCTCGTCGATGAACGACCTCTCTGCGCCACTGTCCAGTAGGACTGGCACCAGGACGCTCTCTCCTGTGCGCGAGAGCACGTGCGCCTGCACCACCATGAGTCTGCCTGCGCTCACGCTCACTTGATTGACTGAGAACTTTTTCCACATGCTCTTTTTCTTGCCTTTCTTAGCTTCACCATCGCTGTACTCGTTGTACTTTTTCTCTCCTCTGTCGCACAGAGATGAGTGATGGGCTCGCTGGCATGACTTGCAGTTGGAAGATTTACACTGTTTGGCCACGTGCGAGTCGCTCAAGCAGTTCAGACACAGTCTCAGCTCGAACGCTCTTGCCTTCCTTTCGTCGGGCGTCTTGTACTTCACGCACTCTCCGGATGCATGATTTTTGAGTGCACAGTATTTACATGATTTGATGTATGTGCCGCGCGCTTCTTGCTTCTCCTGCGAGTCAGTTGTCGCAAACACCACTGACTCCGTCTCTCGCTCACCCTTATTCTCCGTCCTCTCAAATGCCTTTTCCTCGAGACGGTAAATAACGCGTTCTATCGCGTTCAGCAGTGCCTCGACATCATCTCGATCGAATAGATCTTCCAACATCTCCAGTTTATCCCATACAATCTCGGCAAATTTCCTTTTGACTGTGATATAGAGATGAGGAGTCTGTGTTGTGGTCAGCTCCGAAAGGGCTGACACGAGAGCCGTCAGTTCGTCATGAACTGAGCGCAGATCCGCAGGTTTTTTAGACCGTGCAGGTTTCATCGAGTTGATCTGATCATGGATGACCTGGATCTGCCGCTCTGGGCGCGCGTACGTCTTGCGTAGATGCTCGACTGCATCTGCATATCTTTCCCCTGAAGGTGGGAACCGACGGATTGCTGAGAGCGCGGGGCCAGCGAGGGAATTGGTGAGTGCGGTCATTTTCACCACGTTCTCTGCCGTTCGCTTGTGCACGAGTTCGCTAAAGATTGACCAAAAGCGATTCCACTCCGCATAGTCCCCCGCAAATGTGGGGATCTCGAGTTTGTTCGACTTTGCGAGAACGACTGCTAAGTCGATCTGGCGCGCGTTGCCGCCTGCGAGATCAGTCCGCCTGGGGGGCCTCTCGGGGGGACTCGTTCGAACCGCGGGGGCCGAGGGCTCGGTCTGTGCGCGCGCATTAGCAGGCGTCGCTGCCAGCTGCTGTCTCGCTGCGGTTCTCGCGGCAGCTGACTTGCGGACTACTGTCACGGGGACCGGTGTGCGCTGTTCGGGGTCATCCGATTCACCATCTCCCGACTCCTCACTTAGGTCGGTCAGAAGAGACTCTTCGAGAACGATTTCCCGCAGGAACTCAGGTTTGAGTACGGGTGTGAACGAGGGGTCTTGCGCAGCGATCATGTCGTTCAACTCATCTATCTTCCTTCTCATCTTGGCCACCGCGCTGGTGGCCTTGCTGATCAGCAGCACTGACTCGTTTTTCAAGATGTTGTATTCGTGTTTGTGCTCGGATCTGTCCTCTTTCGATGTCTTTGTCATGATCTCTTCCGCGCCCTGTACGCATTCCCAGACGCCTCTGCACTGCGCATCGAGAGATACGGTTGCCGTGACAATTGCGGACAGCGCACTTCGCATCTTTTTCACAGTTGCAGGCACGGCGGGCTTTCCATATTTTTTTGTCAGTTTTTCGACCTCTTTCTTTGCCCTCTCGATCCTTCGATTGGATGCGATGCACCCTGCTTCGAAGGAAGGTGCCATCTCCACCCGAGCACTTTCCTTTCTTCGCACTCTCTCACGTACTTTGTTTACTTGTCAAGAGGATCGGCGCTCCGAACTCGGTTGAGTTAGCTGATGTTTTATTTATGACAAAAGGTTTGACCGGCGCTCCGAACAAGTCATCCACAGTGCCCTGATCGAGCGCACTATCCGCGCGCATCGCTCGCGCCTTCTCGGATTCCGCGGACTGGGTAGGAGCAGGCAGCCGGTGCAAGTGCAGGGTGGGAAAAACTTTTTTTTAGAATACGGGGTCCTTCTTCCTTCCTTCTAGTCGAGAACAAGATGGGGTACCTTTTCTTGATTTTTACGCTATCCTCACTTTTTTCAGAAGTCAAAACCATCATCATCAGCCCGTCATACATAGTGATTCGCAGTGTTACGATAGGCTATTTGATTGTGAGAGACAAAACAGTGTCACCTAGCGAGTACACATGGGCAGGGTTGCCTCTTTCCAGATGAACCACACTACACTTGGAATCAGCAAGTTCTAACTGCCATAGCCGCGACCACTCTATTCTATATATCTAATGGTGAGTTGCAAGTCAGCGTTGGTAGTACCCGCAGAGGCGCGATCAAAGGAGATGTACTTTATGTCATCTGCAAACGCACGGAAGCAAACCCCTGGTGAGAGACCTGTTTCAATACCCGTCAGATACCGTATGAACAAAATAGGACCCAGTACTGTACCCTGAGGCACTCCTGAAGGTGAATCGACTTCGCCAGAAAAACTCTCATGGGTTTGAGTTCGGACAGTTTCATTGGTGGCAGAATCGGTTGGATGCGCTCGTTTTCTTTGACGAAGTCCTCCTTGATCTTCTCGAAGTTGTGTTCCTTGCGAGTGTTGATCTCACGTAAGTCGAGTGTTGAATGTTCATCAATTGAGAAGTCGGCTGAAAAACAACATTAAAACATATTTACATATTTAAACGAATATTCAAAAAAAATTAACTTACTTTTAAGTACTATTGACAGACTGGAAGCATATTTAGTCCTATATCGCTAAAATTATTCATACTAACGTAACATTAACAAGTTGACGAAACATTCACATCACAGTTGTTCAAGTTTTTCATTTAAAAAATTTCCATGAAATCGAACAAAAGTGCATTCATTATCTTTCTAAAAGTACTAGCATAAAAAAAAGTGTTTGTGTTATCCTAATGAAACAAAAGCGCATGCATTTAAAGTTTGAATACGTGCATTTAATTGAACGAATTCGAATTACAATTACTAATGCTAACACAAACTTGCTCTCTGAAAACGATCAAACCAAAGCAGTTGCGTTTTCGATGGTTCTTATTGTAATGAATATGTGATTTCTAATTTCATAGTGTCTGTTCTTTATTACACGGACTACGCCGCATTCATGACTTCATACGCTTAAGAATTTATTAATAATTATATAGTTAAAACCATTATAAAATCATTTCAGAGAGCAAGTTTGTGTTAGTATTAGTAATCGTAATTCGAATTCGTTCAATTAAATGCACGTATTCAAACTTTAAATGCATGCGCTTTTGTTGCATTAGAATAACACAAACACTTCTTTTTATGCTAGTACTTTTAGAAAGATAATAAGGACCTGACCCAACACGCTGTCTTCGGAAGCATGGCTGCATTGTCGCGGTTAGAGCTTAAGTTGTCATAGTACTTCATTCGCCAAAGAAATACCACAAGAGAGAGCCCGACTAATATCGGTGTGGGTAGGAAATAGTACACATCGGAAAAAAATTCAAGAAAATTGATTACTAAATTATTTTGAACTTACTGGTTTGTAGCAGCTATTCGTTTCCCTCAAATACGTCCAGCCCGATTTGTATTGTGCTGCGGTCATGCACACGAAGGGTTTGGATTCCTGGAATGGTACCGATTACTAGATCACACATAGAAACTCGCGTTGCACGCAAATGACTACCCTTACCCTTACCCTTACCCTTACCCTTACCCTTACCCTTACCCTTACCCTTACCCTTACCCTTACCCTTACCCTTACCCTTACCCTTACCCTTACCCTTACCCTTACCCTTACCCTTACCCTTACCCTTACCCTTACCCTTACCCTTACCCTTACCCTTACCCTTACCCTTACCCTTACCCTTACCCTTACCCTTACCCTTACCCTTACCCTTACCCTTACCCTTACCCTTACCCTTACCCTTACCCTTACCCTTACCCTTACCCTTACCCTTACCCTTACCCTTACCCTTACCCTTACCCTTACCCTTACCCTTACCCTTACCCTTACCCTTACCCTTACCCTTACCCTTACCCTTACCCTTACCCTTACCCTTACCCTTACCCTTACCCTTACCCTTACCCTTACCCTTACCCTTACCCTTACCCTTACCCTTACCCTTACCCTTACCCTTACCCTTACCCTTACCCTTACCCTTACCCTTACCCTTACCCTTACCCTTACCCTTACCCTTACCCTTACCCTTACCCTTACCCTTACCCTTACCCTTACCCTTACCCTTACCCTTACCCTTACCCTTACCCTTACCCTTACCCTTACCCTTACCCTTACCCTTACCCTTATGATTGGAACATCGCATGCACATACGTCGATGGACATGTGGATTTTCTCATCTCGTTTGTGTTCGAACGTCAGCCGTCCCTGGTACGCGATGTATGCATAAATCTATCTCGTACACTTTCACTGCTTTGTAAGTACGCATATGGATAGGCCGTATTTTGTAGTTTAATTGGTGACGTGATACGTGATAGGGAAGCACCATCTTGTGGTCTTCTGTTTTCTTTTTCTCGCACACCGCGTT
Source organism: Rhabditoides inermis (assembly GCA_963966185.1). Classification (NCBI taxonomy): domain Eukaryota; kingdom Metazoa; phylum Nematoda; class Chromadorea; order Rhabditida; family Rhabditidae; genus Rhabditoides; species Rhabditoides inermis. The sequence continues at coordinate 416,968 of CAWZYM010000341.1, read as the reverse complement.
ATTTTTTGGAAAGCGCGACAGGCACCGAGCACTGTCTAGGCTGCCCAAAACATCATATAAGCTCCCCGTTCCCTCGCGTCGCCTTCCACTCGCGATCTTTGCTTGTTCTAGCCGTTTTCTCCCTTTCCTGTGCCTGGTGAGTGAAAACGGTCGTTTTCACGTAGTGTAGCGGAGTGAAAATGTTCCGTTTTTGCGATCCAGCGCACTGACTGTCCGCTACGCGGCCGCTCCGCGGCTGCGATTTTCGAATTCGCAAACGACAAGCACTCCATTCTACGGCTTTTGTATTCCCACCCACCCTCCGCTGTTTTACATCCACCCGCCCACCGCCGGCGTTGGCACGCCACGCACTCTTGCGGCTCACAGGTTTTCGGTATTCCAGCTGTACATGATGAGGCAGACCGATTGTGATGATGGGTTGGAGGGAAGAAGTCGGACAGAAGAAGGGTCAAGAGGAATAAAACAGTCTATACATGGATTGCAGGTTAAAGGTTTCGGCGTCTTGAAGACAACATTCTCGAGCTGTATAAGTACTCACGTACGACGTGTTTTTGTACGTTTGGAAGGGGTAACGTGTTTGTTGATACGATTGCGGAACGGCAGCCTTTATGCGAATCCCTCTCTGCCCTTTAACCGTGGGAATCGCTGTCTATGAAAACATTTTGGTCACCGTTGCGGTGTGAGAGTAGCAATATTGCTTTGAGAGATGTCAATATTGTAGTGTGGGATGCTAGAGTGTAGCTATGAAGTGACTGGATTATCCATCGGTATGATAGGGTCTGCTATCAGTATATTATACAGCTCTCATCTACACTGGGCTATACGTCTATGAGCGATATTTCGCACTAGTGAAGCTAGTTTGTGTGAATGAGATGCTGGGATATACCCAGCGAATGCACTCTCCTCAGCCCGACGGCGATGACATCTATGCGCCTATTCGCTATCTATCCTCTCCACTCATCCTATACGGTGTTTATATCCTGTACACTGACGACAAACATACGTTTACGTGTGTATTCAAGCTTCTAGAAATCAAATGGTTAGCCTCCTATACGACACCAGTGTCTTGTTTCGTTGAGTTACCAGTCGGAGTCGCGCCTACGGCGCTCCTCCTCCTGGTTGTAGTGGGCGGGCCCTTACCCTTACCCTTACCCTTACCCTTACCCTTACCCTTACCCTTACCCTTACCCTTACCCTTACCCTTACCCTTACCCTTACCCTTACCCTTACCCTTACCCTTACCCTTACCCTTACCCTTACCCTTACCCTTACCCTTACCCTTACCCTTACCCTTACCCTTACCCTTACCCAAATCGCTTACCACGCTTACCACGCTTACCACGCTTACCACGCTTACCACGCTTACCATGCTTACCACGCTTACCACGCTTACCACGCTTACCACGCTTACCACGCTTACCACGCTTACCACGCTTACCACGCTTACCACGCTTACCACGCTTACCACGCTTACCACGCTTACCACGCTTACCACGCTTACCACGCTTACCACGCTTACCACGCTTACCACGCTTACCACGCGTACCACGCTTACCACGCTTACCACGCTTACCACGCTTACCACGCTTACCACGCTTACCACGCTTACCACGCTTACCACGCTTACCACACTTACCACGCTTACCACGCTTACCACGCTTACCACGCTTACCACGCCACGCTTACCACGCTTACCACGCTTACCACGCTTACCGCTTACCACGCTTACCACGCTTACCACGCTTACCACGCTTACCACGCTTACCACGCTTACCACGCTTACCACGCTTACCAACGCTTACCACGCTTACCACGCTTACCACGCTTACCACGCTTACCACGCTTACCACGCTTACCACGCTTACCACGCTTACCAACGCTCACGCTTACCACGCTTACCACGCTTACCACGCTTACCACGCTTACCACGCTTACCACGCTTACCACGGTAAATAGAGGGAAATAGAGGGAAATATTTTGAAAATATTTTGAAAAAATTTCGAAATATTTTTTTCGTGGCTTTAATCCGACCCCTGATTACTGTTTGAGTGTTAATATAATGAAAACTACTGATATGTTGACAAAACACGTTTGTACGTAGTTTACATGATTGATGATTCTCTATGATATTCGACACCCTGTGACAAAAGGGTCACAAAAAGTAATACATTTATACCTGCAATGAAAGCGAGTTCCATCCAGGAGTGAGCGGACGCCAGATGTGCACCAAGAGAAACACATGCAGCTTCCGCGTCGTTGAAAGATCGAAGATCATCGCGCTAAAAACGAGAAAAAAAACTGATTTATCCGTTAAACTTATTTAATTGTCACACTGTGTGACCACACAAACAATTTCAGGCAGAGGGATAGTTGGGGCATTGTGCACTACATAAAAGGAAGATAATCATTTTCCGCACGGGACCACACACACACACACACACACTCACACACAAACACACACACACACACACACACACACTCACACACAAACACACACACACAAACACACACACAAACACACAAACACACACAAACACACACAAACACACACACACACAAACACACACACACACAAACACACACACACACATACATACATACACACACACCAGGCAGTCGGTGAAAACGATCTTGCAGCCTGCACTCTCGTGAAGGCTTGGTCATTTTTCGTTTCACTTGGAGAGGTACGAGATCATAGTCACCGGTTGCCCGGTGTTTGGTCCCGCACAGAAACTACGTAACTACAGTTTATGTAGTCAAATGCAGAAAGCCCCAAACTATCACCCTGACTTAAGACATATTTAGTATGAATCATACTCTGGATAACGTACTACTTGGTTGTAACAGCTGTTGGTAGCCTCGAAAAACTTCCAGTCATCGTCCCCCATTGAGACTAATATTTACTATGGTGTCTGTCTGTCTGTCTGTCTGTCCGTCCTTCCGGAGAGATATCTCTTTTCAAAGTCTACTCTAACTACTCATTTTTTCTAGAAAGTTGCTTCAATACCTGAGAACGCAAAATTCCAAATATCTCGTCAATAGCGATCTTCTGATCTTACCCTTACCCTTACCCTTACCCTTACCCTTACCCTTACCCTTACCCTTACCCTTACCCTTACCCTTACCCTTACCCTTACCCTTACCCTTACCCTTACCCTTACCCTTACCCTTACCCTTACCCTTACCCTTACCCTTACCCTTACCCTTACCCTTATCGATGTCGATGCATTTATATTGTCGATGCATTAATGATAAAAACGTTCCAAGTGACATCACTGTGCATAGCAAAAGGGTTTTCCCTTACCCTTACAGTACAGCTCGAGTTAGGTGATCCTTGTCCATGGACGTCCATGGACGTCCGGGATTTTGGTGGACGTTTCTGGTGTCTCTCTTTTTACACACTCTCTCGCGTTCCCATCGCCTTCTCCCCACAGGCAATTTATGGCCCCTGTTTGAAGGGAATGTGGGCAGTGAGAGAACTGACTTTTCGAAATGAACTTTTCATGAAACCAAACCATTACCATCAATTATGTTTTGTTCTGAGCATCTCAAATATACCCTATTTCATAGTGCTCCGATGAAGTTCACTACTTACTGACTTTCAGTACTGACTTCCATTTTTACGTGAGTTTTCAAAACGTAATCTATGAGAGACATATGTAGTATTGTTCGCATTGTTTGTCTTAGTCTACATGCGGTTTGTGGTGACTGATTTTCATCATTTTGAATTCCAATATAATTGGTCCCCCGATAAGACAAGGTCCCGTTGTTGCATCCATTCACTCTCATTTGGCGTCCATGTACGGTGTGGACATGTCTGGTGCCTCTACTCTATACACACTCTCTCGCTTTCCTCTCGCGACGCGCATCGCACAGGGCTATTCTGCCGATGGCGGTACAGTCGGACGCGACTGCTTGTGTGAAGTCTGAAACGTCACTCGACTTTCTATAATCTGAAAATTAGGAAAGTAAAATATTATATTTATCTGTCTCTTGTAACCGACATCAAGAATATACCATGGTTCATAGGGATCCAATGAAATCCACTACTTGAGTAGAGCCTCATAGTCAGGGTGGCTACAGTTCTGGTCCCAGCTGTCTTACGTGTCTGGCGCCCTCCATATCACGCTCTCTCTCGCTAGGGGAGGGGCCATAAAAGAGAGAGTTGATGGTGGAAATGCACCATCACTCAAGTTGATCTGGAAATTAGCCCGGGTGGTGATATCTGTATTTGTTCAAAATAGTCCAAATCAAAATTGAAAGACGTCATGTTATTCGTCTCGATGAGAGAAAGCCGGTTCACGGACAATCACAGCTGATTTCTCAAACACAAAAAAAACAGTGGGATAGGGGCGGAGCGAGAGGAGCAATCTGCCTCGACCGTTTGCCGGTGGGGAAGGGTCATAAATGAGTGAGTCGAGTGTGGATTTGCGCAATCACTCAAGTTCAACTGGAAATAAGCACGGGTGGCACTACCTGAATGTGTTCAAAATGTTCGAAATTACAAAAATAAGACATCATTTTGCTCATCTCGAAAAGGCGGAAACAGTGCAAACAAAATTGTAGCTGGTTTCTCGAACATAGAATAGTTGCGATCGCTTGTCAGACTTGTCAGTCTTGACAGACAGCGACCAGAAGTGTTGCCACCCTGACTATGAGGCTCTACTCAAGTAGTGAATTTCATTGGATCCCTATGAACCATGGTATATTCTTGATGTCGGTTACAAGAGACAGATAAATATAATATTTATATTTTCTAATTTTCAGATTCTAGAAAGTCGAATGACGTTTCAGACTTCACACAAGCAGTCGCGTCCGACTGTACCGCCATCGGCAGAATAGCCCTGTGCGATGCGCGTCGCGAGAGGAAAGCGAGAGAGTGTGTATATGGTAGAGGCACCAGACACGTCCACACCGTACATGGACGCCTGGATGAGAGTGAATGGATGCAACAACGGACCTTGTCTTATCGGGGGACCAATTATATTGGAATTCAAAATGATGAAAATCAGTCACCACAAACCGCATGTAGACTAAGACAAACAATGCGAACAATACTACATATGTCTCTGATAGATTATGTTTTGAATACTCACGTAAAAATGGAAGTCAGTACTGAAAGTCAGTAAGTAGTGAACTTCATCGGAGCACTATGAAATATGGTATATTCGAGATGCTCTGAACAAAACATAATTGATAGTAATGATTTCGTTTCATGAAAAGTTCATTTCAAAAAGTCAGTTCTCTCACTGCCCACATTCCCTTCAAACAGGGACCATAAAATGCCTGTGGGGAGACGGCGATGGGAACGCGAGAGAGTGTGTAAAGAGAGAGACACCAGAAACGTCCACCAAAATCCCGGACGTCCATGGACGTCCATGGACAGGGATCACCTAACTCGAGCTGTACTGTACCCTTACCCTTACCCTTACCCTTACCCTTACCCTTACCCTTACCCTTACCCTTACCCTTACCCTTACCCTTACCCTTACCCTTACCCTTACCCTTACCCTTACCCTTACCCTTACCCTTACCCTTACCCTTACCCTTACCCTTACCCTTACCCTTACCCTTACCCTTACCCTTACCCTTACCCTTACCCTTACCCTTACCCTTACCCTTACCCTTACCCTTACCCTTATCCTTGCAAAATCAAAATTTCAAAATTCTGTAAACGCAGATCGATGCGGAATGCTTTTCTCATTATGCATACAAAATTTCATGAGAAAATATTTCGATATGATCGAATACGGGGCGCGGGCCCACTCGGGCCCACACTTTTGCTATTCCATCTAGCGAGCAAAAACAGATGCTGATTATGAAAAACAGATGCTGGCCATCAAAAACAGATGCTGACTATCAAAAACAGATGCTGACTATCAAAAACAGATGCTGACTATCAAAAACAGATGTTGGACAGCCAAAACAGATGCTGGCCCTCCAAAACAAATGCTGGACTTCCAAAACTGATGCTGACTATCGAAAACAGATGCTGGCCATCCAAAACAGATGCTGAATATCGAAAACAGATGTTGGCCGTCCAAAACTCATGCTGGCCATCAAAAACAGATGCTGACTATCAAAAACAGATGCTGAATATCGAAAACAGATGTTGGCCATCCAAAACTCATGCTGGCCATCAAAAACAGATGCTGACTATCAAAAACAGATGCTGACTATCGAAAACAGATGTTGACCACTAAAAACTCATGCTGGCCATCAAAAACAGATGCTGACTATCAAAAAACAGATGCTGACTATCAAAAACAGACGATGATTATCAAAAACAGATGCTGGCCATCGAAAACAGATGCTGACTATCGAAAACAGATGTTGGCTATCCAAAACTCATGCTAGCCATCAAAAACAGATGCTGACTATCAAAAACAGATGCTGACTATCAAAAACAGATGCTGATTATCAAAAACAGATGCTGGCCATCGAAAACAGATGCTGACTATCAAAAACAGATGCTGGACAGCCAAAACAGATGCTGGCCCTCCAAAACAGATGCTGGACTTCCAAAACCAATGCTGACTATCAAAAACAGATGCTGGCCATCCAAAACAGATGCTGACTATCGAAAACAGATGTTGGCCATCCAAAATCACTGTGGCCATCAAAAACAGATGCTGACCATCAAAAGCAGATGCTGACTATCAAAAACAGATGCTGATTATCAAAAACAGATGCTGGCCATCGAAAACAGATGCTGACTATCAAAAACAGATGCTGGCCATCCAAAACAGATGCTGACTATCGAAAACAGATGTTGGCCATCCAAAACTCATGCTGGCTATCAAAAACAGATGCTGACTATCAAAAACAGATGCTGACTATCAAAAACAGATGCTGACCATCAAAAACAGATGTTGGCTTACCAAAACAGATGCTGGCCACCCAAAACAGATGCTGACTAACAAAAACAGATGCTGGCTATCCAAAAAAGATGCTGGACATCCAAAACAGATGCTGGCCATCCAAAAATCACTGTGGCCATCAAAAACAGATGCTGACTATCAAAAACAGATGCTGACTATCAAAAACAGATGCTGACTATCAAAAACAGATGCTGACTATCAAAAACAGATGCTGACTATCAAAAACAGATGCTGGTCATCGAAAACAGATGCTGACTATCGAAAATAGATGTTGGCCATCCAAAAATCACTGTGGCCATCAAAAAAAGATGCTGACTATCGAAAACAGATGCTGACTATCAAAAACAGATGCTGATTATGAAAAACAGATGCTGGCCATCAAAAACAGATGCTGACTATCAAAAACAGATGCTGACTATCAAAAACAGATGCTGACTATCAAAAACAGATGTTGGACAGCCAAAACAGATGCTGGCCCTCCAAAACAAATGCTGGACTTCCAAAACTGATGCTGACTATCAAAAACAGATGCTGGCCATCCAAAACAGATGCTGACTATCGAAAACAGATGTTGGCCATCCAAAACTCATGCTGGCTATCAAAAACAGATGCTGACTATCAAAAACAGATGCTGACTATCAAAAACAGATGCTGACCATCAAAAACAGATGTTGGCTTACCAAAACAGATGCTGGCCACCCAAAACAGATGCTGACTAACAAAAACAGATGCTGGCTATCCAAAAAAGATGCTGGACATCCAAAACAGATGCTGGCCATCCATAACAGATGCTGGCCATCCAAAATTCATGCTGGCAATCAAAAACAGATGCTGACTATCAAAAACAGATGCTGACTATCAAAAACAGATGCTGGTCATCGAAAACAGATGCTGACTATCGAAAATAGATGTTGGCCATCCAAAAATCACTGTGGCCATCAAAAAAAGATGCTGACTATCGAAAACAGATGCTGACTATCAAAAACAGATGCTGATTATGAAAAACAGATGCTGGCCATCAAAAACAGATGCTGACTATCAAAAACAGATGCTGACTATCAAAAACAGATGCTGACTATCAAAAACAGATGTTGGACAGCCAAAACAGATGCTGGCCCTCCAAAACAAATGCTGGACTTCCAAAACTGATGCTGACTATCAAAAACAGATGCTGGCCATCCAAAACAGATGCTGACTATCGAAAACAGATGTTGGCCATCCAAAACTCATGCTGGCTATCAAAAACAGATGCTGACTATCAAAAACAGATGCTGACTATCAAAAACAGATGCTGACCATCAAAAACAGATGTTGGCTTACCAAAACAGATGCTGGCCACCCAAAACAGATGCTGACTAACAAAAACAGATGCTGGCTATCCAAAAAAGATGCTGGACATCCAAAACAGATGCTGGCCATCCATAACAGATGCTGGCCATCCAAAATTCATGCTGGCAATCAAAAACAGATGCTGACTATCAAAAACAGATGCCACGCTTACCACGCTTACCACGCTTACCACGCTTACCACGCTTACCACGCTTACCACGCTTACCACGCTTACCACGCTCACCACGCTTACCACGCTTACCACGCTTACCACACTTACCACGCTTACCACGCTTACCACGCTTACCACGCTTACCACGCTTACCACGCTTACCACGCTTACCACGCTTACCACGCTTACCACGCTTACCACGCTTACCACGCTTACCACGCTTACCACGCTTACCACGCTTACCACGCTTACCACGCTTACCACAAGCTTACCACGCTTACCACGCTCACCACGCTTACCACGCTTACCACGCTTACCACGCTTACCACGCTTACCACGCTTACCACGCTTACCACACTTACCACACTTACCACGCTTACCACGCTCACCACGCTTACCACGCTTACCACGCTTACCACGCTTACCACGCTTACCACGCTTACCACGCTTACCACGCTTACCACGCTTACCACGCTTACCACGCTTACCACGCTTACCACGCTTACCACGCTTACTACGCTTACCACGCTTACCACGATCACCACGCTTACCACGCTTACCACGCTTACCACGCTTACCACGCTTACCACGCTTACCACGCTTACCACGCTTACCACGCTTACCACACTTACCACACTTACCACACTTACCACACTTACCACACACACACACCACACCACATACCACATCTCCCTCTCATTCCATTGCAGTGCGCACAGTCCACCTACCACATGCACATCTCTCTCTCACTCCATTGCAGTGCGCACAGTCCACCCATCACATGTACATCTCCCTCTCACTCCATTGCAGTGTGAACAGTCCACCCACCACATGCACATCTCCCTCTCACTCCATTGCAGTGTGCACAGTCCACCCACCACATGCACATCTCCCTCTCACCCCATTTCAGTACGCACAGTCCACCCACCACATGCACATCTCCCTCTCACTCCATTGCAGTGTGCACAGTCCACCTACCACATGCACATCTCCCTCTCACTCCATTGCAGTGTGCACAGTCCACCCACCACATGCACATCTCCCTCTCACTCCATTGCAGTGCGCACAGCCCAACCACCACATGCACATCTCCCTCTCACTCCATTGCAGTGCGCACAGACCACCGACCACATGCACATCTCCCTCTCATTCCATTGCAGTGCGCACAGCCCAACCACCACATGCACATCTCCCTCTCACTCCATTGCAGTGCGCACAGCCCAACCACCACATGCACATCTCCCTCTCACTCCATTGCAGTACGCACAGTCCACCCACCACATGAACATCTCCCTCTCACTCCATTGCAGTGTGCACAGTCCACCCACCACATGCACATCTCCCTCTCACTCCATTGCAGTACGCACAGTCCACCCACCATATGAACATCTCCCTCTCACTCCATTGCAGTGTGCACAGTCCACCCACCACATGCACATCTCCCTTTCACTACATTGCAGTACGCACAGCCCAACCACCACATGCACATCTCCCTCTCACTCCATTGCAGTACGCACAGTCCACCCACCACATGAACATCTCCCTCTCACTCCATTGCAGTGTGCACAGTCCACCCACCACATTCACATCTCCCTCTCACCCCATTGCAGTACGCACAGTCCACCCACCACATGCACATCTCCCTCTCACTCCATTGCAGTACGCACAGTCCACCCACCACATGAACATCTCCCTCTCACTCCATTGCAGTGTGCACAGTCCACCCACCACATGCACATCTCCCTCTCACTCCATTGCAGTACGCACAGTCCACCCACCATATGAACATCTCCCTCTCACTCCATTGCAGTGTGCACAGTCCACCCACCACATGCACATCTCCCTTTCACTACATTGCAGTACGCACAGCCCAACCACCACATGCACATCTCCCTCTCACTCCATTGCAGTACGCACAGTCCACCCACCACATGAACATCTCCCTCTCACTCCATTGCAGTGTGCACAGCCCACCCACCACATGCACATCTCCCTCTCACCCCATTTCAGTACGCACAGTCCACCCACCACATGCACATCTCCCTCTCACTCCATTGCAGTGTGCACAGTCCACCTACCACATGCACATCTCCCTCTCACTCCATTGCAGTGTGAACAGTCCACCCACCACATGCACATCTCCCTCTTACTACATTGCAGTACGCACAGCCCAACCACCACATGCACATCTCCCTCTCATTCCATTGCAGTGCGCACAGTCCACCTACCACATGCACATCTCTCTCTCACTCCATTGCAGTGCGCACAGTCCACCCATCACATGTACATCTCCCTCTCACTCCATTGCAGTGTGAACAGTCCACCCACCACATGCACATCTCCCTCTCACTCCATTGCAGTGTGCACAGTCCACCCACCACATGCACATCTCCCTCTCACTACATTGCAGTACGCACAGCCCAACCACCACATGCACATCTCCCTCTCACCACATTGCAGTGCGCACAGTCCACCCACCACATTCACATCTCCCTCTCACTACATTGCAGTGTGAACAGTCCACCCACCACATGCACATCTCCCTCTCACTCCATTGCAGTACGCACAGTCCACCCACCACATGAACATCTCCCTCTCACTCCATTGCAGTGTGCACAGTCCACCCACCACATGCACATCTCCCTCTCACTCCATTGCAGTGTGCACAGTCCACCCACCACATGCACATCTCCCTCTCACTCCATTGCAGTACGCACAGTCCACCCACCACATGAACATCTCCCTCTCACTCCATTGCAGTGTGCACAGTCCACCCACCACATGCACATCTCCCTTTCACTACATTGCAGTACGCACAGCCCAACCACCACATGCACATCTCCCTCTCACTCCATTGCAGTACGCACAGTCCACCCACCACATGAACATCTCCCTCTCACTCCATTGCAGTGTGCACAGCCCACCCACCACATACACATCTCCCTCTCACCCCATTTCAGTACGCACAGTCCACCCACCACATGCACATCTCCCTCTCACTCCATTGCAGTGTGAACAGTCCACCCACCACATGCACATCTCCCTCTCATTCCATTGCAGTGTGCACAGTCCACCCACCACATGCACATCTCCCTCTCACTCCATTGCAGTGCGCACAGTCCAACCACCACATGCACATCTCCCTCTCACTACATTGCAGTGTGAACAGTCCACCCACCACATGCACATCTCCCTCTCATTCCATTGCAGTGTGCACAGTCCACCCACCACATGCACATCTCCCTCTCACTCCATTGCAGTGCGCACAGTCCAACCACCACATGCACATCTCCCTCTCACCCCATTGAAGTGAAACTCCGTGGTATTATTAGGTATTAAATGACAGAGGAGGTAAAGGGGAGTCGAAAGACACCTTATAAAGAAGTTTTGAACGATTTTAAAGGTGTTTGGCGATATTCGGAAGTCATGCCCTGGGAGCATGTGGCATATGCCCTGATAGTGTTTCAAAAAATCTGAAACTCTGCCCAAAAATCAGGCTCGCCGAGACAATTCCAACGAGCTCTTGTTTAAAAAAAGCCCTTGTTTAAAAAAATATATATACAAAAAAGATAAATAATAAAATAAAAAAAGTATTAGAGAGGGCGCGCAGCGTTTCCAGTCACGCTAGCTAATAGCTAGCCCTCTGCTGGCGGGCGAGCGCGAGAGCATGCGAGAGAGCACGCTGTTTGGAGAGAGGCAGATGCACTTTGGTGGCGGCGATCAGTAGGAATTAATGATAAGGGGAGAGAGAAAGAGAGAACGAGAGAAAGAGAGAAAGAGAGAAAGAGAGAAAAAGAGAAAGAGAGAACGAGAGAACGAGAGAACGAGAGAACGAGAGAACGAGAGAACGAGAGAACGAGAGAACGAGAGAACTAGAGAACGAGAGAAAGAGAGAAAGAGAGAAAGAGAGAAAGAGAGAACGAGAGAACGAGAGAACGAGAGAACGAGAGAACGAGAGAACGAGAGAACGAGAGAACGAGAGAAAGAGAGAACGAGAGAAAGAGAGAACGATATAACAAAAAAACTAGAGAACGAGAGAAAGAGAGAAAGGGAGAAGGAGGGAAGGAGGAAAGGAGAGACGGAGAGACGGAAAGAACGAGAGAACGAGAGAACGAGAGAGCGAGAGAACGAGAGAAAGGGAGAACGAGAGAAAGAGAGAACGATATAACGAGAGAACTAGAGAACGAGAGAAAGAGAGAAAGAGAGAAAGGGAGAAGGAGGGAAGGAGGGAAGGAGAGACGGAGAGACGGAGAGAACGAGAGAACGAGAGAACGAGAGAACGAGAGAACGAGAGAACGATATAACGAGAGAACTAGAGAACGAGGGAAAGAGAGGAAGAGAGAACGAGTTAAGGAGAGAACGAGAGAAAGAGAGAACGAGAGAACAAGAGAACGAGAGAACGAGAGAACGATATAACGAGAGAACTAGAAAACGAGAGAAAGGGAGAAAGAGAGAAGGAGGAAAAGAGGGAAGGAGAGAAGGAGAGAAGGAGAGACGGAGATACGGAGAGAACGATTAAACGAGAGAACGAGAGAAGGAGAGAACGAGAGAACGAGAGAACGAGAGAACGAGAGAAAGAGAGAACGAGAGAACGATATAACGATATAACGAGAGAACGAGAGAAAGAGAGAACGAGAGAACTAGAGAACGAGAGAAAGAGAAAAGGAGGGAAGGAGGGAAGGAGGGAAGGAGGGAAGGAGAGAAGAAGAGGCGGAGAGACGGAGAGAACGAGAAAACGAGAGAACGAGAGAAAGGGAGAACGAGAGAACGAGAGAACGAGAGAACGGGAGAACGAGAGAACGAGAGAACGAGAGAACGAGAGAACGAGAGAACGATATAACGATATAACGATATAACGATATAACGATATAACGATATAACGATATAACTAGAGAACGAGAGAACGAGAGAACGATATTTAACGAGACAACTAGAGAAAGAGAGAACGAGAGAAAGAGAGAAGGAGGGAAGAAGAGAAGGAGAGGAGGAGAGAAGGAGAGAAGGAGGGAAAGAAGGGAAGGAGAGAAGAAGAGGAGGAGAGAAGAAGGGAAGGAGAGCAAGAGAGAAGGAGGGAAGGAGGGAAGGAGAGGGGGAGAGGAGGAGAGAACGAGAAAACGAGTAAGCGAGAAAATATCGAATAAATTCGAAATGAAATTGATGAAATAATGAGAGAAGAACATGTTTGAAGATGAGAGAGAAAATTTCTATGAAATTCAACAAAAGGACATATATTATCTTTTAAAAGTACTTCCGTAAAAAGTGTTGTTTGTGTTAACCTGATTCAAGAAAAGCGCATGCATATATTATTAATTTTTGAAAAATCAAATCGTAAACACCTGAACATGAAAACTAACACAAACTTGCTCTTTCAAACGATTATAGAATAGTTACACGTTACATTCAGAATAATACGATTGTTTTGTTTATTTAGTGTTTTTTGCGGTTTATTAATCATGGTTTATCAATAAAACAATATGTTAATCGTGATGTTGTTTGACTCAATGTTTCAGGTATAAAAATGTCAAAAAAACATGGAATTATTCAACATTAATTATTCAACAATTATTCAACGTTTTGAAAGAGCAAGTTTGTGTTAGTTTTCATGTTCAGGTGTTTACGATTCGATTTTTCAAAAATTAATAATATATGCATGCGCTTTTCTTGAATCAGGTTAACACAAACAACACTTTTTACGGAAGTATTTTTAAAGGAACAGTGGCGACTTGTTTCTGCAACAATCTGCCACAACTCCTCATTCTCACACGAGCAAAACGTTTGGCGGGAACGGGAATCGAACCAGCGAGCTCGGTGCCACAACGCAGCGCACATGCACTGAGCCATGAAGCAAGTGAAAGGCCTTCGTTCATTTGCGCTTATGTCTCCAACCCCAATTTTTGCAGTATTGAAACGTTGGGTGGTAGGCTATTCGTGGTGGGACCAATTTTGAGCTCAAATTTTCAGCTGCATTCTTGACATTTGCAGATTCAAAAGTAACGCAGAATCGTCGTTCTTTCGCGAAAATTGCAAATGTGTTAGGTTTATATGATTTTAAAAAATACTTCAAGTCAAAAATAAGTCGCCACTGTTCCTTTAAAAGATAATGTAGTATTCCATTAGATCAGATCATCTTAAGCGTTGTCGCTCCGTGGCCGGCGATATGTCAGTCCAGATGTCAATTCAATCGAAAACAAAACAAATAGGAATCTAAAAATAAATGACTCTCTGCACGAACCACGCATATGAACCATTTGATTAAAAGCCTAACTAAATACATTCTAATTACTAGAATTAAACAGTTCAGAGTGGGAAAAGACGCAAACCAACACGATATCTAGATCTAGCCCCATTTATGGCGTGTTCGCCTAACACACACGTTTGCGGCAAACATGTCAAAAAACTATTCCCAAAACTTGATGCGAACGTCCCTGACCACATGTCAACGTGTCAGAATGCAATAGGAATTGAACCCGGGTCCTTCGACTACCGGGCAAAAGCGTTACCACAACACTAACCGCTCACATTCGCAAGCAGTTGAACGGGAGTGATAAGGGATGACGTCGTAGCGACACTGCCATGCTACATTTAGGGACGGGCGCGTGGGGGAATATACTGGGTGGCTGGCGACATGCCTCCCCAATGGGAGATGCGTAACGTGAGGGGTCACCCGAGAGAGTGATAGTAGCGCGCGCGGGCAATGCCGCGAGACACTCGCTATTATCAACTATTACCATGTTTGTAACCCTCAGGCATAAGAAAATGAGCCATGCCTCAGACAGACAATTTAATTGTCTTCTCGTACATACCACATATGATCAGCATTCCATTCACCGAGACATCGCTATTGTCTCTCAAAGAGAGTGCACTCATTTTCAAAGTACACTTTTTTGTTGTATTTGAACATTGTATTTAGTTTGGCGGTCTCTGTTCCAACGATTTCTAGTGAAGAAATGAATTTCCTTTCTAACTGTACCTTCCATTTGCTGTTTCAAAAATCCCTAAAACTCCCATTTCACTATTTGTATACAAGTTGACTACTCTCCACCCACTACATACGCATCTGATTATCTCTTGATATCGATCAAATATCGATTTGGCCGTCTCTGTTCCATTTCATACTTATAATTCACATCATCTATTATAAAACCATATAACTCTTATTCCCGCTATCTCAACCCTATACTTCCCAAGACTACTTTTGTCATGTGCTTTGTATAGTTGAACTAGAACGGGGTTCTGTGTGTGGGGAGAGAGGAGAGAGATAAGACGCGAGAGATCGCCTATGGCAATTTCCCATTAAATGGTCTCGCCGCGACCAGATCGGCGGGATGATCTCGCGTTACGCGGCTCCATGCAAAATCCTGGTCACGGAATGTCTTCTTGAATAATTTATATCTCTTTTCATAATGAATTTCGTCGTTTCGTGTATTAACATTTTCTTATTTTTTCGATGTGCTCTATACAATAGTGTCGTTCCCGACTCTCAGTGAAGACTTTTGTAAAACACGTGCCCGTCCCTAGCTACATTGCCCAGTCACTCGACACTCTTTTCTCTCGGGTCCAGGGTCTCGGGTCCAGCTGGCTCGGCCGACTGTCCCGCCAGAGCAGCCCAGTTTCGCGCCGACAACCGCACACCATTTTGCATCTCTCTGTAACCAGCGCCACTCTCAGTCACTACCATCGTACCTCGATACAAATGACAGTCATAGAGGAGAGCGAGAGAGAGAGAGAGAGAGAGAGAGAGAGAGGGGGGGGGGGAGAAAGAGAGCTCGACTTGAACAAGTAGTCAAGTCACCGCCTGTGCACTCCAATACCACCAATCAACATTATTTTCTCTTTGCGCAACGCGCTCTTCATAATTATCCAACTTCCCAAATGCCTTGATTGTACCAGGTTCAAGGACGAAATCGCCAACGCGCGGTACTTACGCGCGCGGACACAAAAATCTGGTCTCATATTGTGCGCTCCGGCGGTTCAGTGGATTTGAACACGACACAATATGATCCTAATTCCTACCAGTCCACCCTGGCTGACACTTCGACGAGAGAAGCCGATAAGTGTCACAACAGCCTAGCCCCCCAGCCACTACCAGATGTAATCACTTCCCGAAATGTCCACCCTACTCAATCAGACAACAGACAATGTTCGAGCCATTATTTATTAACGGTGGAGAGAGGGAGAGAGACCATACTCTCCTCGGGGGAGGAAGAGGCAAGAGTCCCTGTCCAGAGAAAGGCGGGGGCGGGGCCGCGCGCCATCGCGGTTTACAATGACCGCGACACTCCTGCGGCGGCAGATGAAGTCGGCGGCCGGCGAGATGGACAGGAACAGGAAGGCGCGGAGAACATCGGAGCGGACGGGCGACTGCGGATCTGGCAGCTGCTTGGTGACTCCTCGGTGGACGGGTGCCTCCATCGAGCCGCTTCTCCGGGATTCCTTGATGGACGATGTCGATTCCCCGTCTCGCTGTCTCCGCGCATCCTTCTTTACGCCATTATCTGTTCTACGTATTCTCCTCTCGCTCTTTGAGCCAACGCAGATGTGATATCATGAGAATCGGTGGAGTCGGGTGGCACAAAGACATGATGAGATAAACATACAATCTTCCTTGCATTCCGACACATGTCTCGCACCATTCGATGTCGGTTAGCGGACTCATGTGGTTTATTCTGTGTCTCACACTGACTTGCTGCGAAGGAATTCAGCTAATTCAAATGGTCAACTGTCCCACTTGCGACGTCCAATCCGATATCTGCGTGGCTTTCCACCAATGAGTATTACGATATAATGCGTACGTGCGTACGTACATAGTGCCTCTCTGTCAGGTATCCGCGCTACTACGACTGTGTGCGTCTTGATGTGATTCCGTGTTGGCTCTGGGAGGCTCTCCTGTATTTCTCACATTCCCATCGCTTCGCATTCGATGGGATCCTCCGCCGCCGGCCACGCATCTGTTCGCTTTACGATGTTCTTAGTTGGCTTTGCGGCGCTGATCCTTTGACAGAGAGGAGTGCGGTGATACAATGGTCCGTTATACAGTTATATTGCTCGAATGAATAACTAATGATTGTGAAGAATATAACAGTTTTGAGAATCTTGCACGGCAGTGTGCTCTGAGGTTTGTTTTACAGAGAGAGTTATACATATATTTGAAGGGTATTTACATAATTGTTGCTCAAATACATGCGATTGCGCAAGGGATTACAACCTTGATTAGAAGAAAGACTATTCCTACAAGCATCGCCACGCTGCCGATGATTTTTGGCAGGTTGCTCATGAAGGCTAGAAATGACATTGCAAAACTGGGGGTTTCGATAGTGTTCGTGTAAACAATCTCTCCCTCGACAGTCCCTCCGAGAATGCTGGAAATCTCGTCTGCACCACTGTAGTGCAGAATGCCGTCTAGCTGAATCGCCGTTCTTTTTCCTCCGCAGCGCATCGTGCAGGAGAATTTGGCTTCCGGCCTGTCCGTCTTGAAACGGACTGTGTTCACCGTACCACTGGGTGCACACGTGAGTGTGTCTGTCAACTCATTGTTACACACCAGCTGAGCGGAGGTGGCTCTGTCGCTGTCAGACGCGCATGTCAGATTGGCGGACGCTCCACTGACACATGAGTAGCAACCAGCAATGTGGCTGTACGATACTAGAGAGCACTTAGAGACAGAGTGATCTACTCCCGTCTTCAAATCTTTTTCCAGGTTTAGCTGCAAGTGGATGTTATTGTGCAGCGTTTTGAACATTGGCAGGTTGCCATCTTTTGAGGGCAATATCTCGAAATGCCGTCCAATAAGTGGCAGCCGGTTGTCTTCTGCTTCTACTAGGTCTGAGTAGTCTACTGGCTTGTCACACTCGCACACTGCGACGTCTTCTGCTGGGCTGCACCTGCACGTTTCTCGATACGCGCACTTGCCTTGTTGATCACAAATCAGAAGCGGGGGTGGCAGGTTGGTTCGAATTAGAGCCAGCTTGTTCTGGAATGCGACAAACGACTTTGTCATGTAGCGAATCGGCTCGGTTGTCGCATCGATAAGCGTCAGGTTGCTTCTCTCAAATCGGATCGTTCCTCCGTTGTCGATGACGATTTGACGTTTCGTCTTGTTTCCAGCTCTGGAGATTTCGACTGTCAACACCGCCTGTCTGTCATAGTTCTCGCACTCGAATAGTTGCACTCGATCCGGAATCGTAGGGACGACGTAGTTTCTCACGAACAAACATCCAGGCGTGGGGAGCAGGCAGCCGCACTGCAGGAAGCCGCAGCTTTCCATGCACAGAGATGCCCCGGCGTGTCCTGCCGCCATGGTGAGCTCGGGGATGACAGTGCTGGTGTTGACTGCTGCGCATTTCTGTGCAGTGCAGAGGGAATTGCCTGCGCATCGCTTGACGCTCGCGTTGTGCAGAGACACGTTCTTTGTGTACATGATCGCTCCCGGCACGCACTTGTGTGATAGGTATTCCAATTTGAAAGACAACTTCTCCGTCTCTGATCCCTCTCCTCCCACATGCAGACAAATCTCCCGCACTGTTGGCGTGAACATCAGTTCCACTGTCTTCTTGATAGCACACTTGTTCCATGAGCACTGCTCCTCGCTGTGCGAGATGGGCACGCTCACATCACACGCGCTCGCCGCTGACATAATCGCGAATACGGTGGCTATGATTAGTGCGCGTCTCGCAGGTGTTCTCGTTCGAGTCAGCCACTCTCCCATTTCGAGTTCTGCTGCGCGGTCGGGATCTCTCCTCACTGACCCGAGGACCCTCCGGCCAAACGAGGTCCCGCCCCTTCCTGTCAATGCGCTTATCTGATCATTTTCTCGCCTCTTCTCGCACCATTTACGGTGCGGGCAGCAGACGCACCAGTATGCGGCCGACATGATAAGACCAATGATTGTGGAGATGTATATCACAAATAGTCGAACTCCGCAGTGGGGATTAATCAGCACGTGGGCGAGGCACGTTGTACATGCCGCTGTCTTACAGTAATCTTTCGGCGGGCATGTGGTGGATACGATCTGAATCCGGGATTCCTCCGTCCGTCTCCACTTCACAGCGTGCTCGACTGTCAGTATGCTCACTGGAATCACCACCTCCGTGGCGTTTCCTGATTGCAGACCATGCAGACAGTAGTGCTCGCTGCAGACATCATATGTTCCAGCCGGATTCTTATCGTATAGAGTCACACCGGTTTCTGTACACACAATCACTGTGTCGTTTCCGGAGGGAATCACGTGCGATTCGTCCGTCTCCCATGCATCATGCGACTCGATGAAATCAGCGTGCGAGTCTGGGAGATCTGCGACCCTGTTCGAATCTCGCCAGTGAATCCCGTCTTCGCGCATTGACCGATCATAAATCTGTTGGCCTCTCATCAGACCAGCCATGAATGCTCTCTGGCTCCTCAGGTCCCCGTCCATCCAGTCATCGAACGTTGAGTTCGCGACAGGCGGAGTGGTGGTGGTGGATGGGGAACGCGTACGAGAAGCGGGGATAGTGGTTGGGCTTATAATAGTCGTTTTCGGACTGGATGCCAATCTGGGTGTGTGTGTAGTGGAAGTGAATGGGGGGACAGGGGTTGTTGTAAACGCGCGAGTCGACACAGGGAGCGGGAGAGACTGCCTCGGTGGCTGTGTAGTCTCCCATTTCCGAATCTCTGCGTTGTAATCTCGGATCGCGTTACAGGGGAGGAATAGGGACAGTAATGACATTATCGTAATCAGCGTCGCGGCTTTGTTGATTCCAGCCGGCGTTCGCTTCTGATTCAGTTTCGGTTCCGGTCTCTCGATTTCGATAGGCACGAGGTGTTGGATCGCCCTAGACAAGACGTGTCCATTGGCTGTGCGCACGTGCACAGTCCGCACCTGGCCGTCCCTTCCCTCCTTCAGTCCCGTGACCAGAGCTGTCGGCCACTCGCGGCGCGACTTGTTCTCGTCTCTGATCAGCACCATATCACCAATGCGCGGTCTTTTTATCGCAGACTTCGACGCTCTTTTCAGAGCCGTCTCCGTGTCTGTCGCGTTGTTCGCCATGTACTCCCGAGTGAACACATTCCAGAACTTCTTCATGTGCTTCACCACGTGATTGTAACTTTCTACAGTAGACTCGTACTCTCTCTCCACGTTTTTCTTGAGAAGTTCTTCTGTATTGTGAGTCACTATGTTGGGCGTGCCTCCCTCGCTCTCCACTTGTGTGAGCGGGCGAGAGTTGACCACCCTGCCGGCCTCGGCGAGCAGGGTCATGTACTCCAGTTTCTCGATGTTTCCATCCACAGTGTTTGCTCGCACGAAACAAAGTTGATCGAGCTTTCGCTCTTTCCGACAACCATCAGTCCGAATACCGTGGAAATCACCATCGCGCCAGATGGCAGAGCGACTCTGCTTGCTGGGTCGACCACTTGCCAGAAGACGTCCGCGCCGAGCAGGATGCCCGGCTGGCGCGTCTCCTCTCCGATCTTCTCCACACCCATCTTCTTGAGTGCGTTCAAGTCTTTTCTGTTCATGCGTGCGCTGTGGACGGGTTTTGTGATCCCTTTCTTCGTGTACAGTTTGCACTGCATTTTCTCGCCGGTTGGCAGCAGGAACGTTGTTTCCCGCAGTGAAGATTTCTCTTTCACCGTCCCTCCACCAAACACTTGCAGGTGCAACGTTGTCTCATGCAGGGGCAGCAGTTTTAGCTCGTCAGCGAGCGTCTCGTCGATGAACGACCTCTCTGCGCCACTGTCCAGTAGGACTGGCACCAGGACGCTCTCTCCTGTGCGCGAGAGCACGTGCGCCTGCACCACCATGAGTCTGCCTGCGCTCACGCTCACTTGATTGACTGAGAACTTTTTCCACATGCTCTTTTTCTTGCCTTTCTTAGCTTCACCATCGCTGTACTCGTTGTACTTTTTCTCTCCTCTGTCGCACAGAGATGAGTGATGGGCTCGCTGGCATGACTTGCAGTTGGAAGATTTACACTGTTTGGCCACGTGCGAGTCGCTCAAGCAGTTCAGACACAGTCTCAGCTCGAACGCTCTTGCCCTCCTTTCGTCGGGCGTCTTGTACTTCACGCACTCTCCGGATGCATGATTTTTGAGTGCCCAGTATTTGCATGATTTGATGTATGTGCCGCGCGCTTCTCGCTTCTCCCGGGAGTCAGTTGTGGCGAATACGACTGACTCGGTCTCTCGCTCACCCTTATTCTCCGTCCTCTCAAATGCCTTTTCCTCGAGACGGTAAATAACTCGTTCTATCGCGTTCAGCAGTGCCTCGACATCATCTCGATCGAATAGATCTTCCAACATCTCCAGTTTATCCCATACAATCTCGGGAAACTTTCTTTTGATTGTGATATAGAGATGAGGAGTCTGTGTTGTGGTCAGCTCCGACAGGGCTGACACGAGAGCCGTCAGTTCGTCATGAACTGAGCGCAGATCCGCAGGTTTTTTAGACCGTGCAGGTTTCATCGAGTTGATCTGATCATGGATGACCTGGATCTGCCGCTCTGGGCGCGCGTACGTCTTGCGTAGATGCTCGACTGCATCTGCATATCTTTCCCCTGAAGGTGGGAACCGACGGATTGCTGAGAGCGCGGGGCCAGCGAGGGAATTGGTGAGTGCGGTCATTTTCACCACGTTCTCTGCCGTTCGCTTGTGCACGAGTTCGCTAAAGATTGACCAAAAGCGATTCCACTCCGCATAGTCCCCCGCAAATGTGGGGATCTCGAGTTTGTTCGACTTTGCGAGAACGACCGCTAAGTCGATCTGGCGCGCGTTGCCGCCTGCGAGATCAGTCCGCCTGGGGGGCCTCTCGGGGGAACTCGTTCGAGCCGCCGAGGCCGGCGAGGCCTCGGTCTGTGCGCGCGCATTAGCAGGCGTCGCTGCCAGCTGCTGTCTCGCTGCGGTTCTCGCGGCAGCTGACTTGCGGACTACTGTCACGGGGACCGGTGTGCGCTGTTCGGGGTCATCCGATTCACCATCTCCCGACTCCTCACTTAGGTCGGTCAGAAGAGACTCTTCGAGAACGATTTCCCGCAGGAACTCAGGTTTGAGTACGGGTGTGAACGAGGGGTCTTGCGCAGCGATCATGTCGTTCAACTCATCTATCCTCCTTCTCATCTTGGCCACCGCGCTGGTGGCCTTGCTGATCAGCAGCACTGACTCGTTTTTCAAGATGTTGTATTCGTGTTTGTGCTCAGATCTGTCCTCTTTCGATGTCTTTGTCATGATCTCTTCCGCACCCTGTACGCATTCCCAGACGCCTCTGCACTGCGCATCGAGAGATACGGTTGCCGTGACAATTGCGGACAGCGCACTTCGCATCTTTTTCACAGTTGCAGACACGGCGGGCTTTCCATATTTTTTGTCAGTTTTTCGACCTCTTTCTTTGCCCTCTCGATCCTTCGATTGGATGCGATGCACCCTGCTTCGAAGGAAGGTGCCATATCCACCCGAGCACTTTCCTTTCTTCGCACTCTCTCACGTACTTTGTTTACTTGTCAAGAGGATCGGCGCTCCGAACTCGGTTGAGTTAGCTGATGTTTTATATATGACAAAAGGTTTGACCGGCGCTCCGAACTTCGAAAAGTGAGCTGGTCAGATCGGCGCTCCGAAACTCAAATGAGTGAGCTGATCTTATATATATGGCGAAAGGCTTTGACCGGCGCTCCGAACTTCGAAAAGTGAGCTGGTCAGATCGGCGCTCCGAAACTCAAGTGAGTGAGCTGATCTTATATATCTTGCGAAAAGTTTGACCGGCGCTCCGAACTTCGAAAAGTGAGCTGGTCAGATCGGCGCTCCGAAACTCAAATGAGTGAGCTGATCTTTTATACTTTTATTTGAGCTACGGTGATTCTACTCGAAATAAGTGTGTCCAAGAGTCAAATTCAGTCTGTCTACAGAATGACTCAGGAGTATATCGAACTCCTCTCCACTATCCGTGGTGAAACGGTAGTGGGATTTTTCGCAGGGTACGATTGCAAACGGACTCACAGACTCCTATTTGCTGCCGGTGTTAGAAGTCGCTCCGCTGATCACGTGGAAGCTTCTTCGAGTTGGGCAGTTGACTAAGAGCTGTTGACGGTCGGTGGCTGCGTGTTACAATGACTGTTGCTCTGTCTTCTAGCTTCACCGCCTATCCTGCTATCGTAAATCACACTTGGTGCTCTCGACCCGCGGTCGTAAAGGCACCTCCCCTGCCAAACGCGCTGTCCGGAGCGCAGCTGCCCAGTGCAGCTGTAATCCTTCGAGCGACGCGTGCCGCCAGAGTGTACTAAGTGACAGCACAACTCTGGGATACAGTAACCCGCGCGCATAAAATTACCATAAATGCGCAGACCATGAATGC
This sequence comes from Rhabditoides inermis, assembly GCA_963966185.1. Classification (NCBI taxonomy): domain Eukaryota; kingdom Metazoa; phylum Nematoda; class Chromadorea; order Rhabditida; family Rhabditidae; genus Rhabditoides; species Rhabditoides inermis. The sequence goes on along the minus strand of CAWZYM010000341.1, from coordinate 393,270 downwards.
GGGTGGTAGTAGTCTAGTGTCGGTAGCTTACCTGCGACGACGCCTCTCGGTCGTCCGGTGACTTGGCGTGCCACTCGCCGACGTCATCTACCTGTGGGATACGGCTCGGACCGGCCTGATCCGGCCCTCACCTACCCCGACCCCTAGCCGTGCGTTCTGCTCAGTGCACGGTGTGTCTGTGCTGTGCCAGACGGGTCAGAATTGTGATGTTAGACTAGCTAGTTTAGTTGCACACTTCCCCTATGTGCTCCATTTCTCGTGTCCTCATACGTGTTCACTGTGCATAGACAAGCAGTGCTTATGTTGTGAGTGTGCGTGACACTCCCTCCCTGGGGTCTGACCACTACCGAGTGGTTTTACCCTGCCGGCGTTGCGGCGGCAGTGCGAGAATGTTGAACAAGTCGGCCGCTCGACACGTGCCTGTGCGTGCATGTAAACATGCGTGTGAGTGTGGTGATTTCAAATTCAAACGACGCTGCGATTCGAGAATTTTAGGTGCGCGAGAGTGATGGGACAATCGAGCCGCGATAAAATGAAATCAGAACATACACGAGTGACGTCAAATAACCGCAAAAAAATGTGAACGCAACAAGGAGAATCACCCGTCGGTGAAACGAGAATTAGACATACTACAACTGTATCAAATCAATATTAGGATAAAGCGATCGCTCAATATCCAATAACGACACACGCGCTGAAGAGGAAAGGTTAAGAAACGCTAAAGAGCGACGAATGAAGTGCAGAATGCTCATCGGGAGCAACGCGGAAAGAGCGGCCAGAATGGAATTTAGCCGTTGCACCATGTGCGGGGCGGTGGTTCAGTGGTGTTAAATATATACTGATACACAATCATTCGATAACCAAATCCTACCAGTCTACTCTGGCTGACACGACGGCTGAGTGCAGCCGAGATGTCACAACAGCAAGACCCCTCTCCCCCTCCCCTTTCCACTACTGGTTGTTGTCACATCCCAACAGTCCAGCATACTCAACAATAACAGAACGCGTAACGACATCACGATTTATCAATCACGGCATATCTGTAGGGTGGGGGAGAGTCGAGTGCCTGTCCTATCCGTTCTTTGCGGGGGCGGGCGACCGCGCCCGATCGCGGTTTCCGATACCGCGACACTGGTGGATAGGTGGATGGAAGGCAGTGTGCACGGATCGTGTTGATTTGGTGATACCATTGTTGGTCAAGGATGCAATTGTGTCGGAACTGCTTTTTATTCATACAAAAAAACATTTAAAAAAAGTTATCACACTCAAAAAATAAGAAAAGTGTTCGTTTACTTGTTACACATCTCAGTGTGGACAAAGTGGGTAAGTGCGCGTACGGTGGTGGGGCGCATGTGGGAGAACTCGAGAAACAAGTCCGTGCAAGCGCCCTTGTCCTCGCTATCGACTGGAAAGAGGGATTAGATGGCTAGTCATCCCTCATCTCTACTCACCATGTCCCTCGAACTGCTTGACTATGTTGACGACCTTGACACGAGCACGGAGGCTCAGCTTGGCTACGGTGTTTCGGAGCCACAGTAGCTGGTCGTCGCTGGGGGTGGGCGAAGGAGTGAAGGACACCACGTCGATGTCCGAGTCGTCGGAATCGGAAGGAGTCTCGACGCTGTACTCGATGGAGCAATCCGTATCGGAGTCGGAGTAGTAAGAGTCGTAGTAGGAGGAGAGAGAAGATGGAGAAGAGGACAGGGAGGAATCGTCAGTGTAGTCGGAATCGTCAGTAGAGGACGAAGAGGGGGCAGGGGAGTAGGACATTCTGGAAAGGATGGATATATATGGATGGAGTATAGAACAAGGAAGTAGTTGAATGGACAATGAGATGATGAGATGGGCTGGTGTTTTATACTACTAGGTGAATGACCTACTTGTTTGATATTCATTAATTGTTTGCCGCAAGCAAGCGAGCATGAAAGAAAGAAGCATGGGAATGCGAGCTCAATTATTGGACCTAATGTCCCGAGAAATGGCCTGCTCTGAATGACCGCGGGCGTGTAGAAGGGTATTGATTGAAGCTAAACAGTATCATCTCTGTCGATTATTCGATTTTCGTATCGAGTTGATGATACTGAACGAGTGAAACGTATCGTTTATTTTTGTGTTTGAATATATGAAGAAGGATAAATCAAAGAAGTGAGGTGTCTGATGAGAGACGAATAGATGGGTAGTTCTCCACCAATATATTCTCCACCAATATATACCCATTCATAAAGAAAACGCGAATTGGATCAAGTGGTTTCGACTCCTAGCATCTTACCACTTGAGCCTTCCATCAACCCGCAGTCTCATCCGGAGTCTCTATCCCCTATCCCCTATAGTCTCTATACGAACAAATGTATTTCTATCTCCCGCTTTTGCAGACGCCGCCGTCAGTTTACCATAGCTGTGAAGCCGGTGCTGGTGCACATGCTGAGCCACGTGCAGACTGGGGTCGTCAGCGACGAGGTGGGCGGGGTCTCTCCCTCTCTCTCTCCTTCTCTCTCTCTCTCCCTCTTTCCCTCTCTCCTTATCTCCCTCCCTCTCCCTAACCCTCCTCTCTCCCTCTTCCTCTCTCTCCTTCTCTCTCTCTCTCTCTCACTCTCTCTCTCTCTCTCTCTCTCTAGAGTGGTTTTCACTTCTTTCATTCGATATGTTTCAAAGGATCTCTTTATATAGGAATGAGTGGGCAATGTAATCAACTTGAGAGATTGTCCACGGTCCACCCCTCCATTCCAGCTGTGCACTCGCGCATTGCGCCCCTCACCTCCCCGTGTCCGCTGGATGGGCATCGATGCACGTCGACCACGGTGGCCGTGCGACATCTACTCGACGACCACGAACACATGCTCATGCTGGGGTGAGAGAGGGGAGAGAGAGAAGGGGGGGGGGAGAGAGAGAACACATGCTCATGCTGGGGTGAGAGAGGGGAGAGAGAAGGGGGGGGGAGAGAGAACACATGCTCATGCTGGGGTGAGAGAGGGGAGAGAGAGAAGGGGGAGGGAGAGAGAGAGAACACATGCTCATGCTGGGGTGAGAGGGAGAGAGAGAGAAGAGGGGGGGAGAGGGGGAGAGAGAGAGAACACATGCTCATGCTGGGGTGAGAGGGAGAAAGAGAGAAGGGGGGGGGGGGGGAGAGAGAGAACACATGCTCATGCTGGGGTGAGAGGGAGAGAGAGAGAAGGGGGAGGGAGAGGGGGAGAGAGAGAGAACACATGCTCATGCTGGGGTGAGAGGGAGAGAGAGAGAAGGGGGAGGGAGAGGGGGAGAGAGAGAGAACACATGCTCATGCTGGGGTGAGAGGGAGAAAGAGAGAAGGGGGGGGGGAGAGAGAGAACACATGCTCATGCTGGGGTGAGAGGGAGAGAGAGAGAAGGGGGAGGGAGAGGGGGAGAGAGAGAGAACACATGCTCATGCTGGGGTGACAGGGAGAGAGAGAAGGGGGAGGGAGAGGGGGAGAGAGAGAGAACACATGCTCATGCTGGGGTGAGAGGGAGAAAGAGAGAAGGGGGGGGGGAGAGAGAGAACACATGCTCATGCTGGGGTGAGAGGGAGAGAGAGAGAAGGGGGGGGGGGAGAGAGAACACATGCTCATGCTGGGGTGAGAGGGAGAAAGAGAGAAGGGGGGGGGGGGGAGAGAGAGAACACATGCTCATGCTGGGGTGAGAGAGGGGAGAGAGAGAAGGGGGAGGGAGAGAGAGAGAACACATGATCATGCTGGGGTGAGAGGGAGAGAGAGAGAAGGGGGAGGGAGAGGGGGAGAGAGAGAGAACACATGCTCATGCTGGGGTGAGAGGGAGAAAGAGAGAAGGGGGGGGGGAGAGAGAGAACACATGCTCATGCTGGGGTGAGAGGGAGAAAGAGAGAAGGGGGGGGGGAGAGAGAGAACACATGCTCATGCTGGGGTGAGAGAGGGGAGAGAGAGAAGGGGGAGGGAGAGAGAGAGAACACATGCTCATGCTGGGGTGAGAGGGAGAGAGAGAAGGGGGAGGGAGAGGGGGAGAGAGAGAGAACACATGCTCATGCTGGGGTGAGAGAGGGGAGAGAGAGAAGGGGGAGGGAGAGAGAGAGAGAACACATGCTCATGCTGGGGTGAGAGGGAGAGAGAGAGAAGGGGGAGGGAGAGGGGGAGAGAGAGAGAACACATGCTCATGCTAGGGTGAGAGAGGGGAGAGAGAGAGCCAGACAGACAGACAGAATCCGCCCTTTGTAGTTTGTTCGACGTGTGTCTGAAGGAGATGGGTTGTCTGGACGTATTCGAGGAGATGCTCGACGTCGTCTCCGGCGCCGAGGCCTGGCAGGTCAAGGAGGTGGGTCGGGAGTCGGGATAGAAGACTACTAGAGTGATTGTTAGAGTGATTGCACATTGTTCATGTGTCTCTGTGTTATGTTCGATGTGCAACGTATTGTATCCAGCTTGTTTCCAGGTGCTCGGCTTCAACCAGTACTCTCAGTTGACTGTCGACCCCCTGCCCGAGTATCTGCTCATGAAGAATCGCGGTGAGCCTATTCGATACATGTGTGTCGGTCTCTATCATTGTTCTGTATGTCTGTCCGTCTGTCCCCTACACGCCCCGGGATTCTCATATTGTGCCTCCCCCTATGCGTGTGTCTGTCAGTCTGCCCCATCCCCTATGCGTGTGTCTGTCCGCCTGCCCCATCCCCTATGCGTGTGTCTGTCAGTCTGTCCCATCCCCTATGCGTGTGTCTGTCAGTCTGTCCCATCCCCTATGCGTGTGTCTGTCAGTCTGTCCCATCCCCTATGCGTGTGTCTGTCAGTCTGTCCCATCCCCTATGCGTGTGTCTGTCAGTCTGTCCCCCACCATCGATATCACCAGCTCATCGCGCTGTGGGGGTGAACGGGCGTCCACGGCCCGTGCTAGCGAGAGGGTGTGTGTAGAAGGGGCACGAGAGGGGGCGGGGCGTCGATGGGCGGAGCGTCCGTCGGCGTGGTGGCGCGCGATGGCCGCGGCGACGACACGGTCGTCTGATCCGAAGTGCGCACGTCTTCTGGTGTCGAGCCGCGAGTCGCGCGTCCCCCGCTCTCTCTCTCTCTGTGCCCTCTCCCTCTCGGCAGGTTCAACCATGCTAGATGGGGTGTGGACTAGTGAGCAAAGCGCGGCCCGGCCAAGAGAGATATCACTGTGTTCTGTGTTCTGTGTGTTGTGTTTGATTGCACTCCTAGACTTGTTCCGACGCACTTTGTATGATGGGGGAAGCAGATTGGAGGTGAGACGGGGAGTGTAAACGATATGGTGGCAGATGTCGGATCGTTGTGTATGTTGCTTGGATGGAGTGATTGCTTGGGTTTCAGTGGACCGTCTGGGCCACCGAGGCGACTGCCAGATGAAGCTGGACAAGAGGGCCATGTCTTGTCTGTGCCCCGATCGGATGCTCCCAGCCAAGCCCACGAGGAAGCGCCATATGAGGGAGTGAGTGGGGCAGAGAGTGGGGATGGAAAGGAAGGATAGAAAGGATGTATTGGTGTGGTGACACGAGGGAACGTAGAAAGTGTGTTAGATAGTATAGAATGAGCACCAAAGATTTCCAGCCGATGCTGTGTTGTGTGTTGTGCAGTTCGGAGTTTTGAGTATGCAAGGAAAACCAGAATCCATTAGAGCAGTTAATGAACTCAGATGTTGTAAAGGGGCTAAAACGTAACATGTTGAGGCTGGTTATTTTGTAGCTGTTCATTAAAACATCAGATTCTGCCTTTGAAATTGACAATGACTGACGATAATGATTTCTAGCCCCGCCCTGGACGAGCTTCCTCCGGAGTCGTTCCGCTTCTACGAGGAGTTTCTGGAGACGCAGCGGGCGGCGACTCCGGCCAGGGACGACGAGAGGGAGACGACAGGCGTCCGCCCCGCCAAGGAACCCTACTTCCCCCCGCTGCCCAGGGAGGGCGGCACGCAGGTACCATACGATCCTATTTCAATCCTCCTCACTTTTATTAGAGTAACAATCACATGTATTTGGTCATGAAATGAGTTTGGAACGGTATGCAAATGGTAACAATGGTTTTGGAATAGTTGCGAAACGTGTGATATGATGTGTGTGTTTAGGTGAAGTCGGAGCCGGTGGAGCAGGCTCGGGAGCAGGCTTCTCCCCCTCCCACTCCCTCCACTGCTCCTACTGCGGACCCGTCTGTGACGGCTGCAGTGAGCAAGCGAGTGGTGAATGTGGAGGTGACGGTGAGGAGTGGACGGAGGAGGCCGACTGAGACGACGGAGACCCCCGAGCCGTCTGCCCCTGCCACTCCCGCCATCCACACAGCCAGGGTAAAGACAGAACCGGTCAGTGGGCTCTCTCTCTCTCCCTCTCTCTCTCCCTTCCTCTCTCTCCCTTCCTCTCTCTCCCTACGTTGATTACGTGAACGTGAACGTGTGGTTTCAGGGCACTCCGCAGTCGCCGGAAGAACAGGCAACGACTAGTGCGGAGGCTGCGGCAGAGACGCAGACAGCAACCCCCGTCAGAGGAGGCAAGGTGGAGGCGGTTGAGAGGTGGGTGGAGAGAGAGAGGGGGAGAGAGAGAGAGGGGGGGAGAGAGAGTGTATCCTTCAGACTGGAGCCCGAGTCTGACCTTGCGTTGGAGAGCAACTCTCGCGCGCCTCCGATCGCCAATGTTGTTTCGGAGAAGCGCGGTCCGACGACCCGCCAGAAGCAGAAGAAGAGGAAGCACCTGCACAACCTGGCGGCCGGACTCGCCAAGGGACTCAAGAAGTAAAGGGGTACGGTAGCCCGGGGATACTGTAGTGGGATGAGTAGTACGGTACCATTGATACACGATAATGATATTTGATAATGAATGCGCTGATTGTCATGCTAGGTGTTTTGTGTTTTGTCTTGTTTTTTTTTGTTGTCCACTCACGTATTCACTACTAGATTCTCTCGCCTCTGTTACTTTATGATGAATAGATTTATCTAGGCTGTTTCTAGCACTGATCTTCTATTGAATATGTGTGTTCTTTATGAAACTTTTTGATGATCACTATTATGACTATTCCATTGCTACTATGAATTGTTCATGTAAGTGTTTTGTGTGTTATTATTAATAACAGCGTATATGATATGGTAAAACTTTTGTTCAACGATTTTATCAAGCATGCCATATTATTACACAGTTTGAGGTAGCGTACAGAGGGTTTTAGAGGAGTATGAAGGGTGAGTAAAAAGAAGAGTGAGTGTGAATAGAGAACTTGTTTTAACGTGGGCATGCTTGTCAACAAGGGCTCAAGGAGTGTTCTAAGAACAAATCACTACTGGCTGTTAAACAGCTTCTTAATAAACCCGGCGACGATGCCGATCCAAGTCGGAATCGAGAGCGCCTTGAGAACCGCCGGGCGGTGTTCCTCACAGAAAACGAAGACCAGTGCCAGGAAGGCCATCACCACCAGACCAGTCAGGAACCTGAACAATAATTAAACCTATGATTCTTTCGGGGTCAAACTGCGCTGTAACATACCTGCGGATCCTTCATATACAGTACCGTCTGCCGCTATGAGGCGAGAAGTAGGATGGCTAACCGACGCCGCCTCTGAAAAAGGTGCGTTAAACAACAAAGCAGACTAGCGCTCCGGCGCGCTACCGCGCGCCTTCGCACTAGGTATCCAAGAATAGAAAATAGAATAGTAATTCATCTTGCTGATTGTTCTCTATTGATTCTTACGGAGAGACATCCATGTGAAAGGTCTGTGTATCTCTTTCACTTTCTGTCTTTCTAACTATCTCTCTCCTACTTTCTCTATCTTTCTTCTGTCTCACTTTCATTAATTTTTTTTACATATATACAGATACACTCTCTTTCCCTCTTTCGTTCTCTCTCCTTTCTCTCTCTCTCTCTCTCTCTCTCTCTCTCTCTCTCTCTCTTCTCTCTCTCTCTCTCTCTCTCTCTCTCTCTCTCTACTACTCTCACGTCTCCGCGGCGATGACAAGAACTTTTTAGAGACAATTATATGGTATGTTCTGTCTACTCTCACGTCTTTGCTGCTGTCACGACAATTTTCTAGAGACAGTTCTGTGGTCTCTTCTGTCTAATTTCACGTCTTTGCTGCTGTCACGACAATTTTCTAGAGACAATTCGAACGTCTCTTCTGTCTACTCTCACGTCTCCGCATCGATCACAACATTTTTCTAGAAGCAGTTCTATGATCTCTTCTGTCTACTCTCACGTCTCCGCATCGATCACATCACTTTTCTAGAAGCAGTTCTATGCTCTCTTCTGTCTACTCTCACGTCTCCGCATCGATCACATCACTTTCTAGAAGCAGTTCTGTGCTCTCTTCTGTCTACTCTCACGTCTCCGCATCGATCACATCACTTTCTAGAAGCAGTTCTATGCTCTCTTCTGTCTACTCTCACGTCTCCGCATCGATCACATCACTTTCTAGAAGCAGTTCTATGATCTCTTCTGTCTACTCTCACGTCTCCGCATCGATCACATCACTTTTCTAGAAGCAGTTCTATGCTCTCTTCTGTCTACTCTCACGTCTCCGCATCGATCACATCACTTTCTAGAAGCAGTTCTATGATCTCTTCTGTCTACTCTCACGTCTCCGCATCGATCACATCACTTTCTAGAAGCAGTTCTATGATCTCTTCTGTCTACTCTCACGTCTCCGCATCGATCACATCACTTTTCTAGAAGCAGTTCTATGCTCTCTTCTGTCTACTCTCACGTCTCCCAATCGATCACAACACTTTTCTAGAAGCAGTTCTATGCACTATTCTGTCTACTCTCACGTTTCTGCATCGATCACAACACTTTTCTAGAAGCAGTTCTTTGCTCTCTTCTGTCTACTCTCACGTCTCCGCGGCGGTGAAAACAATTTTCTAGATACAGTACTATCATCTCTGTTGCCCACTCTCACTCTCAAATTGTACAATGCTCTCACATTCTGATTTTTTTTGTCGCTAGAGTGAGCAAGTATTACATCAAATATTATTCGCGCTCGAGAACGAAGCGGGGTAGCAAGTCATGTAAAAAATATGACTCAACATCAATTACAGATATCATTCAATATTTAATCACTGTCGTCGTAACTTGGAATGAGTCTTGCACTTGATGCTCACCTCACCTCACTTCCATTCTTTACTGAACTGCTCAAAAGACAACGCGTTTTTCAGTAATAACGAGAGCATAACAGTCTCGATAAAACAATGTTCTATTAACAAAAAAACGAAAGAAGAAATATATGTCTACAATGCAGTGACCTTTCCATGCGACGGCTGACAGAAAGCACGCCGGCTGGCACGCCCCTCGCATAATCTGCTTGCTGTAGTAGTAGTATGAAGAGTATGACAACGAAAGTTTTTTCTACAACACTATGTACCCGATCAGTCACTGTTTTCAATCCGTATTTCTATCATACACATACAATGACCTCGTTGCCACGGCTGAGAGAAATTACGCCGGTGGGCGCGCCCTAAGTGTTGTGAGCATGTTTGAAGTAGCTTGATAAAGTTTGAAGTTTGTTTCATCTTTACAAACCATTATATAACGACAGAACTCGTCTTGCCAAACTTTTACTTGTCTTTTCCACAATCTTCAACTCTTCGTTTCGTTGAAGTTATGCGTTGAAGCTAGAAATTTTGTCTTTTTCAACTGAATCAATCTATTATTGATTTTATTTACACGTATTTCTATCGAACAAGTGCACCACTATGTGGATATGGGTCAGTAAATGCGAATGCCAACTAATTGGTATTGATCTGTTGACCTCGCGGCTGGTAGCGAGCAACCCAGAGGGCGCGACCCCAGCAAGTAGCGCGCGCTCAAAAATGATCTAATATCATATGAAGACAAAGTCCGATCGTTCTGAAATTTGGACAGTAGGGCTTATATGCCCATAAAAGCTTAAGTTTACAAATTGGACACTCTATATTGCCTGTACGAAAAGTCGATCATATTTGCTTTATTTCGCGACTTTTCGAGAAATGAAACAAATTTCTATACTCTTTTTTTACGTAATCTATCTTCTATTCAATTTTTATAGAAATCGAAGACCATGAAATTTGGGTGCATTTTGGGTACATTCGCCTTTTTGGGCATGAAGATGAGGTCACAGCCAGCTGGTATCGCGGCTATCGATTTTTTCTAGGTCGATTCACCTATCCTCCGAATTTCGTTCAAATTGAAGTATTTTGAAAATTTTCTCCATAGTTAAGAGATTAGGTGATAACTATGATCAGAAGATCGCTATTGACGAGATATTTGGAATTTTGCGTTCTCGGGTATTGAAGAAACTTTCTAGAAAAAATCAGCAAATAAGGTACACTTTGAAAAGAGATATCTCTCCGGAAAGAATGACAGACACACACCATAGTAAATGACGTCATGACGTTCAATGAGGTCTTCGACCATTTCGAGTTTCTCCCAGACGATGTCCGGGAACTTTCGTTTGACAGACATATAGAGGTGGCTGGTCTGTGTGTCTACCAACTCAGCCAGGGAAGCGATGATAGCTGTCAGCTCATCGTGCGTCGACCTAAGGTCAGCCGGATTCTTCGACCGGGATGGTTTCAGACTGTCGATCTTATCGTGCAGTATCTGCGCTTGCCTCTCGGGCCGCGCATAGATCTTGGTCAAATGTCTTATCGCATCCTCGTATTTCTCGCCGGAAGGCGGGAATCTACGGATTGCTGAGAGAGCAGGCCCTCCGAGTGAGTTTGATAGCGCTGTCATCTTGACTATCGGCTCGGCGTGTCGCCGGTGCACGAGCTCATTGAAAATGGCCCAGAATCGGCTCCATTCGGAGTGGTCACCCGAGAAAATCGGAATCTGGAGCTTGTTGCTCTTGGCCAATACAGTGGATAGATCAATCGAGTGGCCGCCGTCATTGACGGGATCGGTCCGCCTCGGGGGTCTCTCGGGGGGACTCGAGGTCGGCGGGTGCGCAGCGGGGGGCGCGACTCGCGCATTGGCTGGAGTTTCGGTCAGCTGTTTCTGCCTTGCAAGCCGAGTCACTGCGCCCTTACGAATGACAGTGGGAGCGACAGGGGTTTTCACCTCGTCTTCTGAGTCGAACTCGTCCGACTGCTCACTCTCATCAGTCGTCAGTGACTCCTCGAGAACAATCCCTTCGAGAAATTTTGGTTTCTCTACGGCTGTAATTGCGGGATCGAGAGAGCTGATCATTTTGTTCAGCTCATCAATGCGCCTTCTCATTCTGGCCACAACGCTCGTCGCACGATTCACCATCAACATTGCTTGGTCTTTCAGGATGTTGAAATCGTGGCGGAGCTGGTACCGATCTTGTTTGCTTTTGCCGGCCATCAACAGTTCGGCTTCGTGCAGGCACTCCCAAGCGCTCTTGCACTGCGTCTCGAGAGCAATGATTGCGGTGACAATCGTCGCACGAACTGTCGTCATTTTCTTGACAGACTCGAGTACGGCCGGTTTCGCATTCCTCTTCCCCAATTTTTCAATTTCCTTCTCGATTTTCTCGACCCTCCGTTTGGTGGCGAGACACCCGACTGTGAAGTCGGGCTGGCCCGTTGTGGGGGCCATCGAGAGTTTGTGCTGTTCTCTCTCTCTCTCTCCTCACTCGCAAACGGCTCTCTCCCTCAACCACTGAAGGTCAAAGGAACGCGCTGTTGCTGACTCTCTTGTCCCCTCGCTCTCTCACACTCCCGACTGCTTTCCCTTATCCTGTGAGGGAAAAAAGGAGACTCCCTTAACCTGTGAAGGTAGAGGGAACCGGGCAGTACTGACTCTCTTGTCCCCTCGCTCTCTCACACTCCCGACTGCTCTCCCTTATCCTGTGAAGGAAAAAGAAGACTCCCTTAACCTGTGAAGGTAGAGGGAACAGGGCAGTACTGACTCTCGATGTTCCTCTCACACTCTCTGCCTGTTATCCTTCAGACCGAAGTGTGAAAGAAAGGCGGCTTGTTGTTGTTTGTATTGTGTAATTGATCAGTCAGTTAGATGGGCAAGATTGTATGGGTGAGAGTTTTGTCAGAGACTATTTCAATCGGATTAGTATCTTGCCAGGTGTCTCCCTTGAGGTGTAAGGGAAATTAGGCTCGATGATGTTGTGGTCGTGTGGTTGTACAAGTGTATCTTTAGCGAAATGGCAGTAACCACTCACGGTCTCCTGTTCTGCTGTACGGGCTGAAGTCGAGTAGACGGATGAGTCTGCTCGGAGTAGACGGTAGCAGGAACGAGGGAACGGCGCTCGGCAGCTGGCTGGTCCTGGAATGACCCTCACCCGACGCTCGCGATGCACCGCCCTCTTATCAGATCTGGCCTCGGATACCGTCCTTGATCGCCAGCCGCGCTGTCGTCAATCACAAATTCCCTGTAAATGGGACAGTCAAGATACTCGCCGCACAGTGCGGACGGGCTATCCATCAGTCCACGTGTGCCGCCAGAGATGCGCAAAACGATAACGCAAATCTGGAATACAGTACCCGCACGTGTATTGCCTTCACTACACAGTCAACGAATGCGAGTTTGTAGTAGTCTAGTGTCGGTAGTTCCGGTGTTCGACGCTCCCTGGTCGTCCGGTGACTCGGCGTGCCACTCGCCGACGTCATCTACCTGTGGGGTACGGCTCGGCCCGGCCTGATCCGGTCCTCACCTACCCCGACCCCTAGCCGTGCGTTCTGCAAAGTGCACGGTGTGTCTGTGCTGTGCCAGACGGGTCAGTGTTGTGATGTTAGACTAGCTAGTTTAGTTGCACACTTCCCAAGTGTGCGCCATTTCTCGTGTCCTTGTGCGTTGCTCACTGTGCATAGGCAAGCAGTGCTTGTGTTGTGAGTGTGCGTGACACTCCCTCCCTGGGGTCTGACCACTGCCGAGTGGTTTTGCCCCTGCCGGCGTTGCGGCGGCAGTGCGAGATTGGTGAACAAGTCGGCCGCTCGACACGTGCCTGTGCGTGCATGTAAACATGCGTGTGAGTGTGGTGATTTAAAATTCAAACGACGCTGCGATTCGAGAATTTTAGGTGCGCGAGAGTGATGGGACAATCGAGCCGCGATAAAATGAAATCAGAACATACACGAGTGACGTCAAATAACCGCAAAAAATGTGAACGCAACAAGGAGAATCACCCGTCGGTGAAACGAGAATTAGACATACTACAACTGTATCAAATCAATATTAGGATAAAGCGATCGCTCAATATCCAATAACGACACACGCGCTGAAGAGGAAAGGTTAAGAAACGCTAAAGAGCGACGAATGAAGTGCAGAATGCTCATCGGGAGCAACGCGGAAAGAGCGGCCAGAATGGAATTTAGCCGTTGCACCATGTGCGGGGCGGTGGTTCAGTGGTGTTAAATATATACTGATACACAATCATTCGATAACCAAATCCTACCAGTCTACTCTGGCTGACACGACGGCTGAGTGCAGCCGAGATGTCACAACAGCAAGACCCCTCTCCCCCTCCCCTTTCCACTACTGGTTGTTGTCACATCCCAACAGTCCAGCATACTCAACAATAACAGAACGCGTAACGACATCACGATTTATCAATCACGGCATATCTGTAGGGTGGGGGAGAGTCGAGTGCCTGTCCTATCCGTTCTTTGCGGGGGCGGGCGACCGCGCCCGATCGCGGTTTCCGATACCGCGACACTGGTGGATAGGTGGATGGAAGGCAGTGTGCACGGATCGTGTTGATTTGGTGATACCATTGTTGGTCAAGGATGCAATTGTGTCGGAACTGCTTTTTATTCATACAAAAAAACATTTAAAAAAAGTTATCACACTCAAAAAATAAGAAAAGTGTTCGTTTACTTGTTACACATCTCAGTGTGGACAAAGTGGGTAAGTGCGCGTACGGTGGTGGGGCGCATGTGGGAGAACTCGAGAAACAAGTCCGTGCAAGCGCCCTTGTCCTCGCTATCGACTGGAAAGAGGGATTAGATGGCTAGTCATCCCTCATCTCTACTCACCATGTCCCTCGAACTGCTTGACTATGTTGACGACCTTGACACGAGCACGGAGGCTCAGCTTGGCTACGGTGTTTCGGAGCCACAGTAGCTGGTCGTCGCTGGGGGTGGGCGAAGGAGTGAAGGACACCACGTCGATGTCCGAGTCGTCGGAATCGGAAGGAGTCTCGACGCTGTACTCGATGGAGCAATCCGTATCGGAGTCGGAGTAGTAAGAGTCGTAGTAGGAGGAGAGAGAAGATGGAGAAGAGGACAGGGAGGAATCGTCAGTGTAGTCGGAATCGTCAGTAGAGGACGAAGAGGGGGCAGGGGAGTAGGACATTCTGGAAAGGATGGATATATATGGATGGAGTATAGAACAAGGAAGTAGTTGAATGGACAATGAGATGATGAGATGGGCTGGTGTTTTATACTACTAGGTGAATGACCTACTTGTTTGATATTCATTAATTGTTTGCCGCAAGCAAGCGAGCATGAAAGAAAGAGCAAGCGAGCATGAAAGACTAATGTCCCGAGAAATGGCCTGCTCTGAATGACCGCGGGCGTGTGGAAGGGTATTGAATGAAGCTAAACAGTATCATCTCTGTCGATTATTCGATTTTCGTATCGAGTTGATGATACTGAACGAGTGAAACGTATCGTTTATTTTTGTGTTTGAATATATGAAGAAGGATAAATCAAAGAAGTGAGGTGTCTGATGAGAGACGAATAGATGGGTAGTTCTCCACCAATATATTCTCCACCAATATATACCCATTCATAAAGAAAACGCGAATTGGATCAAGTGGTTTCGACTCCTAGCATCTTACCACTTGAGCCTTCCATCAACCCGCAGTCTCATCCGGAGTCTCTATCCCCTATCCCCTATAGTCTCTATACGAACAAATGTATTTCTATCTCCCGCTTTTGCAGACGCCGCCGTCAGTTTACCATAGCTGTGAAGCCGGTGCTGGTGCACATGCTGAGCCACGTGCAGACTGGGGTCGTCAGCGACGAGGTGGGCGGGGTCTCTCCCTCTCTCTCTCCTTCTCTCTCTCTCTCTCCCTCTTTCCCTCTCTCCTTATCTCCCTCCGTCTCCTTAACCCTCCTCTCTCCCTCTTCCTCTCTCTCTTCTCTCTCTCTCTCTCTCTCTCTCTCTCTCTCTCTCTCTCTCTCTCTCTCTCTCTCTCTCTCTCTCTCTCTCTCTCTCTCTCTCTCTCTCTCTCTCTCTCTCTCTAGAGTGGTTTTCACTTCTTTCATTCGATATGTTTCAAAGGATCTCTTTATATAGGAATGAGTGGGCAATGTAATCAACTTGAGAGATTGTCCACGGTCCACCCCTCCATTCCAGCTGTGCACTCGCGCATTGCGCCCCTCACCTCCCCGTGTCCGCTGGATGGGCATCGATGCACGTCGACCACGGTGGCCGTGCGACATCTACTCGACGACCACGAACACATGCTCATGCTGGGGTGAGAGGGAGAAAGAGAGAAGGGGGGGGGGGAGAGAGAGAACACATGCTCATGCTGGGGTGAGAGAGGGGAGAGAGAGAAGGGGGAGGGAGAGAGAGAGAGAACACATGCTCATGCTGGGGTGAGAGGGAGAGAGAGAGAAGGGGGAGGGAGAGGGGGAGAGAGAGAGAACACATGCTCATGCTAGGGTGAGAGAGGGGAGAGAGAGCCAGACAGACAGACAGAATCCGCCCTTTGTAGTTTGTTCGACGTGTGTCTGAAGGAGATGGGTTGTCTGGACGTATTCGAGGAGATGCTCGACGTCGTCTTCGGCGCCGAGGCCTGGCAGGTCAAGGAGGTGGGTCGGGAGTCGGGATAGAAGACTACTAGAGTGATTGTTAGAGTGATTGCACATTGTTCATGTGTCTCTGTGTTATGTTCGATGTGCAACGTATTGTATCCAGCTTGTTTCCAGGTGCTCGGCTTCAACCAGTACTCTCAGTTGACTGTCGACCCCCTGCCCGAGTATCTGCTCATGAAGAATCGCGGTGAGCCTATTCGATACATGTGTGTCGGTCTCTATCATTGTTCTGTATGTCTGTCCGTCTGTCCCCTACACGCCCCGGGATTCTCATATTGTGCCTCCCCCTATGCGTGTGTCTGTCAGTCTGCCCCATCCCCTATGCGTGTGTCTGTCCGCCTGCCCCATCCCCTATGCGTGTGTCTGTCAGTCTGTCCCATCCCCTATGCGTGTGTCTGTCAGTCTGTCCCATCCCCTATGCGTGTGTCTGTCAGTCTGTCCCATCCCCTATGCGTGTGTCTGTCAGTCTGTCCCATCCCCTATGCGTGTGTCTGTCAGTCTGTCCCCCACCATCGATATCACCAGCTCATCGCGCTGTGGGGGTGAACGGGCGTCCACGGCCCGTGCTAGCGAGAGGGTGTGTGTAGAAGGGGCACGAGAGGGGGCGGGGCGTCGATGGGCGGAGCGTCCGTCGGCGTGGTGGCGCGCGATGGCCGCGGCGACGACACGGTCGTCTGATCCGAAGTGCGCACGTCTTCTGGTGTCGAGCCGCGAGTCGCGCGTCCCCCGCTCTCTCTCTCTCTCTCTGTGCCCTCTCCCTCTCGGCAGGTTTAACCATGCTAGATGGGGTGTGGACTAGTGAGCAAAGCGCGGCCCGGCCAAGAGAGATATCACTGTGTTCTGTGTTCTGTGTGTTGTGTTTGATTGCACTCCTAGACTTGTTCCGACGCACTTTGTATGATGGGGGAAGCAGATTGGAGGTGAGACGGGGAGTGTAAACGATATGGTGGCAGATGTCGGATCGTTGTGTATGTTGCTTGGATGGAGTGATTGCTTGGGTTTCAGTGGACCGTCTGGGCCACCGAGGCGACTGCCAGATGAAGCTGGACAAGAGGGCCATGTCTTGTCTGTGCCCCGATCGGATGCTCCCAGCCGAGCCCACGAGGAAGCGCCATATGAGGGAGTGAGTGGGGCAGAGAGTGGGGATGGAAAGGAAGGATAGAAAGGATGTATTGGTGTGGTGACACGAGGGAACGTAGAAAGTGTGTTAGATAGTATAGAATGAGCACCAAAGATTTCCAGCCGATGCTGTGTTGTTGTGCAGTTCGGAGTTTTGAGTATGCAAGGAAAACCAGAATCCATTAGAGCAGTTAATGAACTCAGATGTTGTAAAGGGGCTAAAATGTAACATGTTGAGGCTGGTTATTTTGTAGCTGTTCATTAAAACATCAGATTCTGCCTTTGAAATTGACAATGACTAATGACTGACGATAATGATTTCTAGCCCCGCCCTGGACGAGCTTCCTCCGGAGTCGTTCCGCTTCTACGAGGAGTTTCTGGAGACGCAGCGGGCGGCGACTCCGGCCAGGGACGACGAGAGGGAGACGACAGGCGTCCGCCCCGCCAAGGAACCCTACTTCCCCCCGCTGCCCAGGGAGGGCGGCACGCAGGTACCATACGATCCTATTTCAATCCTCCTCACTTTTATTAGAGTAACAATCACATGTATTTGGTCATGAAATGAGTTTGGAACGGTATGCAAATGGTAACAATGGTTTTGGAATAGTTGCGAAACGTGTGATATGATGTGTGTGTTTAGGTGAAGTCGGAGCCGGTGGAGCAGGCTCGGGAGCAGGCTTCTCCCCCTCTCACTCCCTCCACTGCTCCTGCAGCGGACCCGTCTGTGACGGCTGCAGTGAGCAAGCGAGTGGTGAATGTGGAGGTGACGGTGAGGAGTGGACGGAGGAGGCCGACTGAGACGACGGAGACCCCCGAGCCGTCTGCCCCTGCCACTCCCGCCATCCACACAGCCAGGGTAAAGACAGAACCGGTCAGTGGGCTCTCTCTCTCTCCCTCTCTCTCTCCCTTCCTCTCTCTCCCTATTACGTGAACGTGAACGTGTGGTTTCAGGGCACTCCGCAGTCGCCGGAAGAACAGGCAACGACTAGTGCGGAGGCTGCGGCAGAGACGCAGACAGCAACCCCCGTCAGAGGAGGCAAGGTGGAGGCGGTTGAGAGGTGGGTGGAGAGAGAGAGGGGGGGGAGAGAGAGTGTATCCTTCAGACTGGAGCCCGAGTCTGACCTTGCGTTGGAGAGCAACTCTCGCGCGCCTCCGATCGTCAATGTTGTTTCGGAGAAGCGCGGTCCGACGACCCGCCAGAAGCAGAAGAAGAGGAAGCACCTGCACAACCTGGCGACCGGACTCGCCAAGGGACTCAAGAAGTAAAGGGGTACGGTAGCCCGGGGATACTGTAGTGGGATGAGTAGTACGGTACCATTGATACACGATAATGATATTTGATAATGAATGCGCTGATTGTCATGCTAGGTGTTTTGTGTTTTGTCGAGTAGTTTTTTCTCCTTGTTTTTTTTTGTTGTCCACTCACGTATTCACTACTAGATTCTCTCGCCTCTGTTACTTTATGATGAATAGATTTATCTAGGCTGTTTCTAGCACTGATCTTCTATTGAATATGTGTGTTCTTTATGAAACTTTTTGATGATCACTATTATGACTATTCCATTGCTACTATGAATTGTTCATGTAAGTGTTTTGTGTGTTATTATTAATAACAGCGTATATGATATGGTAAAACTTTTGTTCAACGATTTTATCAAGCATGCCATATTATTACACAGTTTGAGGTAGCGTACAGAGGTTTTTAGAGGAGTATGAAGGGTGAGTAAAAAGAAGAGTGAGTGTGAATAGAGAACTTGTTTTAACGTGGGCATGCTTGTCACCAAGGGCTCAAGGAGTGTTCTAAGAACAAATCACTACTGGCTGTTAAACAGCTTCTTAATAAACCCGGCGACGATGCCGATCCAAGTCGGAATCGAGAGCGCCTTGAGAACCGCCGGGCTGTGTTCCTCACAGAAAACGAAGACCAGTGCCAGGAAGGCCATCACCACCAGACCAGTCAGGAACCTGAACAATAATTAAACCTATGATTCTTATTATACCACAAACAATGACACATTTTTATCGACGATATGTTATGAATGTTTGGTACAATATAGTTTTGCAAATTCATAAAACAATCGATTTTCGAGCCGCCTCGCACTCCCTTCACTCTTGCGCTCTCTAATGGCGGCGACTGATTCGCCCACCCACTTTGTACCGATGAGCACATTGATTTGATGCTCAGATATTCCGAAATAGACAACGACATGCACCGATCACCCACCATCCCAGCTTCTTGACGCCTGCCGCGAACGCATAGATGGACGCTGAAAGTGGTCAAGTGGAATTCACTTCGAAGACAGACAGTACTCAACGTATTGCACAGTAAATCACACTTACCTAAATGTAAGCTTTGCAAATAGAGAACAAAGTATGTAGAAACTCATGTAGATATGTATGATCATAGAGGATTGGATGTGACTCTACCCCTCACTCCCACACTCCCACCCCCACGCGATGCCATAGGTCAACTGTATGCTCGTCTGTCACTCCATAGCTGTACACTCTATAATGTAATCTCAGGAAACTCTAGGAATCTAGGGCATATCGGGGTCAAACTGCGCTGTAACATACCTGCGGATCCTTCATATACAGTACCGTCTGCCGCTATGAGGCGATAAGTAGGATGGCTAACCGACGCCGCCTCTGAAAAAGGTGCGTTAAACAACAAAGCAGATATACGAAATTCATCAAAAGGGAGAGATAAAGAGAGAAGGAGAGATAGAGAGAAAGGAGAGAGAAAAAGAACAGAGAGAGAGAGGAGAGAGAAAAAGAAGAAAGAGAAAAAAAAGAGAGAAAGATAATGTGGTTGGATCAGCTATTTGAAATCCATTCGAAGGGAGACAGAGGAGGGGTACGGTAGACAGCGGAGCAGGAGACGCAGAGAGAATGGAAGAGAGCTTTCGGAAGTGGATGTGGATGGATCAGCTATTTGAAATCCATTCGAAGGGAGACAGAGGAGGGGTACGGTAGACAGCGGAGCAGGAGACGCAGAGAGAATGGAAGAGAGCTTTCGGAAGTGGATGTGGATGGATCAGCTATTTGAAATCCATTCGAAGGGAGACAGAGGAGGGGTACGGTAGACAGCGGGGCAGGAGACGCAGAGAGAATGGAAGAGAGCTTTCGGAAGTGGATGTGGATGGATCAGCTATTTGAAATCCATTCGAAGGGAGACAGAGGAGGGGTACGGTAGACAGCGGAGCAGGAGACGCAGAGAGAATGGAAGAGAGCTTTCGGAAGTGGATGTGGATGGATCAGCTATTTGAAATCCATTCGAAGGGAGACAGAGGAGGGGTACGGTAGACAGCGGAGCAGGAGACGCAGAGAGAATGGAAGAGAGCTTTCGGAAGTGGATGTGGATGGATCAGCTATTTGAAATCCATTCGAAGGGAGACAGAGGAGGGGTACGGTAGACAGCGGGGCAGGAGACGCAGAGAGAATGGAAGAGAGCTTTCGGAAGTGGATGTGGATGGATCAGCTATTTGAAATCCATTCGAAGGGAGACAGAGGAGGGGTACGGTAGACAGCGGAGCAGGAGACGCAGAGAGAATGGAAGAGAGCTTTCGGAAGTGGATGTGGATGGATCAGCTATTTGAAATCCATTCGAAGGGAGACAGAGGAGGGGTACGGTAGACAGCGGGGCAGGAGACGCAGAGAGAATGGAAGAGAGCTTTCGGAAGTGGATGTGGATGGATCAGCTATTTGAAATCCATTCGAAGGGATACAGAGGAGGGGTACGGTAGACAGCGGAGCAGGAGACGCAGATAGAATGGAAGAGAGCTTTCGGAAGTGGATGTGGATGGATCAGCTATTTGAAATCCATTCGAAGGGAGACAGAGGAGGGGTACGGTAGACAGCGGAGCAGGAGACGCAGAGAGAATGGAAGAGAGCTTTCGGAAGTGGATGTGGATGGATCAGCTATTTGAAATCCATTCGAAGGGAGACAGAGGAGGGGTACGGTAGACAGCGGAGCAGGAGACGCAGAGAGAATGGAAGAGAGCTTTCGGAAGTGGATGTGGATGGATCAGCTATTTGAAATCCATTCGAAGGGAGACAGAGGAGGGGTACGGTAGACAGCGGAGCAGGAGACGCAGAGAGAATGGAAGAGAGCTTTCGGAAGTGGATGTGGATGGATCAGCTATTTGAAATCCATTCGAAGGGAGACAGAGGAGGGGTACGGTAGACAGCGGAGCAGGAGACGCAGAGAGAATGGAAGAGAGCTTTCGGAAGTGGATGTGGATGGATCAGCTATTTGAAATCCATTCGAAGGGAGACAGAGGAGGGGTACGGTAGACAGCGGGGCAGGAGACGCAGAGAGAATGGAAGAGAGCTTTCGGAAGTGGATGTGGATGGATCAGCTATTTGAAATCCATTCGAAGGGAGACAGAGGAGGGGTACGGTAGACAGCGGAGCAGGAGACGCAGAGAGAATGGAAGAGAGCTTTCGGAAGTGGATGTGGATGGATCAGCTATTTGAAATCCATTCGAAGGGAGACAGAGGAGGGGTACGGTAGACAGCGGAGCAGGAGACGCAGAGAGAATGGAAGAGAGCTTTCGGAAGTGGATGTGGATGGATCAGCTATTTGAAATCCATTCGAAGGGAGACAGAGGAGGGGTACGGTAGACAGCGGGGCAGGAGACGCAGAGAGAATGGAAGAGAGCTTTCGGAAGTGGATGTGGATGGATCAGCTATTTGAAATCCATTCGAAGGGAGACAGAGGAGGGGTACGGTAGACAGCGGAGCAGGAGACGCAGAGAGAATGGAAGAGAGCTTTCGGAAGTGGATGTGGATGGATCAGCTATTTGAAATCCATTCGAAGGGAGACAGAGGAGGGGTACGGTAGACAGCGGAGCAGGAGACGCAGAGAGAATGGAAGAGAGCTTTCGGAAGTGGATGTGGATGGATCAGCTATTTGAAATCCATTCGAAGGGAGACAGAGGAGGGGTACGGTAGACAGCGGGGCAGGAGACGCAGAGAGAATGGAAGAGAGCTTTCGGAAGTGGATGTGGATGGATCAGCTATTTGAAATCCATTCGAAGGGATACAGAGGAGGGGTACGGTAGACAGCGGAGCAGGAGACGCAGATAGAATGGAAGAGAGCTTTCGGAAGTGGATGTGGATGGATCAGCTATTTGAAATCCATTCGAAGGGAGACAGAGGAGGGGTACGGTAGACAGCGGAGCAGGAGACGCAGAGAGAATGGAAGAGAGCTTTCGGAAGTGGATGTGGATGGATCAGCTATTTGAAATCCATTCGAAGGGAGACAGAGGAGGGGTACGGTAGACAGCGGAGCAGGAGACGCAGAGAGAATGGAAGAGAGCTTTCGGAAGTGGATGTGGATGGATCAGCTATTTGAAATCCATTCGAAGGGAGACAGAGGAGGGTACAGGCGAGATAGAGGGTCCAATTTGTAAACTTAAGCTTTTATGAGCAAAAAAACCCTTCTGTCAAAGTTTCAGATCGATCGGACTTTGTCTTCATACAGTATTAGACATTTTCTGAGCGCGCGTTACTTGCTGGGGTCGCGCCCACCGGATTGCTCGCTACCAGCCGGCAGGTCAACCGATCGATATCGAATAGTTGGCATTCGCAATCACTGACCCATATCCACTCAGTTGTGTCTTTTTTGATAGGAATATGTCTGAATATAACAATAATGGATTGAGTTATTTGAAAAAAAGACAAAATTTGTAGCTTCAACTAATACTTTCCACGAAACGAAGAGTTTGAGGTTCTAAAAGCAAGGAAAGTGTTTCATGACAAGTTCAGTCAATATATTATGTTTTGTGAAGATCAATCCAATTTCAAACTCTATCAAGTTACTTCAGACATGCGCACAACGAGTTAGGGCGCGCCAGCCGGCTTATTTTCTTTCAGCTGTGTCATCTCGAAGTCATTGTAGACGTGATATAGAAATATGGACTGTTTTCTTTTTGTTAGTTGAAACTACATAGGTTTTGAGATCATTACTTGAACAAATTGAGCCTGAAATTCCGCTTATTGATGCAGTACAGTGACGAGTGGAAGTGAGGTGAGGTGAGTATCGATTTCACCTTACATGTCATTTGGCAAGCACAGGCGGTCGAATTATATTTTTTAGAACGTGAGAGAGTAGACAGCAGGGAGAGTAGACAGTAGACAGAAGAGAGTAGTAGTAAAAAAGTTGTTTTCACATAACTGTCTCTCGAAAGTCGCAGTGACTGCTGCAGACGTGAGTAGAAGAGTAGATAAAAGGTGCCATAGTACTGTCTCTAGAAAGTTGTTGTCACCGATGCGGTGACGTGAGAATAGACAAGAAAAAGACAGAGAGACAGAAAGAGAGAGAGAGAGAGAGAGAGAGAGAGAGAGAGATAGAGATAGAGAGAGAGAAGAGAGAGAGAAGAGAGAGAGAAAGAGAGAGGAGGGAAGGTAGACATAACTGTCTATTGAAAGTGGCAGTGACTGCTGCAGACGTGAGAGTAGAAGAGTAGATAAAAGGTGCCATAGTACTGTCTTTAGAAAATTGTTGTCACCGATGCGGTGACGTGAGAATAGACAAGAAAAATACAGAGAGACAGAAAGAGAGAGAGAGAGAGAGAGAGAGAGAGAGATAGAGATAGAGAGAGAGAAGAGAGAGAGAAGAGAGAGAGAAAGAGAGAGAGAAAGAGAGAGGAGGGAAGGTAGACATAACTGTCTATTGAAAGTGGCAGTGACTGCTGCAGACGTGAGAGTAGAAGAGTAGATAAAAGGTGTCTCTAGATAATTGTTGTCACCGATGCAGAGACGTGATACAAGAAAAAGACAGAGACAGACAGAGAGAGAGAGAGAGAGAGAGAGAGAGAAGAGATACAGAGAGAGAAGGAAAGAGGAGGGAGAGTAGACATAACTGTCTATTGAAAGTGGCAGTGACTGCTGCAGACGTGAGAGTAGAAGAGTAGATAAAAGGTGCCATAGTACTGGTTCTAGATAATTGTTGTCACCGATGCAGAGACGTGATACAAGAAAAAGACAGAGACAGAGAGAGAGAGAGAGAGAGAGAGAGAGAGAGAGAAGAGACACAGAGAGAGAAGGAAAGAGGAGGGAGAGTAGACATAACTGTCTATTGAAAGTGGCAGTGACTGCTGCAGAGGTGAGAGTAGAAGAGTAGATAAAATAAGCCATAGTACTGTGACTAGATAATTGTTGTCACCGATGCAGAGACGTGAGAATAGACAAGAGAGTGAGAGAAAGAAAGAGAGAAGGAAGAGAAAGAGAAAGAGAGAGAGAGAGAGAGAGAGAGAGAGAGAGGAGAAAAGAAGAGAAGAGGGAGAGTAGACATAACTGTCTATTGAAATTCGCAATGACTGCTGCAGAGGTGAGAGTAGAAGAGTAGATAAAATGTGCCATAGTACTGTCTCTAGACAATTGTTGTCACCGATGCAGAGACGTGAGAAAAGACAAGAGAGTGAGAGAGAGAAAAAGAGAACGAATCGAAAGAGAGAGAAAGAGAGAGAGAGAGAGAGAGAGAGAGAGAGAGAGAGAGAGAGAAGATAGGAGAGAGGAAGGAGAGGAGATATAACTGTCTCTCCATAGTCGCAGTGACTGCTGCAGACGTGAGAGTAGAAGAGTAGACAGAAGGTGCCATAGTACTGTCTCTAGAATTTTGTTGTCACCGCTGCGGAGACGTGAGAATAGAGATGAAAGATAGTGAAAAAGAGAGAGACGGAGGTGGAGAGAGGAAGGGGGGTAGAGAGGGAGAGAGAGAGAGAGGGGGGGGGGGGAAAGAGGTAGGGGAGAGATATGGAGGAAGAGGAAGTAATGAGTTGAAAATAGAGAAAACTAGAAAGAAAACAGAAGAAAAAAGTAGGTGAGAGATAGTTGAAACAGACATAACTTGAAAGAGATACATGTTTCTACGCAAAAAGCAACTATTTTTCTATTTTGTCTATTTTTGTATCTTGTATGCCTAGTGCGGAGGCGCGCGACAGCGCGCCGGAGCGCTAGTCCTGCTATCGTAAATCACACTTGGTGCTCTCGACCCGCGGTCGTAAAGGCACCTCCCCTGCCAAACGCGCTGTCCGGAGCGCAGCTGCCCAGTGCAGCTGTAATCCTTCGAGCGACGCGTGCCGCCAGAGTGTACTAAGTGACAGCACAACTCTGGGATACAGTAACCCGCGCGCATAAAATTACCATAAATGCGCAGACCATGAATGCGGGTGGTAGTAGTCTAGTGTCGGTAGCTTACCTGCGACGACGCCTCTCGGTCGTCCGGTGACTTGGCGTGCCACTCGCCGACGTCATCTACCTGTGGGATACGGCTCGGACCGGCCTGATCCGGCCCTCACCTACCCCGACCCCTAGCCGTGCGTTCTGCTCAGTGCACGGTGTGTCTGTGCTGTGCCAGACGGGTCAGTATTGTGATGTTAGACTAGCTAGTTTAGTTGCACACTTCCCCTATGTGCTCTATTTCTCGTGTCCTCATACGTGTTCACTGTGCATAGACAAGCAGTGCTTATGTTGTGAGTGTGCGTGACACTCCCTCCCTGGGGTCTGACCACTACCGAGTGGTTTTACCCTGCCGGCGTTGCGGCGGCAGTGCGAGAATGGTGAACAAGTCGGCCGCTCGACACGTGCCTGTGCATGTAAGCATGCGTGTGAGTGTGGTGATTTCAAATTCAAACGGTGCTGCGATTCAAGAATTTTAGGTGCGCGAGAGTGATGGGACAATCGAGCCGCGATAAAATGAAATCAGAACATACACGAGTGACGTCAAATAACCGCAAAAAATGTGAACGCAACAAGGAGAATCACCCGTCGGTGAAACGAGAATTAGACATACTACAACTGTATCAAATCAATATTAGGATAAAGCGATCGCTCAATATCCAATAACGACACACGCGCTGAAGAGGAAAGGTTAAGAAACGCTAAAGAGCGACGAATGAAGTGCAGAATGCTCATCGGGAGCAACGCGGAAAGAGCGGCCAGAATGGAATTTAGCCGTTGCACCATGTGCGGGGCGGTGGTTCAGTGGTGTTAAATATATACTGATACACAATCATTCGATAACCAAATCCTACCAGTCTACTCTGGCTGACACGACGGCTGAGTGCAGCCGAGATGTCACAACAGCAAGACCCCTCTCCCCCTCCCCTTTCCACTACTGGTTGTTGTCACATCCCAACAGTCCAGCATACTCAACAATAACAGAACGCGTAACGACATCACGATTTATCAATCACGGCATATCTGTAGGGTGGGGGGAGAGTCGAGTGCCTGTCCTATCCGTTCTTTGCGGGGGCGGGCGACCGCGCCCGATCGCGGTTTCCGATTCCGCGACACTGGTGGATAGGTGGATGGAAGGCAGTGTGCACGGATCGTGTTGATTTGGTGATACCATTGTTGGTCAAGGATGCAATTGTGTCGGAACTGCTTTTTATTCATACAAAAAAACATTTAAAAAAAAGTTATCACACTCAAAAAATAAGAAAAGTGTTCGTTTACTTGTTACACATCTCAGTGTGGACAAAGTGGGTAAGTGCGCGTACGGTGGTGGGGCGCATGTCGGAGAACTCGAGAAACACGTCCGTGCAAGCGCCCTTGTCCTCGCTATCGACTGGAAAGAGGGATTAGATGGCTAGTCATCCCTCATCTCTACTCACCATGTCCCTCGAACTGCTTGACTATGTTGACGACCTTGACACGAGCACGGAGGCTCAGCTTGGCTACGGTGTTTCGGAGCCACAGTAGCTGGTCGTCGCTGGGTGTGGGCGAAGGAGTGAAGGACACCACGTCGATGTCCGAGTCGTCGGAATCGGAAGGAGTCCCGACGCTGTACTCGATGGAGCAATCCGTATCGGAGTCGGAGTAGTAAGAGTCGTAGTAGGAGGAGAGAGAAGATGGAGAAGAGGACAGGGAGGAATCGTCAGTGTAGTCGGAATCGTCAGTAGAGGACGAAGAGGGGGCAGGGGAGTAGGACATTCTGGAAAGGATGGATATATATGGATGGAGTATAGAACAAGGAAGTAGTTGAATGGACAATGAGATGATGAGATGGGCTGGTGTTTTATACTACTAGGTGAATGACCTACTTGTTTGATATTCATTAATTGTTTGCCGCAAGCAAGCGAGCATGAAAGAAAGAAGCATGGGAATGCGAGCTCAATTATTGGACCTAATGTCCCGAGAAATGGCCTGCTCTGAATGACCGCGGGCGTGTAGAAGGGTATTGAATGAAGCTAAACAGTATCATCTCTGTCGATTATTCGATTTTCGTATCGAGTTGATGATACTGAACGAGTGAAACGTATCGTTTATTTTTGTGTTTGAATATATGAAGAAGGATAAATCAAAGAAGTGAGGTGTCTGATGAGAGACGAATAGATGGGTAGTTCTCCACCAATATATTCTCCACCAATATATACCCATTCATAAAGAAAACGCGAATTGGATCAAGTGGTTTCGACTCCTAGCATCTTACCACTTGAGCCTTCCATCAACCCGCAGTCTCATCCGGAGTCTCTATCCCCTATCCCCTATAGTCTCTATACGAACAAATGTATTTCTATCTCCCGCTTTTGCAGACGCCGCCGTCAGTTTACCATAGCTGTGAAGCCGGTGCTGGTGCACATGCTGAGCCACGTGCAGACTGGGGTCGTCAGCGACGAGGTGGGCGGGGTCTCTCCCTCTCTCTCTCCTTCTCTCTCTCCCTCTTTCCCTCTCTCCTTATCTCCCTCCCTCTCCCTAACCCTCCTCTCTCCCTCTTCCTCTCTCTCCTTCTCTCTCTCTCTCTCTCCCTCTTCCTCTCTCTCTCTCTCTCTCTCTCTCTCTCTCTCTCTCTCTCTCTCTCTAGAGTGGTTTTCACTTCTTTCATTCGATATGTTTCAAAGGATCTCTTTATATAGGAATGAGTGGGCAATGTAATCAACTTGAGAGATTGTCCACGGTCCACCCCTCCATTCCAGCTGTGCTCTCGCGCGTTGCGCCCCACCTCCCCGTGTCCGCTGGATGGGCATCGATGCACGTCGACCACGGTGGCCGTGCGACATCTACTCGACGACCACGAACACATGCTCATGCTGGGGTGAGAGGGAGAAAGAGAGAAGGGGGGGAGAGAACACATGCTCATGCTGGGGTGAGAGAGGGGAGAGAGAGAAGGGGGAGGGAGAGAGAGAGAGAACACATGCTCATGCTGGGGTGAGAGGGAGAGAGAGAGAAGGGGGAGAGAGAGGGGGAGAGAGAGAGAACACATGCTCATGCTAGGGTGAGAGAGGGGAGAGAGAGAGAGCCAGACAGACAGACAGAATCCGCCCTTTGTAGTTTGTTCGACGTGTGTCTGAAGGAGATGGGTTGTCTGGACGTATTCGAGGAGATGCTCGACGTCGTCTTCGGCGCCGAGGCCTGGCAGGTCAAGGAGGTGGGTCGGGAGTCGGGATAGAAGACTACTAGAGTGATTGTTAGAGTGATTGCACATTGTTCATGTGTCTCTGTGTTATGTTCGATGTGCAACGTATTGTATCCAGCTTGTTTCCAGGTGCTCGGCTTCAACCAGTACTCTCAGTTGACTGTCGACCCCCTGCCCGAGTATCTGCTCATGAAGAATCGCGGTGAGCCTATTCGATACATGTGTGTCGGTCTCTATCATTGTTCTGTATGTCTGTCCGTCTGTCCCCTACACGCCCCGGGATTCTCATATTGTGCCTCCCCCTATGCGTGTGTCTGTCAGTCTGCCCCATCCCCTATGCGTGTGTCTGTCCGCCTGCCCCATCCCCTAATCGTGTGTCTGTCAGTCTGTCCCATCCCCTATGCGTGTGTCTGTCAGTCTGTCCCATCCCCTATGTGTGTGTGTGTCAGTCTGTCCCATCCCCTATGCGTGTGTCTGTCAGTCTGTCCCATCCCCTATGCGTGTGTCTGTCAGTCTGTCCCCCACCATCGATATCACCAGCTCATCGCGCTGTGGGGGTGAACGGGCGTCCACGGCCCGTGCTAGCGAGAGGGTGTGTGTAGAAGGGGCACGAGAGGGGGCGGGGCGTCGATGGGCGGAGCGTCCGTCGGTGTGGTTTCGCGCGATGGCCGCGGCGACGACACGGTCGTCTGATCCGAAGTGCGCACGTCTTCTGGTGTCGAGCCGCGAGTCGCGCGTCCCCCGCTCTCTCTCTCTCTCTCTGTGCCCTCTCCCTCTCGGCAGGTTCAACCATGCTAGATGGGGTGTGGACTAGTCAGCAAAGCGCGGCCCGGCCAAGAGAGATATCACTGTGTTCTGTGTTCTGTGTGTTGTGTTTGATTGCACTCCTAGACTTGTTCCGACGCACTTTGTATGATGGGGGAAGCAGATTGGAGGTGAGACGGGGAGTGTAAACGATATGGTGGCAGATGTCGGATCGTTGTGTATGTTGCTTGGATGGAGTGATTGCTTGGGTTTCAGTGGACCGTCTGGGCCACCGAGGCGACTGCCAGATGAAGCTGGACAAGAGGGCCATGTCTTGTCTGTGCCCCGATCGGATGCTCCCAGCCGAGCCCACGAGGAAGCGCCATATGAGGGAGTGAGTGGGGCAGAGAGTGGGGATGGAAAGGAAGGATAGAAAGGATGTATTGGTGTGGTGACACGAGGGAACGTAGAAAGTGTGTTAGATAGTATAGAATGAGCACCAAAGATTTCCAGCCGATGCTGTGTTGTTGTGCAGTTCGGAGTTTTGAGTATGCAAGGAAAACCAGAATCCATTAGAGCAGTTAATGAACTCAGATGTTGTAAAGGGGCTAAAATGTAACATGTTGAGGCTGGTTATTTTGTAGCTGTTCATTAAAACATCAGATTCTGCCTTTGAAATTGACAATGACTAATGACTGACGATAATGATTTCTAGCCCCGCCCTGGACGAGCTTCCTCCGGAGTCGTTCCGCTTCTACGAGGAGTTTCTGGAGACGCAGCGGGCGGCGACTCCGGCCAGGGACGACGAGAGGGAGACGACAGGCGTCCGCCCCGCCAAGGAACCCTACTTCCCCCCGCTGCCCAGGGAGGGCGGCACGCAGGTACCATACGATCCTATTTCAATCCTCCTCACTTTTATTAGAGTAACAATCACATGTATTTGGTCATGAAATGAGTTTGGAACGGTATGCAAATGGTAACAATGGTTTTGGAATAGTTGCGAAACGTGTGATATGATGTGTGTGTTTAGGTGAAGTCGGAGCCGGTGGAGCAGGCTCGGGAGCAGGCTTCTCCCCCTCCCACTCCCTCCACTGCTCCTGCCGCGGACCCGTCTGTGACGGCTGCAGTGAGCAAGCGAGTGGTGAATGTGGAGGTGACGGTGAGGAGTGGACGGAGGAGGCCGACTGAGACGACGGAGACCCCCGAGCCGTCTGCCCCTGCCACTCCCGCCATCCACACAGCCAGGGTAAAGACAGAACCGGTCAGTGGGCTCTCTCTCTCTCCCTTTCTCTCTCCCTTCCTCTCTCTCCCTTCCTCTCTCTCCCTACGTTGATTACGTGAACGTGAACGTGTGGTTTCAGGGCACTCCGCAGTCGCCGGAAGAACAGGCAACGACTAGTGCGGAGGCTGCGGCAGAGACGCAGACAGCAACCCCCGTCAGGTACAAAGGTACAAAGCGAAGGCGAATTGAAGGGCAACGGCGGCACCCGCGAGCGGAAGAGAAGTACGCTGCTGTTATCGATCGATATCCGGAGCCGTTCACTGTGAGACGATAAGGAGGAGCCAAATAAGCCTGTTGGGAGTGCACATAGTCGGTAACTCACGGATTTCTTGGATTTCGCTACATGATAGTGACAAATGGATCGACCGGGAGCAAGTATGCAAATGGAAGCTCGAGAACGTTCGACGGTAGACGCAAGGTGGTCCATAAGGCTCACGCGTTCGAGGATGGATCAAAGCCGCATACTCTATATCGGATAAGAAGACGGATGTCTGGAGACGTGACTGGATTCCTCTCTCCGCATATGCTGTAATGCCAACAGTGTCTGGAGAAAGTGAAACCCCGCAAATCGAATACGAACAGTTCCAAACCGTAGCTGTACTACTTCATTGTTCGATTTGTGTGTGTGTCATAACAACTTATGAATAAACTATTCTATTCTATTCTAGAGGAGGCAAGGTGGAGGCGG
Organism: Rhabditoides inermis; assembly: GCA_963966185.1. Lineage (NCBI taxonomy): Eukaryota > Metazoa > Nematoda > Chromadorea > Rhabditida > Rhabditidae > Rhabditoides > Rhabditoides inermis. The sequence goes on along the minus strand of CAWZYM010000341.1, from coordinate 362,398 downwards.
TTGAGAGGTGGGTGGAGAGAGAGAGGGGGAGAGAGAGAGAGGGGGGGGGGGGGGAGAGAGAGTGTATCCTTCAGACTGGAGCCCGAGTCTGACCTTGCGTTGGAGAGCAACTCTCGCGCGCCTCCGATCGCCAATGTTGTTTCGGAGAAGCGCGGTCCGACGACCCGCCAGAAGCAGAAGAAGAGGAAGCACCTGCACAACCTGGCGGCCGGACTCGCCAAGGGACTCAAGAAGTAAAGGGGTACGGTAGCCCGGGGATACTGTAGTGGGATGAGTAGTACGGTACCATTGATACACGATAATGATATTTGATAATGAATGCGCTGATTGTCATGCTAGGTGTTTTGTGTTTTGTCGAGTAGTTTTTTCTCCTTGTTTTTTTTTTGTTGTCCACTCACGTATTCACTACTAGATTCTCTCGCCTCTGTTACTTTATGATGAATAGATTTATCTAGGCTGTTTCTAGCACTGATCTTCTATTGAATATGTGTGTTCTTCATGAAACTTTTTGATGATCACTACTAGCGCTCCGGCGCGCTGACGCGCGCCTCCGCGCTAGATCATGAAAATAAGAAGAATAGAATAGAAACTCATAGAATAGAATAGAAACTCAAGTTTTTGTTATGATCAATAATACTGTGTTTTTTATTTTACAATTTTATAACATTTTGAGTGAAACTGGTTATTAAAGTAGAGAAGATTAGTCGATTGATGTATTGATTGCACTGATAATGTGGTCTAGAGGCGATGCAATAATAATAATACCTGGTCTGCAAGTGCTTTGGTTAGCTGCCGCGTACCTCTGTTGTACAAGTCAGTAGATCTATGTATATTTTTGAATTTGAATGTCCTCGCGTATACGGAAAGAGCACCTGCACGGTGCCGCGCGCTCCCGCTCCGCTATCAATATCTATGAATACATAGATCAATGATAATCATTATACTTTTTTTCTGAACTATACTTTCCTTTGCTCATAAAAACTCTCTCTCTCTCTCTTCCCTCTCTCTCTCTCTCTCTCTCTCTCTCTCTCTCTCTGCTTCCTCTCTCTCTTTCTCTGCTCTCTCTCTCTCTCTCTCTCTCTCTTTTTTCTCTTTCTTTCTCTCTCTTTTTTCTCTTTCTTTCTCTCTCTTTCTCTTCGTATTTCTTTTAGTTTTAATACTACGAGCTTTGCTACTGCAACCTCTCGCCCTCTTTTATTCTCGCATTCTCTCTCTCTCTTTCTCTCTCTGTCTCTCTCTATCTCTCCCTTCCCTTTTTTATCTAACTCTTTCTTTTTTCCCTCTTCCTCAGTAAAACTTTTGCTTGGACATGGAGCTTCCGCTGCCGGACAGCGAGATTTTGATGTTTTTTTAACCGGATACTGAAAGCAAAATTGAGGACGTGGACTACAGCCGAGGACGTAAACTCAACTATCTGCAAAGTTTCATACAAATTGGTTTAGTATGAATCAAGTCATGAACGCGGAACTAATCAAAATCGCAAAAGAAATGCGAGAGCGCGCGCATCTTTTGATAATTGGACAATATGTTCCTCACACCGTAACCAATAACGCTGAATTTTGCAGGTACGCTCTTTTTGTTGAAACTATTTGTTGAACGTATTTACGGAAAATGAAGCGAAAATGTTTCTTAGATGAGACACGTTCGCTGCGATCAGCAACAAAATCGATTACTTTCGTAGATTTTCTTCGAAATATAGGCAATGAGTGTAATTGGAGAGTAATCACGAAGTGGACTGCGTCCTGAAGTAATATGTAAACTTTCTGAAAAACATCACGCAAATCGGTCAAGTAAAAACGGAGATATGCCCGCGATCACACAAGAAAAGGTGCAAAAGTAGAGACCCCAATGAACATTTGTGCGACCCAAGCGGAATTCTGTTCTAATGTCCTAATATGCAAATATGCAAAGCACTGTATCTTCAGGGTTTTAACCTATGCAGTTAGATAGCATTCGATTAGCTGATTTCAGGCATACTTTGTTTGCGGCTGAAGATACTGTGCTAATACCCGAAAAGTTACTAAATGTGGTAGATGACGTCATCATTCTCTCTGATCTCGCCGCCCTCTCTGTCACGTTGCCCCGTTGAGAGCGCGCGCCCCAGTGCGCGCGCTTGGCGCGGAATTGTAGCGCGCGTATCCAGTAAACATAGAACATTCATATATATTTAGAAACTACATAACTAAAGTCAGATTATCATGATAATAAAATAACGAAATTTTGAAATCACAATTATCGATTGGGGTCCCTAGTGCAAAAGTGTCTATTTTTGGTGGTTTTCGACCATAAATAGAGGTAATGAAAGCAAAATTGAGAACTGTCACAAAGTGTACTGCATCAGAAGACGTAAACTCAACTATCTTATGAGTTTCATGCAAACTGGTTCTGTATGAATCGAGTTATGACCGCGGAAATACTAAAAATCGCAAAAGTGAGGCGAGAGCGCGCGCGCGGCTCTTGCTAATTTGGCTATATTTGCCTTACAACGTAACCAATGATGATGAAACTTGCAGGTTAGTGACAGAACTATTTGTTGAAAGTAATTACAGAACAAGAAGCGAAACTGTTTCTTAGGTGAGAAGCTTTTGCAGCGGACAGCACCAAACTCGGCGAATTTTGAGGTTTTTCTACCAAATATAGGCAATGAGTGTATTTGGAGAGTAACCACGAAGTGGACTGCATCCTGAAGTACTATGTAAACTTTCTGCGAAGTTTGACGCAAATCGGTTCGGTAGTAACGGAGTTATGACCGCGGAACGACACGAAAAAGTGCAAAAATGGTCAATTTTGGCGGTTTTTCGACCAAATATGGGCGTAGAGGAGGAGTTGAGAGGTGCCTGAATTTTGTTGTCGTCTGGTGCAGGTGACACAACTTTCTACCAAGTTTCATAGAAATCGGTTGAGTTTGAAGATAGTTATGACCTTCCAATGACGGACGGACACCATAGGACATTTTAGTAAGAAAGGAGATCTAGCGCGCTTCGCGCGCTAGAAATATAGGTATAAAATAGAGGAGAAAATTATCTATCGATTGATATATAGATTGACTTGATATGTGCTCTGGAAGTGCTATTAGGAGCTGTGCTAGAAGTGCTGTTGTCAGAGCCTTCCAAAAATGAGTGAACTTTATTGTATTTCCTTAATTTTGAATTACAGAATTAACAAATGTTTGAACAGTGTCAATGTCTCACAGTATCTGGTTGATAATTTTTTGATTCTCGACGGATATTATCTTACCTATGCTCACAGAAGGCGCTTCGAGATGCTGCCGAAGACTATCGGTTTATGAGTGATAACTTTGTCATAACTAAACTACTTTTTCCGTTTCTCCGCTTCTCTCTGTCTTTCCCTATCTCTCTCTCTCTCTCTCTCTCTCTCTCTCTTTGCTCTAGAAGGCGCTCCGGCACGCTCCCGCGTGCCTCCGCGGTCAAAGCCTATCAGTAAATCAAAAATAATAATATATTGATCACTGTTACTGATATGGATTCTCTCCGACTGTCTGATATTTCACTCTCTCGGATGCACATAGGAGGCGCTCCGGAACGCTTCGCGCGCCTCCGCGGTCAAAGTCTATCAGTAGATCAGTAATAATAAGAATATATTGATCACTGCTACTGATATGAATTTTCTCCGACTCTCTGATCTTTCACTCTCTCGTATGCACATAGAAAGCGCTCCGGCACGCTCCGCGCGCCTCCGCGGTCAAAATATATCAGTAGATCAGTAATAGTAAGAATGCGTTGATCACTGCTACTGATATGAATTTTCTCCGACTCTCTGATCGTTCACTTTCTCGTATGCACATAGAAAGCGCTCCGGCACGCTCCGCGCGCCTCCGCGGTCAGAGTCGATAAGTGTATCAGTAGTTATAATAATACATTGATCACTGATACTGATATGCATTTTCTCCGACTCTCTGATCTTTTATTCTTTCGTTTGCACATAGGGGGCGCTTCGGCACGCTCCGCGCGCCTCCGCGGTCAAAGCCGATCAGTAGAGTAGTATATATAATAATACATTGATCACTGATACTGATATGCATTTTCTCCGACTCTCTGATATTTTACTCTCTCGTATGCACATAGATGGCGCTCCGTCACGCTCCGCGCGCCTCTGCGGTAAAACAGCCTATCAGTTATCAGTAGATCAGTAATATAAAAATAATAATATATTGATCACTGATATTGATATACAATCTCTTCTACTCTCTGATCATTTACTCTTTCGTTTGCACATAGAGGGCGCTCCGGCACGCTTCGCGCGCCTTCGCGGTCAAAGTCGATCAGTAGATCAGTAAATATAATAATATATAATATATTAATCACTGATACTGATATGCAATCTCTTCTACTCTCTGATCTTTTACTCTTTCATATGCACATAGAAGGCGCTCCGGCACGCTTCGCGCGCCTCCGCGGTCAAAGCCGATAAGTAGATCAGTAATTATAATAATATATTGATCACTGATACTGATATGCAACCTATTCTACTTTCTGATCTTTTACTTTTTCGTTTGCTCATTGAGGGCGCTCCGGCACGCTTCGCGAGCCTCCGCGGTCAAAGTCGATCAGCAGATCAGTAATATTAATAATATATTGATCACTGCTACTGATATGCATTTTCTCCGACTCTCTGATCGTTCACTTTCACGTATGCACTTAGAAAACGCTCCGGCACACTCCTCGGTAAAAGCCTATCAATAGCTGGTTGACAATTACTATTTATTATAGATACAAGTATAATTTATAGTTATCACTGGTCTAATATTATAAAAAATAAGAGAGAGAGAGAGAGAGAGAGAGAGAGAGAGATATGAGCAGCCGATTGACAATTATTATTGATTTTAGATCCAAGTAGACTTCATAGTTATCACTAATCTAAAATCTTAATATACAAGAGAGAGATAGAGGAAGAGAGGGAGAGAAGGAGAAAAAGAGAAAGAAAGATAGAAAGAGAGAGAGAGAGAGAGAGAGAGAGAGAGACGAAAATGATGGATGAGAAAAGAAGAGGGATAAGAAAAGGAGGTTGCATACTATTTCGCCTCGCCTCACTTCCCTGATTGAATATAGAATGTCGTGAGTGCATACAAATATATTTGTATTGTATTCGCTCAGAATATAGAATTTGCACCGTTTGTGGAGTGTGGTGAGCTGTTCCGTAGTGCACGGTGCTGTTCTCGCTCGTTTGCACAATTTACTGTTTCTTTCTCTAACAGCAGACAGACTGGCAGCTGGCGCACTCTCACCTCGCCACACTCTCTCGTCGCGGGGCAATAAAACGACGTCGATTAGAGGATATTAATTGATGGCGAGCGTCAGAGGTCAAAAAAAGATGCAAATTTTGGTAGAAGTGTAGTGGCAACCTATTTGCATGTTGTAGTAAAGGGAGATCTTACACGGTTGCATAGTTTTCTCGAACAGCCCGCGACAACTGTTTGGTGTCGCCTCGCCTCGACTAAATCACTTCGTGAAAGGAAACCAGGAGGAGTTATAAAAAGATTACGGGCAGATTTGTAGGTGAGGGAGTGTAGAGGAGTGACGTCGAAACCGTTTTGCAATAGCTGAAGTCTGCGATCCGCAGTGCTCGTTCTTGTGAGGGCTACTCGCCGCAGCCGATTCGCCAGTGACCCGTCTCTTCATCTGACACACTATTTCGCCTGTTTTCTGTCTGACTCTCTCGGATTACGCGCTATTTCGTCGGACTTTCTTTAGCTTATAGCTCCGCGGATATGAGAGATAAAGATCTGAAAATTGGAATCCTGCATCTCGGGACCGAGACCATCGGATCGATGTCACGTTTAGGTAGATAGGAGTAGTGGCTGACGCGGTAGAGCGATGGACGTACGGACGGACGGACGGAAACCATAGGGCATTTTACACACACAGGCAATTATGACTATTCCATTGCTACTATGAATTGTTCATGTAAGTGTTTTGTGTGTTATTATTAATAACAGCGTATATGATATGGTAAAACTTTTGTTCAACGATTTTATCAAGCATGCCATATTATTACACAGTTTGAGGTAGCGTACAGAGGTTTTTAGAGGAGTATGAAGGGTGAGTAAAAAGAAGAGTGAGTGTGAATAGAGAACTTGTTTTAACGTGGGCATGCTTGTCAACAAGGGCTCAAGGAGTGTTCTAAGAACAAATCACTACTGGCTGTTAAACAGCTTCTTAATAAACCCGGCGACGATGCCGATCCAAGTCGGAATCGAGAGCGCCTTGAGAACCGCCGGGCGGTGTTCCTCACAGAAAACGAAGACCAGTGCCAGGAAGGCCATCACCACCAGACCAGTCAGGAACCTGAACAATAATTAAACCTATGATTCTTATTATACCACAAACAATGACACATTTTTATCGACGATATGTTATGAATGTTTGGTACAATATAGTTTTGCAAATTCATAAAACAATCGATTTTCGAGCCGCCTCGCACTCCCTTCACTCTTGCGCTCTCTAATGGCGGCGACTGATTCGCCCACCCACTTTGTACCGATGAGCACATTGATTTGATGCTCAGATATTCCGAAATAGACAACGACATGCACCGATCACCCACCATCCCAGCTTCTTGACGCCTGCCGCGAACGCATAGATGGACGCTGAAAGTGGTCAAGTGGAATTCACTTCGAAGACAGACAGTACTCAACGTATTGCACAGTAAATCACACTTACCTAAATGTAAGCTTTGCAAATAGAGAACAAAGTATGTAGAAACTCATGTAGATATGTATGATCATAGAGGATTGGATGTGACTCTACCCCTCACTCCCACACTCCCACCCCCACGCGATGCCATAGGTCAACTGTATGCTCGTCTGTCACTCCATAGCTGTACACTCTATAATGTAATCTCAGGAAACTCTAGGAATCTAGGGCATATCGGGGTCAAACTGCGCTGTAACATACCTGCGGATCCTTCATATACAGTACCGTCTGCCGCTATGAGGCGAGAAGTAGGATGGCTAACCGACGCCGCCTCTGAAAAAGGTGCGTTAAACAACAAAGCAGATATACGAAATTCATCAAAAGGGAGAGATAAAGAGAGAAGGAGAGATAGAGAGAAAGGAGAGAGAAAAAGAACAGAGAGAGAGAGGAGAGAGAAAAAGAAGAAAGAGAAAAAAAGAGAGAAAGATAATGTGGTTGGATCAGCTATTTGAAATCCATTCGAAGGGAGACAGAGGAGGGGTACGGTAGACAGCGGAGCAGGAGACGCAGAGAGAATGGAAGAGAGCTTTCGGAAGTGGATGTGGATGGATCAGCTATTTGAAATCCATTCGAAGGGAGACAGAGGAGGGGTACGGTAGACAGCGGGGCAGGAGACGCAGAGAGAATGGAAGAGAGCTTTCGGAAGTGGATGTGGATGGATCAGCTATTTGAAATCCATTCGAAGGGATACAGAGGAGGGGTACGGTAGACAGCGGAGCAGGAGACGCAGAGAGAATGGAAGAGAGCTTTCGGAAGTGGATGTGGATGGATCAGCTATTTGAAATCCATTCGAAGGGAGACAGAGGAGGGGTACGGTAGACAGCTGAGCAGGAGACGCAGAGAGAATGGAAGAGAGCTTTCGGAAGTGGATGTGGATGGATCAGCTATTTGAAATCCATTCGAAGGGAGACAGAGGAGGGGTACGGTAGACAGCGGAGCAGGAGACGCAGAGAGAATGGAAGAGAGCTTTCGGAAGTGGATGTGGATGGATCAGCTATTTGAAATCCATTCGAAGGGAGACAGAGGAGGGGTACGGTAGACAGCGGAGCAGGAGACGCAGAGAGAATGGAAGAGAGCTTTCGGAAGTGGATGTGGATGGATCAGCTATTTGAAATCCATTCGAAGGGAGACAGAGGAGGGGTACGGTAGACAGCGGAGCAGGAGACGCAGAGAGAATGGAAGAGAGCTTTCGGAAGTGGATGTGGATGGATCAGCTATTTAAAATCCATTCGAAGGGAGACAGAGGAGGGGTACGGTAGACAGCGGAGCAGGAGACGCAGAGAGAATGGAAGAGAGCTTTCGGAAGTGGATGTGGATGGATCAGCTATTTGAAATCCATTCGAAGGGAGACAGAGGAGGGGTACGGTAGACAGCAGAGCAGGAGACGCAGAGAGAATGGAAGAGAGCTTTCGGAAGTGGATGTGGATGGATCAGCTATTTGAAATCCATTCGAAGGGAGACAGAGGAGGGGTACGGTAGACAGCGGAGCAGGAGACGCAGAGAGAATGGAAGAGAGCTTTCGGAAGTGGATGTGGTTGGATCAGCTATTTGAAATCCATTCGAAGGGAGACAGAGGAGGGGTACGGTAGACAGCGGAGCAGGAGACGCAGAGAGAATGGAAGAGAGCTTTCGGAAGTGGATGTGGATGGATCAGCTATTTGAAATCCATTCGAAGGGAGACAGAGGAGGGGTACGGTAGACAGCGGAGCAGGAGACGCAGAGAGAATGGAAGAGAGCTTTCGGAAGTGGATGTGGATGGATCAGCTATTTGAAATCCATTCGAAGGGAGACAGAGGAGGGGTACGGTAGACAGCGGGGCAGGAGACGCAGAGAGAATGGAAGAGAGCTTTCGGAAGTGGATGTGGATGGATCAGCTATTTGAAATCCATTCGAAGGGAGACAGAGGAGGGGTACGGTAGACAGCGGAGCAGGAGACGCAGAGAGAATGGAAGAGAGCTTTCGGAAGTGGATGTGGATGGATCAGCTATTTGAAATCCATTCGAAGGGAGACAGAGGAGGGGTACGGTAGACAGCGGAGCAGGAGACGCAGAGAGAATGGAAGAGAGCTTTCGGAAGTGGATGTGGATGGATCAGCTATTTGAAATCCATTCGAAGGGAGACAGAGGAGGGGTACGGTAGACAGCGGAGCAGGAGACGCAGAGAGAATGGAAGAGAGCTTTCGGAAGTGGATGTGGATGGATCAGCTATTTGAAATCCATTCGAAGGGAGACAGAGGAGGGGTACGGTAGACAGCGGAGCAGGAGACGCAGAGAGAATGGAAGAGAGCTTCCGGAAGTGGATGTGGATGGATCAGCTATTTGAAATCCATTCGAAGGGAGACAGAGGAGGGGTAGACAGCGGAGCAGGAGACGCAGAGAGAATGGAAGAGAGCTTTCGGAAGTGGATGTGGATGGATCAGCTATTTGAAATCCATTCGAAGGGAGACAGAGGAGGGGTACGGTAGACAGCGGAGCAGGAGACGCAGAGAGAATGGAAGAGAGCTTTCGGAAGTGGATGTGGTTGGATCAGCTATTTGAAATCCATTCGAAGGGAGACAGAGGAGGGGTACGGTAGACAGCAGAGCAGGAGACGCAGAGAGAATGGAAGAGAGCTTTCGGAAGTGGATGTGGATGGATCAGCTATTTGAAATCCATTCGAAGGGAGACAGAGGAGGGGTACGGTAGACAGCGGAGCAGGAGACGCAGAGAGAATGGAAGAGAGCTTTCGGAAGTGGATGTGGTTGGATCAGCTATTTGAAATCCATTCGAAGGGAGACAGAGGAGGGGTACGGTAGACAGCGGAGCAGGAGACGCAGAGAGAATGGAAGAGAGCTTTCGGAAGTGGATGTGGATGGATCAGCTATTTGAAATCCATTCGAAGGGAGACAGAGGAGGGGTACGGTAGACAGCGGAGCAGGAGACGCAGAGAGAATGGATAAGAGCTTTCGGAAGTGGATGTGGATGGATCAGCTATTTGAAATCCATTCGAAGGGAGACAGAGGAGGGGTACGGTAGACAGCGGGGCAGGAGACGCAGAGAGAATGGAAGAGAGCTTTCGGAAGTGGATGTGGATGGATCAGCTATTTGAAATCCATTCGAAGGGAGACAGAGGAGAGGTACGGTAGACAGCGGAGCAGGAGACGCAGAGAGAATGGAAGAGAGCTTTCGGAAGTGGATGTGGATGGATCAGCTATTTGAAATCCATTCGAAGGGAGACAGAGGAGGGGTACGGTAGACAGCGGAGCAGGAGACGCAGAGAGAATGGAAGAGAGCTTTCGGAAGTGGATGTGGATGGATCAGCTATTTGAAATCCATTCGAAGGGAGACAGAGGAGGGGTACGGTAGACAGCGGAGCAGGAGACGCAGAGAGAATGGAAGAGAGCTTTCGCAGCTTTCGGAAGTGGATGTGGATGGATCAGCTATTTGAAATCCATTCGAAGGGAGACAGAGGAGGGGTACGGTAGACAGTGGAGCAGGAGAGGCAGATTAAACATCATGCACAATAACTATTAAACCCACCGTCGATTGCGACCTCCGTCATCTCGTACTGAGCCATCCCTAAACAAGCAATATGAAAACTCCTAAATACTAGAACACTGTCAACGGAATAATATCTTTCAAAGCGACATAAACGGTTCGGGAAATGAGAATAACAACTGACCATCTGTTCGGTTGATTTCCTCGGTCATCCCGCGCGCTCATTGATAAGGAGTGATCGCGCGCGTTTTCTGTAATCGATGAATGTAGCACAAACCTTTTGTAAAAAGTGAAAAGTCACGTATGCGTATGAGTTACAGGCAGTGTTTAAACCAATTTCATTACATTATTACAGAACAGTAGTTTCATTTGTTATATGATTTTACGGAGAAGGAAGGGAGGAAGGGATGAAAGGAGGAACCCGAGTCGGATCTCGCGTTGGAGAGCAACTCTCGCGCGCTTCCGATCGCCAATGTTGTTTCGGAGAAGCGCGGTCCGACGACCCGCCAGAAGCAGAAGAAGAGGAAGCACCTGCACAAGCTGGCGGCCGGACTCGCCAAGAAACTCAAGAAGTGAAGGGGTACGGTAACTTGAAGCCTGGGAGTACTGTAGTGGGATTAGTACGATACCATTGATACACGATAATGATATTTGATAATGAATGCGCTGATTGTCATGCTAGGTGTTTTGTGTTTTGTCGAGTAGTTTTTTCTCCTTGTTTTTTTTTTGTTGTCCACTCACGTATTCACTACTAGATTCTCTCGCCTCTGTTACTTTATGATGAATAGATTTATCTAGGCTGTTTCTAGCACTGATCTTCTATTGAATATGTGTGTTCTTTATGAAACTTTTTGATGATCACTATTATGACTATTCCATTGCTACTATGAATTGTTCATGTAAGTGTTTTGTGTGTTATTATTAATAACAGCGTATATGATATGGTAAAACTTTCGTTTAACGATTTTATCAAACATGCCATATTATTACACAGTTTGAGGTAGCGTACAGAGGTTTTTAGAGGAGTATGAAGAGTAAAAAGAAGAGTGAGTGTAAATAGAGAACTTGTTTTAACGTGAGCATGCTTGTCAACAAGGGTTCAAGGAGTGTTCTGCGAACAAATCACTCGCGGTTAAACAGCTTCTTAATAAACCCGGCGACGATGCCGATCCAAGTAGGAATCGAGAGCGCCTTGAGAACCGCCGGGCGGTGTTCCTCACAGAAAACGAAGACCAGTGCCAGGAAGGCTATCACCATCACACCAGTCAGGAACCTGAACAATAATTAAACCTCTGATTCTGGTTATGCCACAAACAATGACACATTTTTATCGACGATATGTTACGATAATGTTTGGTACAATATAGTTTTGCAAATTTATAAAACAATCGATTTTCGAGCCGCCTCGCACTCCCTTCACTCTTGCGCTCTCTAATGGCGGCGACTGATTCGCCCACCCACTTTGTACCGATGAGCACATTGATTTGATGCTCAGATATTCCGAAACAGAAAGCGGCAAATCACCCACCATGCGAGTTTCTTGACAACTGCCGCGAACGCATAGATGGACGCTGAAAGAGGACAAGTGGGGAAAACTCACTTCGAATACAGACAGTACGCACAGTAGATCGCACTTACCTAAATGTAAGCTTTGCGAATAGAGATCAAAGTATGTAGAAACTCATGTAGATATGTATGATCATAGAGGATTGGATGTGACTCTACCCCTCACTCCCACACTCCACCCCCACGCGATGCCATAGGTCATCTGTATGCTCGTCTGTCACTCCATAGCTGTACACTCTATAATGTAATCTCAGGAAAATCTAGGGCATATAGGGGTCAAGCTAGACAAACCTGCGGATCCCTTTTATTACAGCGTGCCACATGATGCTATGAAATTATTTGTCAGAGGAACCGACGCCACCTCTGAAAAAAGGGTGCTTCAGACAACAAAGCAGATATATGAAATCCACTCAAAGGGAGACAGAGGAGAGGTATTTGAAACAAGGAACATCCCTCTAAGTTTCGTGCACGACTGCCACGTGATAGGACATGCATGCGTATTGTTTTTTTTAGGTTGCAATCCGTGTTTCAGTACATTGTTTCAACACACTCTCCCTCATGTTCTTTCCTCTCAAAGCTTTCCGTCATCGGTGGATGAATATGACGATGATACATTGCGTAATAATTAATTCAATAAGACGATAATATCTCAAGTTCAAAGCATTTCCTTTTTGCAACTGTCAATGAATCACAGTACAACACTAACAACCATCAACACTTCTTCGCCCGTGGACTGGAAAAAGATCCGCCACGGCGGTAAATCGGCGACCAGACAAGCTATCAGACAAGCTATCAGCCGAGATAGCCAGAAAACGCATCGTCATCGTGGACTCTCATTGCGCATTGCTGGTTTACTTGAAAAGTCTTAGTACACATCCCTTTCACCGAAAGTGTGAACCTGCAAGTGTACAAAGTAGTATTACAAGAAAAAAGGGGAACAATTTGTTGCTAGATGGTTATCGATCGTCTAGGACGCTTAGAGATAGGGGGCGAGCACAAGGGGAGAAACATTTCGAGAAACGTTATTGCAACTCCCACCTGTTCATCGCCATTGCACAGGCATTTTATGTGTGTTTTTGTGGTGTGCATATTGTGATGTCTCGTGGAATTGCGAAAGGAATTGGGGAATTGGCGAGAGTAATTGGGCTGGGCATGTTGAATAAAGAACGTTATCACCGTGTACGGTACTAGAAAAAGAATATGAAGTGAAAGATAAACAGAAGACAGAAAACATAATGCAGTTTCGTGTTTCACGATCTCACTATGGGAGGGGGAGTGAGTTCCGAAGCATATCACTCCTGTTTAAAAATGCGCATGTTTGTTATACACGTATTATGTGCCTGATGTCATTTATGACCCCAGTTGAGTATTTATGTAATTAGCATCTTAAAGGGAGTGTACCCTCTAATTTTCGAAGTTGAGTTAGCATCAGGATGTGAAAATATATCATAAATAATGTCCTTTCTCATAGAAAAGTTATGCTCAAGTCGCCTTAAAATTTGTGTAATTTGCGCTCGAATACGCTCTTTCTAGAGAAAAGTGTGCAGAAATGTGCACAAACGTACACGGTTGATGATGGTTTCTCCAATTTCCCGCCATTTCCGACACATGTCCCAATTGACAAAAAGTGCATCATTTTTGATATATTTTCACATCCCGGTGCTAACTCAACTTCGAAAATCAGAGGGTACACTCCCTTTAAGCACAACTGTCTTCCTATCATCCTGATTGTATGTCATATCCAGATATAACGATTCCGGATAAATGATTGATTGCTCTAGGGACTTTCTGTCCATGCAAGCTTTTTGAAAACTGTTGGCGATGATGAGATTTAAAAAAATGTAATGTAATAATGTATTAATTGTTATACATTGAAACATGTAGTGAAACATCTACTGTCACCGAGAGAAAAAAAATTTTTCTGAATAAACTCGGAAACCAATATGCTATCTAAAATGGTGAACACATTCTAGACACGGCGGATTATCCGTGGAGCACCCAATAGAGAAGAGTTCGAGGCGGGCAGCGGTCTCGGTCCGAGGCGTTCTGACCAATGGGAGGTCAGTAAGTATGACGTATTTTTTGTTTGTTTTTTATTGATGGTATTGCGTTTATATATCACTACTCATAGAGAGTAACAAGGATATAGCCGTACCAATTGTTCTCAGCCGAAAACAAGACAGAGTCTTGAATTATAACGACCGTGAGAACTAGATTGGTTCAACTAACGTGCTATTGAAGCACACTAGTCGATCAACACAACGACGTGTCCTTTCATTTACATATCCGTCTGCAGGTAGCAGCAGCGCGCGAAACAAACGCGGCACCTCGCCCCTCAGAAAGGTTTCGCAAATTTGGAAAAAAGTTCGGGCAGCCGTGGTTATTCATTTATATTAAATCCCGTTTTTGTTGACTACAATGTTCTTCCTGCATCTCTGTGTGATATGACTCTGGGGTATACTCTGTACCCTTTCCTCCAAACAACCTACCCGCAAGCAATAAATGGCGGAGATGCAGCGCATAATTTCCATAATTCAGTATAATAAGTTCCGAAGTTCCAAACATACATCTATGTCTCTGCAACTGTGGGTGAATGATAGTACACCGTTTGCATTTCTTCATATATGCTTTGTATCTTATATTATAGTTATAGTGTACGTTTTTTTTGCACGAGAATTCGATTTGGCCATTGCGCAAATCAAATCAGACACATTCTTCTCATTAGCTTGCTCACGATAAAATAAGTGCGGGGAGACTACACAGAACCCCTGCATCCCCTGCCATGTGCAATTCCCAAAACCTCGTGATCACTAATGACATTATAGAAAAAAGCTCAACGTATCATCGCCACAATTCCTCCTTCTAATTACGGGCTCGTTGCGTAGTTCGAAGCACAGCAAAAACTTTCTTTTCTGTGAACAAATGTCTGAGCTGAGGCTGGCGATCTTTGTCGTGTACGGCTCTTTCGGAATCGCTTTCTACATTTTGGTTCTGGTGGCTCTATGGAAAAGAAAGGAGCATTTCCACGCACATTTTCTCGTCTTGATTTATCTATCGGCGGGAGTGGTGAGTCTTTTCGGAGTTACCATATAAGAACAATGAAAAGATTGTTTTTTTATTAGAACATTTTCACGTGGTGCAACGGGTTTCTGTCTTCAAAGATCCCTGGAAACACTACTGAAAATGGTTTGCTTGTTGTAAATCGGTCAATTATTTCCGACTTCAGGCTTCTTTGCCTCTTTCCTCTCTTCGTTCCCACCGTTTTTCTCCAGTATCATTTCATTTTCTCGTATTCAATGGCATTTGCGCAGTATGCATCTAATCTAGCCGTTTCTTTCAACAGCTGTGTTTCGTGCATTGAACACGTTGTAATGATTTTAAAAAAAAATTCAGGTTCACCAGCATTGCACTAGGACTACGATCGGAAAAGGTTGTTATTAAAATATTAAATTCACCTTTTCTCTATAATTAAACAGTTGTTCAGATCTGGCGCGCTTACCTCACCCCCATATCATTCATATTCATACTGTTATTGCCAGTTGTGTGTACGTATCCTATCATTACTGATAACGTTCTATACAAAATAAACGTCAATGGAGTGTTTGGACTCTTGCCAAGTATGGTAAGGATTGTAGCAGTACTTATTGTAATATGAAATAACGGAGAAAAGATAGATAGAGAGAAAGAGAATAAAACATGAACTTTCAGGGTGGAACTCTGTACGGAAAAGTCGTCATTTTCGGGGTTGTGATTATCTCTCTTAACTTCCTCGTAAACCTCGCATCTATCTGTATTCTAATGATAAACCACAAGACGGTAATCAGTTACAATGTATATATGTAATTTGAATGTATAGTAAAATATATCAAACTTTAATAATTATTATCAATTTATCAAAATTCAATTTTTAGATTGCTCCGCGCTATGAGAAACAACTCTTTCTCATTGGATTCGTTCAGTTCGTCATTCAACTTTTCTTATTTTCCATAACGGTAAGAGTGGTGTTTTCATCATTTTTCCTAAGGAAGCGTACAATGTTTGATTGTACATAGCGTACACATGCTTATCAAATTATCAATTATCCAAATACTTGAACTTGCGGCGGAAACCCGATATGAAATGTGTGTCTCATTCACGAATGCCGCAGCCACGCGAAAGAACATTAAAATGCAATTTCCACGAAACAAATTATAAAAAAAAACAGAAGAAAACGCGTTGCGGTTATTAAATTGAGCGTATGAAGTGTGCTTTCTTAATTATCTTATGCTTTATGGACAGTTTGTGCGTATGGAGTGTGCTCCATAGACAATACACGCCATTTCTCACTACATACTTTAAAAAAAACTTCTACCTGGCCCTGCATCTCTATGTCTCACCCATATTCATGGAATACTCGGCAATTCTCGTGCCGTTCGGAAGTGACGCTATCACTCTATCACCTCCCTGGGTGATTGTCATGTGTAGGTGAGGAGAGGAGAGGAGAGGGAGAGAGAGAGGGAGAGAGAGGGAGAGGGAGAGAGAGGGAGAGAGAGAGGGGGAAACAGAAAGAGGGAGAGAGGAGGAAGGGAGAGAGAGAGAGAGAGAAAGAGAAATAACAAATTCCCTCTGCAGTGCGGAAGTGAAGAAGTTCATCTGGCAAACGCTGTGTTGCAGCGGAGGGAAGGTGGATGCTATGGCCACCGGTAGGAACACTTCTGTCGCCTCCAACAAAGCCTTCGTGCGAACCGCCAAGAACCGCGCTACAGTCAATTGAGGCCCTATTGTTGCATACTTTTAGTCGTTACACAATTACACATATTTATGAAATTGTCATGTTTATAGAAAGAATAACAATAAAGAAAACATTGGGCTATTAGATGAGACGGTTTAAGGACGGAGGACAGTCGTTCTCCTTGTTCCTATCTCCAGTGTCTTGTTCCAACGCGCGGAGGACGGGATTCGGGAGCTTCTCGCCCGGAAAGCATCTCTGGAAGACGGCCGCGCACTCTTGGACGATCTGCAAAGAGATCTCACTCCTCTCTTTACCTCTTTCTCTCTCTCTCTCTCTCCCTCTCTCTCTTCCCCCTCTCTCTCCTCTCTCCCCCTCCCTCTCTTTCTCTCTCTCTCTCTGCCTCCCTCCCTCACCTCTGGATATTTGGGATCCCTGGACCTGTCCGCCGCCGCGTGCTTCGTCTTCTTCACGTGCACGTGGAACATGGCGCTGTAGCCTGGAGACGGTTGGGATAGAGAGAGAGAGAGAGAGAGAGAGAGAGAGAGGGAGAGAGAGGGGTGGTGAGAAGCATAGCTAGAAGCATCCTTTCTCTCTCTCTCTCTCTCTCTTTCTCTCTCTCTCTCTCCCTTTCTGTTTATTTTTTATCCCGTGATGTGTTGGATGACCTGGTGACTGTGGATATTCTGGTGTCTGTAATGAAAAGACGAAGAAACGGCGACGGCCACCGTCCGAGAAAGACTAGAAGAAGTGGAACCCATGGCTCAAGTCTCTCTCTCTATTTCCCTTCTCTCTCTCTCTCTCTCTCTCTCTCTCTCTCCCTTTCTGTTTATTTTTATTCTCGTGATGTGTTGGATGACCTGGTGACTGTGGATAGTCTGGTGTCTGTGAAGGAAATACGAAAAAAAACGGCAACGGCTACCGTCCGAGAAAAA